>JAYESA010000005.1:100319613-100919613 GCA_036927795.1 Iris macrosiphon | reverse complement strand
GGGTATTGATTCTCATGTGCTATCATGTGCTTATTGTGCTCTCGCCTTCGTGTGCGCGAGCTATTATCATGTACGTAGCATGTTGTGGTTGGATCCAATGGTATTAGTGGGGGAGGGGAGTAGTGAGTTGGTTATGTGATCAAAGCCAAACAGTATTCATGTGTATGTCGGTTATGCAACTCACGCATAACGGAGTTATCTTAGTGTTTTTTATGTGCAACCTAAGCCGATCACATAACGAACTTGTGCTCAAGGCACTTAGCTAGTATTCATGTTTCTCACCTGCAGTTACTTTTCCACTACTTGTATTGTTCTCCAGTTTACCTTACAGCTACTTACTGTGCTCCAGCATATATTTATTTCCTGTGCATCTTGATTACTTTTCTATTGCTCGTCATATACACCTTACCATGCATTTGGAGTTGCTTTCAGAGTTATGTACTTCGCTCCAGTCCTGACTGGGCATATTTTTTTCCAGAGGATCCTGAGGACTATTGCCCGATGTTCTTCGGGCCGGGTGTTGACGACTGTTGTGGCCCCGAGATCGAGGAGGAGTGCGCCGAGGAGACGCCTATAGCACCCTAGTTAGCTAGGTAGGTTTCCTGGGTTATTTCCAGTAGTTTGTATTTTGGATGACTGTACTTATTCTTTTGATGCTGTGATGTTGTAGCTATTTTGGCTTGGACTGTATTATTTTGGATTGTCTTGCTTTTGGTTCTGTTTCTTTGTTTATATCATATCGTGCTTTATTTCTTTCCCTAGATTTTGTGATTGAGAGTTCTTATATATATATTGCGTGGTTGCCTCCTTTGGGAGAGGATTTTATATATATATTGCGTGGTTTTGCCCTCCTTTTGGAGAGGTCATGCCGGATTTTTCTGTGAGATATAGATAGATATGGTTAACCTAGAACGGACCTTTACAGCGTTCTACCGCCGATTCTGCGGCGTAGGCTGGACGTACCCATGGCTCATGCCCGATTTTCGGGTGCGGATCGTAACACGTTTTTGTTGGTGGCCCATGCAGGTCTAGTTTTTAGGTTACCTGCAATAGGATATAGGAGATAGGCTGAGAGAGAGAGTGTGCTCAATCACAACTAGGACCCTTCCTACTTCATTTTGCTATCTTAAATTTTTTTTTCTGAAATTATTTTCTTTTGCAATATTACTGTCCTTCTTTGATGATATCGTTTCTTGCACTATATTGACTTCTTTTGATCTGTGTTCAGGATGCCTCCGAAGACCAGATCTCAGTGCACCGCCCCAGCAGCTGCCACCGAGAGGTCTGCCACCTCTCGACCTGCTCGACTTCCGGCAACCGCTACCGCTCCACTCGCCACTCCTGCGGTTGAGGGAGCGTCAGTTTCTCTCGAAGATCCCCTTACTCCCATTGATCCGAGAGCCACCCCAGTTGTTCCGGTGGTACCTCCTCCACCACCGCCTGCGCCAGTGGATGCTACGCAGTTGTTCGCATTCTTCCGAGAGATGATGGATGCGCAGCATCGCCAGACAAATGTTATGAGGATGGGCATTGAGAATGCTCATCAGGTGGCTATGACAGCGGTCGACAGAGTGGCTCAGATCCATCCACAGCCAGAGCAGGCTCAATATCCTAGGCCGGGTATTATCATCGATTTTCAGAGGATGCGGCCTAAGGAGTTCCGCGGCACAGAGGGGATCCTGTACGCCGACGACTGGATCGAGCATATAGAGGGCATTTTCAGGCTGGCGATGATCCCAGCCAGTATGCAGATAGAGGCAGCGGGCAGCCAGATGTTCGACCTTGCCCTTACTTGGTTCCGCACGGATACGCGGATAGCAGTTCCGGGATTGACTTGGGAGGCTTTCAAGGAGCTTTTCAAGGAGAAGTTCTTCCCGGATGTGGCTCTCAGTGCCTTAGAGTGTCAGTTCGAGGCGCTCGTCCAGGGGAGTATGCTAGTGGATGAGTATGCAGCGGAGTTCTGCCGTCTGGGCAGATTTGTTGAGGGGTTGTCAGAGGCAGCGAAGGCGCGGAAGTTCCGCAAGGGCTTGGTCATGGCGGTCAAGTCCTTGACTAGGAGCGATCGCGAGGCGACCTTTGAGCAGATTGTCAGCGACGCACAAAGAGCCGAGGATGACCTAGAGCTGAAGACGAAGAGGGGCAGAGACACTTCCGGAGCAGGCAGCAGTGCAGGCCCGGCCAAGAGGCCATTCCAGCAGACCCAGCAGCACCAGGGTCAGGGTCGGGCGCCCTTCCGGCAGGCGCCCCAGCAGCAGAGGCAGGGTCAGCAGCAGGGCCAGAGGCAGCCCATCGTTTGCCCTTTCTGTAGGAAGCCAGGGCACGAATGGGACATATACAGAAAGAGGCTGGGCAGATGTTTATTGTGTGGCGCCGCAGACCACCAGCTGAAGGATTGTCCTTCAGCGCTTGCCCGTATAGCTCAGGGCGGAGGAGCCGCTCAGAGGGCACCAGCCAGAGCACCTGCAGCGCAGCAGAGAGGACAGCCTTTGCAGACTCAACAGCAGAAGTTTGCCCAGCACTAGCAGCAGCACCGAGGAGGACAGCAGGGACGAGCTTTTGCCCTGACAGTAGACGAGGCCGAGCCAGTTGGTGATGTTATCTCAGGTTCTGTTCTCCTTGATTCCATTCCAGCACTTGCTTTATTTGATTTCGGTGCTTCTCATAGCTTTGTGTCTGTATCTTTTGCTGTTAGACACCATCTTGTTGCTGAACCTTTAGCTAAACTCTGCAAGATCACGACCGGGGGTGGTATCATCCTAGTCCGTGATGTCTGCAGAGACCGGAGAGTTACCTTGGGAGGCCGGGAGTTGAGTGTGTGCCTACTCGTAATGCCACTTCCGAGCTACGATATTGTACTCGGGATGGATTGGTTGAGTACGCATTGTGCTAGTATAGATTATCGTGGAGGCAGAGTTTTGTTCAGTCCGCCAGGCGAGCCAGAGTTTCAGTTTGCCAGAGGAGCAGCGGAGCAGACCGAGGGAGTCTTCTGCGGAGCCCTGGTGGTAGAGCCGAGGTCGCTACATCCACTGATAGAGGAGTATATGGATGTCTTTCCGGAGGAGTTGCCAGGGTTACCTCCGGACAGAGATGTGGAGTTCTCTATAGACTTGGTGCCAGGCGCGGAGCCGATATCCCAGCACGTCTATAGAGTCAGCAACAGTGAGCTGGTAGAGTTGAAGAAGCAGGTGGATGAGCTTCAGGACAAGGGATTTATCAGATCTAGTTCTTCTCCGTGGGGTGCTCTGGTACTTTTTGTGCCGAAGAAGGATAGGTCGATACGGATGTGTATCGACTACAGGGCTCTGAACAACCTCACAATCAAGAACAAGTATCCGCTGCCGCATATTGATGATCTTTTTGACCAGTTGAGCGGAGCGAGGGTGTTTTCCAGGATTGATCTGAGGACAGGCTACCACCAGGTGAAGGTCAGGAAGGAGGATATTCCAAAAATAGCTTTTCGGACCAGATATGGACAGTATGAGTTCTTGGTGATGCCGTTTGGGTTGACTAATGCCCCGACAGTGTTCATGAATCTGATAAACAAGGTGTTCCATCAGCATCTGGACATGTTTATGGTGGTGTTTGTAGATGATATCTTGGTGTATTCGAAGACCCCAGAGGAGCACGAGGAGCATCTGAGGATAGTGCTGGAGACTCTCAGGAAGGAGAAGCTTTATGGAAAGCTCTCGAAGTGTGAGTTCTTTCTTGACAAGGTGGAATTCCTTGGTCATGTGGTGACTGGAGAGGGTATCTCGGTGGATCCGAGAAAGATCATGGCAGTTGAGGCATGGAGTGCTCCGAGTTCAATAGCCGAGGTCAAAAGTTTCCTGGGACTGGCAGGTTACTACAGGAGATTTGTTCAGGATTTCTCCCGGATTGCAGAGCCGTTGTCCAGGCTGACTCGGAAGGACGTAGAGTTTGTTTGGTCAGAGGAGTGCCAGATCGCCTTTGATGAGCTGAAGAGGAGGTTGACGACAGCTCCAGTGTTGACGTTGCCATCAGGTTCTGGAGGATTCACTATCTATAGTGATGCATCAGGGAAGGGACTGGGTTGTGTGTTGCAGCAGAATGGGAGGATGATTGCCTATGCTTCCAGGCAATTACGTCCTCATGAGAAGAACTACCCTACCCACGATTTGGAGTTGGCAGCGGTCATCTTTGCTCTGAAGTTGTGGAAACACTATTTATACGGAGAGCGTGTGGAGATCTTCACAGACCACAAGAGCTTGAAGTATGTGTTTACCCAAAAAGAGCTGAACATGAGACAGAGGAGATGGTTGGAGTTGATAAAAGACTTCGACATATCGTTATAGTATTATCCAGGGAAGGCGAACGTAGTTGCGGATGCATTGAGCAGGTATCCGGTAGCTATGTGCCTGACTACAGATCGTTATCTTCTGGCAGATCTAGAGAGCTTGGGCATTGAGGTGATAGTGCCTGGAGTTGAGATGCAGATATGGGGACTGCAGATTCAGTCAGAGTTGGTAGACCGGATCAGGGCTACACAGTTTGAGGATGAGTCCCTGAGGAGCATCAGGGAGCAGGTTCAGATGGGATTAGCAGACGACTTCACCATTGCTGATGATGGTTCATTGCGGCACGGTACCAGGTTGTGTGTGCCGAGTGGGTCGTTGCGCGAGGAGGTTCTCCAGGAGGCGCATCGATCCCAGTACTCTATGCATTCCAGTGCCAACAAGATGTATAGAGATCTGAGACAGCATGTATAGTGGTACGGGATAAAGCGGGAGGTAGCACGCTTCGTATCCCGATGCTTAGTGTGCCAGTAGGTGAAGGCGGAGAGGCAGAGGCCAGGAGGATTACTCTAGCCGTTATCCATTCCAGAGTGGAAATGGGAGCATGTGACCATGGATTTTGTTTCTGGACTTCCCCGTTCTCCAGGCGAGAAGGATGCGATTTGGGTCATCGTGGACAGGTTGACCAAATCGGCCCACTTTCTACCATTCAAAGTGGGTACATCTACAGATAGGATAGCAGAGATGTATGTGCGCCAGATAGTCAGACTGCATGGAGTTCCAGTGAGCATAGTATCAGATCGGGACAGTCGCTTTACTTCATATTTCTGGAGGAGTCTGCAGGCTAGCTTGGGCACCCAGCTCAAGTTTAGTAGTGCGTATCACCCGCAGATAGATGGTCAGTCAGAGAGGACCATTCAGACACTTGAGGACATGCTTCGGACTTGTGTTTTGGATTTCAGAGGCTCTTGGGAGGATCACTTGCACTTGGTAGAGTTTGCCTACAACAACAGCTACCAAGCCAGTATCGAGATGTCACCTTTTGAGGCATTGTATGGACGAAGGTGTCGCACTCCGTTATCATGGGATGATGTAGGTGAGAGAGCTTTGCTTGGCCCGGAGATGGTGGTTGATGCAGCGGAGAAGGTCAAGCTCATTAGAGATAGACTTCGGGTGGCGCAGGACAGGCAGCGGCATTGGGCCGATAGCCACCGGAGACCTTTGGAGTTCGAGGTATAGCTTAGAATCTAGATTTTGTTCTTGTGTTTGTTTGTGATTGCTTATTTTAGACTAAGTGCAGAGACCTTGTTTGTGCTAGATTGGAGATCTGGTGTTCCTGAGGATTTCTCCGACGCGGGGCACTATTCGCTTCGGTGGAGGCGGAAAGCTTAGCCCACGTTTCGTCGGACCCTTCCGTGTCCTCGAGAGGGTCAGCGCCGTGGCATATAGGCTTGAGTTGCCGCCTACGCTGGAGGGAGTTCATGATGTGTTCCACGTGTCGCAGTTGAGACGGTACGTGGCGGATCCCAGTCACGTATTGGATCACTCGGAGATCGCGGTGGGCCCTACTCTTAGCTATCCAGAGCAGCCGGTGGAGATTCTGGATCGGCGGGAGAAGGTGTTGAGGAACCAGACTTTTTCATTGGTTCGCGTCGCGTGGAGGCATCACTCTCCAGGGGAGTCGACCTGGGAGAGGGAGGATGAAATGCGCGAGAGATACCCCTATCTCTTCGAGCCCTGAGGTATGGTTCTTTTCTTGCATTTTTTTCCTAGTTTCGTCTTTTAATTTTGAGGACGAAATTATTTTAAGGAGGGTAGACTTGTCACTACCCAATTCTAGAAAATAAGGTATTTTTTTTTATTTAATAAATAGTGGTTTGTATTTAATTAATTATATTTATATTTATTTAGTGCTTGTATTATTTTTTTAATGATTATTTTAGGGTTTTGGCTAGCCTGGACCCATGTCAGACCCTAGTGGACCCATGTCCGACCCAGCCCACACCCATGTGAGTATTATTTTGGGGCTTAGATTTATTTATTATATTTTTAGGAGGTTAGTTGGAGAGATTTGGAGTTAGTTTGAGTGTTTTTGGAACCCAAAACCCAAAACCGAGTTACGGGAGGACATTTTGGACCTTTGTACATGTAAACCCCCATTTTTATGTGTGGCCGGACCCCCCTACCTACCCATTCCCATGGAATTCCAGCAGCAGCCCCCTCTCTCTTCATTCTACTTCTTCTTCTCCACTTCTTCCTTCTTCTCCAAGGTGAGTTCCCTCTTCACTTTTCTTCTTTCTTCTTTTATTCCTTCTTCCTTAAGCTAACCCTAACCTTACATTTTCTCTAACCTAGGTGTGAGGAGCTTAGATCTAGTGTGGGAGCTAGAGTTGGTGGCTTGGAGCTTGAGGGAGGTGATTTCTAGGGGTTGTGAGACTTTGGCCTTGGGATTTCAACTCCCAAGAGGTAAAACCTAACTTTTCCCTTCCTAATTATTTTTGTGTAGTGTAATTAGTGTTGGAACTAGTTTGGGTGAGTTTAGAGACTTTGACATTAGGTTTTGTGTCGAATTCGGGTGGAATCCGAATTTGGCCCAATTTTGGGTGATGCCCTAGGCTAGACGGACCTAGGTAGACGTTGTCGGGTGTCTATAGAGTGAGTGCGTGTCTTCGTTCGGACACGGGAAGTCGCGTCGCAGAGAAACGGGCGTTTCGGGCGAATTTGGGGCTTTTCGTCGTCGCCGATTCTAAGTGCGTGCGTATTTCCACCACGGACCTAGAATCGACGCGGGAGTGCATTTTCTAGGATCTAGACATCGTGTAGAGCGCGTGGGTAAATTTTGGGCCGATTCTGAGTTCGTTTGGTGTGCGTTTCAGGAGGTTTTCCGAGCCGCGCACCACGTGTTCGTCGAAATGACCGAACGGCCATTTCGACTTAGTTTCCTCGTTTTGGGCTTGTGCGCCCGTTGGATCAGTATCGGGGAGTGTGTGCTAGAGTTTTTGAGTTATATTTTATATATTTTAGGGTATTGGTGAGTGTCGGGGTCGTTGGGCGTGAGTGGGGCGTGTGGTTTGGGTATATTTGTGTGGATATCTATATATATATAGGTAGATACCTACTTAGATATATATAAATATGATAGATATATATATTACCTTGCCTAGATTAATAACTAGGTGTATAATTAGTAGCTAGATAGCTAGCTAGAGGGGTTTTAGAGCGAAACCTCAATACCTTGAGATACCGAGGTATCTCGATACCTTGAGATATTCAAGGTATTGAGTTTCGAGCGGGGTATTTGAGCATTAGCCTAGGAAATACTTTGGAGTGATTTTTATATGTTTATATATATATAATTATGCGTGCTAGCCTAGGTTTTAGCGGGTTTAGGCGGGGTGCGTGGCCTAGGGCGAGGTATCGGATACCGAGGGTATCCCGGTATCTCGATTAGGCGAGTTTGTGAGTTTAGTAGCTTAATGAGCTCGGTTTGACCTAGAATTTCAGGAGCACCCTAGTTTGACCTAGCTTTGACCATAATTGTCCCTGTTGACCATAAAAATCAACGTTTGACCTAGTTTTGACCTAGAGTTGACTTTTTGGACCCCGGGTTGACTTTTTGACCCGATTTTCACCGGTTTGACCCGTTCGACCTAGAATAGCCCTAGAAGCCTGTTTTTAATTATTTTATATCAGTTTAAATGCTTAGAACCCTGTTTAATTCTGCTTTTCGCATTAGGTCCTTGCGACACCGGTCCGGATCTCGATCCTCATCAGTTGCTCAGGACATCAGGCGAGTACCTACCTCTGATAGTTTCCATTTCATGATAGCGTTTATATCACCTGTTCTAGAACTGTAATACTTGATTCTGACACATTGTTACACGAGCTGGTACTAGTGGATCCCGTCATGAGATGCTATCCCCCTTACCGTGTTCAGCGGGTACTCTATCACGTGTATTTCATTATGTGCTTCGGGTATTGATTCTCATGTGCTATCATGTGCTTATTGTGCTCTCGCCTTCGTGTGCGCAAGCTATTATCATGTACGTAGTGTGTTGTGGTTGGATCCAATGGTATTAGTGGGGGAGGGGAGTAGTGAGTTGGTTATGTGATCAAAGCCAAACAGTATTCATGTGTATGTCGGTTATGCAACTCACGCATAACGGAGTTATCTTAGTGTTTTTTATGTGCAACCTAAGCCGATCACATAACGAACTTGTGCTCAAGGCACTTAGCTAGTATTCATGTTTCTCACCAGCAATTACTGTGCTCCAGCATATATTTATTTCCTGTGCATCTTGATTACTTTTCTATTGCTCGTCATATACACCTTACCATGCATTTGGAGTTGCTTTCAGAGTTATGTACTTCGCTCCAGTCCTGACTGGGCATATTTTTTTCTAGAGGATCCTGAGGACTATTGCCCGACATTCTACGGGCCGGGTGTTGACGACTGTTGTGACCCCGAGATCAAAGAGGAGTGCACCGAGGAGACGCCTATAGCACCCTAGTTAGCTAGGTGGGTTTCCTGGGTTGTTTTCAGTGGTTTATATTTTGGATGACTGTACTTATTCTTTTGATGCTGTGATATTATAGCTATTTTGGCTTGGACTGTATTATTTTGGATTGTCTTGCTTTTGGTTCTGTTTTTTTGTTTATATTATATCGTGCTTTATTTCTTTCCCTAGATTTTGTGATTGAGAGTTCTTATATATATATTGCGTGGTTGCCTCCTTTGGGAGAGGATTTTATATATATATTGCGTGGTTTTGCCCTCCTTTTGGAGAGGTCATGCCGAATTTTTCTGTGAGATATAGATAGATATGGTTGACCTAGAACGAACCTTTACAGCGTTCTACCGCCGATTCTGTGGCGTAGGCTGGACGTACCCACGGCTCATGCCCGATTTTTGGGTGCGGGTCGTGACAGTCAGAGAGGACTATTCAGACGCTCGAGGATATGCTTCAGACATGTGTACTAGATTTTGGTGGCTCGTGGGAGGATCATCTTCACCTGGTAGAGTTTGTATACAACAATAGCTATCATGCCAGTATCGAGATATCCTCTTTCGAGGCTTTGTACGGTATGAGATGCCAGACTCCATTAGCTTGGGACAATGTAGGAGAGAGTACTTTTGGGACCAGAGATGGTAGTTGATGCTGCAGAAAAAGTAAAGTAGATTAGAGAGAGACTTCGTGTGGCTCAGGACAGACAAAAGCAGTGGGCCGATATCCACCGAAGACCGCTAGAGTTTGAAGTATCAATTTATTTATTTAAATATCAATTACGTTCTTAGATTATGCGTTAAGTTACTGTTTTAGCATAGGTTGGTGACTTAGTATTCTTGAGGATCTCTCCGACACGTGGTATAATTCGTTTCGGTGGAGGTGGAAAGCATAGTCCAAGATTCATCGGACCTGTCAATATTCTGGAGAAGATCGGGGCAGTAGCCTATCGACTAGCCTTACCATCTATATTGGAAGGAGTACACAACGTGTTCCATATATCCCAGCTGAGGCGATACGTGACAGATCCTAGCCATGTATTAGATCATTCAGAGCTTGAGGTTGGACTATGCCTTCGTTATCCGGAGCAGCCTGTGGAGATCCTAGACCACAGAGATAAAAGTTCTTCCTAACCAAGTAATTCTCTTTGTTTGTGTCGCTTGGAGGCATCACTCTCCTGGTGAATCCACTTGGGAGCGGGAAGATGAGATGCGAGAGCGTTACCCCTATCTTTTTGCACCATGAGGTAATTTTTCTTCTTGTATTTGTTTTGCCTTAAATTTTGAGGATGAATTTTTTTATAGGGGGTATACCTGTGACCCCCGTATCCTAAAATTCTGGCTTAAATGTTGTTATTAGGTTAATTTGGGGCTATTAGGATTTTTGCACAATTTTTGGTTAATTAAAAACTAGTAACACTAATTTTTTAGGACTTTTAAGAATTTATTTTAGGGTCAAACATAATTAAAAATATTCCAAACTTTTATTTTAGGTTCTAAATAATCAAATATATTTTTTAGAATATTTTGAGAATTTTCTGATTATTTTTAGCATTTATTTTGAGTTAATTATGCTGAACTGAATTAAAAACTATTTTTCAGAAAAAAACCCTAATATAACCAACCTACCCACTCAGCCGCCAGCCTGGCCCGTAAATCAGCTACAGCGGTTAGTTAGAAAGGGGGAAGGTGTGAGCGAGCCGGGTCCCCGAGCCGACCTCGAGCCGAGCCGAGTCCGAATTCGACTCGGCCTCAGTCGAGCCATGCTAGGCTGAACCCTGGCCGTTCGATCTGAGCGAGCAGCAGGGGATTGCTACCACATGGCGCACTCTGAGCCACGACTCTTTCTCTCTCCTCTCTATATATAGTATTCAGGTTATAATTTTTAGGGCTTTTCTTTTAGCCAATTTTGAGGAATTGTCATCTAGGGTTTCCTTCATCTTCCAGAAGCCATTACTCATAGGTCCGGACTCCTAACGTGGCCCAGTTTCCTGTATTAGAACCGTATTGAGGTTATTTTTCTGAATATATAATTTGTTTCACGAAATTATAAATATAAAATTCTAGAAAAATCGTTGAGCACAATATATCCAAAAATATATATGTCTCGATTTTTTTGCAATTTCAGGTGAACTAGGAGTTATAATCATGAACTGTTTGAAGTTTTAGAAAGATAATGTCGAGATCATTGACATATGTTTTTACCAAAATTTAAATCAAAATATTTCTATGCTGTTAATTCTGTAGAACTTCTAGGTTAGCAATCAACCACCGTTGCACAATACAATTTTGTATGTATAATAATTTTCAAACGAATCTGAATTCGGATGAGCCATAAATTCTAAAATGTTTGTGATGCTAAAATCTATAGAAAATTATGTATAAAAGTCGAGTTTGCATCGGTTAACTTTTTGGTCAACAGATTGCCTCGATTTGTGTGCCATGAGCCTCGAGTAGATAAAATTCAGTTTCTTTAGAAAAATTTTAGGAATTAACCTAAAAGTCAGAATAATAAAATTAAAATAGGATTTTAGAGTAATTTTTTTAGAATTAAATAAATTAAAATAAATTATCTATTGACATGGTAACATATCATACGTAGGATTTAGACTCTCAATTGGGACCTGGTCCAACCACAGCTAAGGACAATAGGCGAGTATATTTTCGTGATTACTTTCAGTGCTTGATAGTCTCTATAATGCATGCTTAGTATTGAGTAATTGATTCTTGGTACTTGTTACACTGATTAGTATGATAAATTTGGGTTATGAGATACGTGACTGTTCTGGATTATTATTATTTCTTCGTGACTGGTTCGGAATCCATGTTGTACTCGTGGGGAGAGGAAATAATTAGTGGACGTGTGAACTATACTTTCCATCCCATGGTCTTACTGGAATAATAGCATCCATGCACGACACGTGTGGTTTGCCAGATTTTACCCCTTAGACGTTCACATGTCAACAAGGCATTTCAAATCACATAGAGTAGTTTGTTCCTATATGTTCTTCCATACATTGCAGTTATTTCTTATATTGCTTGGAGATATTGTACTACATTTTTGCCATGACAGGACTTCAGCATTTAGTTATTCTGGTTGCCTTATTGTTATTTCAGTTTCGTTACTATCATATATCCTTTACTATTTATTGTCTTATAGTTTCTACCATGTGTTGGAACTGTTTTTACTGTGATGTACTCATTTTTTTCCTGACTGGATAACTATATTTTAGGTGACTACGATGAGGATGTGATCCCTACATATTATGGATCATTTGTTAGCGACATAGCTGAGCTTGATCTTTCCCTTCAGGAGGATCAAGGAGAGTTAGCAGCTCAGATACCGTCTGCAATGGAGTAGTTTAGTAGAGTAGTTGGTTTTGTTTGTTATTTTGTATCGAATTATTCTCCGGTGATTTTTTTAAAGTATTCTGAATATTGTACTTTGGAAATTTAGTTTTTGGGGAGACTTCTTGGACCCGCATCAAGACTATTATTTCATTATTATCTTGGTATATTTATTTAAATTAGTGCGTATGATTGAGTATAGTGTAAAGATGTATATATGTTGTGAGTTGTAGATTATACTTGTGGCTTATTGTATAGCGTTCTACCATCGACACTGTGGCATAGGCTGGATGTACTCATGACTCATGCCCAAATCCAGGGTGTGGGTCATAACACTCCACATCTCGATCTGGTGGCAATCCTAATAACTCCTCCGGAAAGACGTCCATATACTCTTCAATCAATGGATGTGGCGGCTCATGTTCTTCTACCATAGCTTCGTAGAAATCTTCCTCGCTCAGCTCTACTGCACCTCGGACGAACTCAAACTCTGGATCTCGTGGTGTCTGAAATAAAACTCTGCCTCCACGACAATCGATACTAGCATGGTGCCTACTCAACCAATCCATCCTGAGTACTATGTTGTAGGTCAGAAGTGGCATTACGAGTAGACGCGCTCAACTCTCGGCTTCCTAGAGAAACTCTTCGATCCTTGCAAATATCATTGACCAGGATAATGCCACCCCCGATCGTGATCCTACAAGTCCTAGCCAACGGTTCAGCCTCAAGATTATGCTTCAAAGCAAAGGATACAAAAACAAAACTATGTGAAGCACTAGAATCAAATAAAGCATAAGCTGGAAAAGAATCAAGATAGATTGAACCTGCTTGCTCCTCCTCTTCGATAGTCAAGGCAAAAGCTCACCCCTACGGAGCACCTCTCTGCTGCTGCTGGTGCTGTATGAACCTCTGCTGCTGTGTCTGCAACGAAGGTCCTCTCTGTTGTTCTGCTGGTGGTATTGTGGGTGCTCTCTGCGCCTGGGCCCCGCCATGGGCTAGACGTACTGGAGCTCTAGGACAAGCCCTCAACTGGTGGTCTCCTAATCCGTAGAATAAATACTAGCCCAATCTCATCATGCACGCATCCCATCCATATCAAAACTTCTTGCAGAATGGGCAAGGAAAAGCTG
Organism: Iris macrosiphon; assembly: GCA_036927795.1. Classification (NCBI taxonomy): domain Eukaryota; kingdom Viridiplantae; phylum Streptophyta; class Magnoliopsida; order Asparagales; family Iridaceae; genus Iris; species Iris macrosiphon. The sequence continues at coordinate 100,906,378 of JAYESA010000005.1, read as the reverse complement.
GCCTCTGGATCTGGTTTGCCTGCTGTATTAACACTCTAGCTGGTAAGAAAAAATGCTGCCTTGGCTGCTAGAAGTATCTCTGATGCTGCTATAAAAAGTGAGGCCGCTTTGCTGGCCCCGCACTACCGCTAGCTCCTCAGGGATCTCTTAATCTCTTGGAGCCAAGTCCAAATCATCCTCTGCCTGTTGTGCCTGTGCGAGGATCTCCTCAAATTTAGTGGTGCAATAACCGCTAGTGTGGGATTTGATCTCCCTGTTCAGACCCTTTCTGAACTTTTGGGTCTTCCCCCAGGAATTTTGTCCCTCCACAAAGTGACATAATCTGTAATACTCCGTCGTATACTCATCCACTGTCATACCTCCCTGAATGAGGTACTGAAACTGACTCTCTAGAGATGTCAGAGCCATATATGGGAAGAATTTTTCTTTGAAGAGCTCCTTAAATGCTTTCCAAGTAAGTCCCAGTGCTGAGATCCTGGGGTCCGTCCTGAACCAAGTCAATGCTATGTCAAACATCATGCTTCCTGCGAACTATACCTGCAACCTCTCTGGAATCTGTGCCAGTCGTAGGTTCCTCTCAATGTCTTCTATCCAATCATCAGAATAAAGAATCCCCTCGGTGCAGTTAAAGTCCTTCGGCCCCATCCACTTGAAGTCTATGATAGTCCTCAACCTCGGCTGCTGTGGGGTGAACCGAGGTGGTGCCTTGTGGTTGGACTAAGGCGACTCTCTTGACTGCAACGAGTACAATTTGGTGGGCATTCTCAATGTCCTATCCCATAACCTCTGACTGGCACTGTTATGCCTCCTTCGTCTACTGAAAGAGCACAAACATCTGCATCTGATCAACTGTGGGTGGTGGAGGTGGAAGCTCCTCTAAGACTGTCGGTGTTGTCCTCTATTTTGGAGGTGGAGTACCCCCGAAAGCTGCTGCGAAAATGCCCACCTGGAACGGTGAAGCGGACCTCTGAACTAAAGTTACTGGAACAGTATCTGTTGTGCTGCCCTCAGAGGCGACGAAGTGACTGACCTCGCTGACACTGCCGCTGAGCGCTGGGAACGTGTCTTCGGCGACATCCTAAAGATAGATTAAAATAAAGGAATCAATATTGAGTAAGATACGATATCATCAAAGAATGACAGAATTATTCAAAGTAAAGCAAGCATTCAAATAGATAAGGATAAAAAAATAGATATTTGGAAATGTTCCCTAGTTGTGATTGAGTATACCCACAGCCTATATCCTATATCCTAAAGCAGGCTCGTAGCAGTATCTCCGACTTAGAGTACTACTACGATATCACACTAATTTGGACTATGGACCTGCATGGGCTACCACTAAAAATATATCATGACCTGCATCCGGAATAAGGGCACGAATAGTGAACAATGTCCAGCCTACGCCGTAGCATCAATGGTAGAACGCTATCTAAGGCAGTATAACTATCTAAACATCTCACACAATATAATAAAAGTACATGTCATGCTATCTCAACTCCAACTAGAGGAACAATATAATAATGTAACATTAGTAAACAATATTCAATCACAATATCAAACTAAGGAGGATAAAAGCACGATATGGAATAAATAGAGAAATATGAGTCACAACACATCCATAAGTCCAATACTACAAGTCTAGGCTCAACAACTCTCCAAAATAATATATACATGCCTTTAGTCTAATATAAGACTAGTACAAATCCAAACCTATATAACTAGGCCTCATCTGTCTCTGGTACTATGTCCTCATGCTCTAAGGGAGTATCCTCTAGTGGCTCACTATCCTGTGGGTCGTAATAAGTGGGGCACAGCTCCTCCAACCAATCATCTGAAAATATATCCAGTCAGGATTGGAGCGAAGTACATATCTCTAAAAGTAGTTCCAAATACATAATAGAGCATATATAACAAATAATAGAAAAGAATACATGATAACTAGCAATCAAAAATGGAATAAACTAGAGTGAACAGGTAATGTAATAAAAAGTAAAGAACAAGCAATAGAGAACAACTACAAGTAAAGAATAAGATAAACTAGCTAATGTGCCTTGGAGTACAAATTCATTATTTTATCGGTTTGGGATGAACACGGATACAATATGGTAACTCGATTACACGTGTCATATGTAATCGACATATACATGAATACGCTGGCTTGATCACATAATCAACTCTTACTCCCCCGTCCCCAACCAATACTCATGGATCCAATCACGATACGTTACAAACACGAATATAAGCATACTGAACATGAGCATTGTGTGAACACGAAGTACACAATAATCAATACCCGATACACACAATAAAATATATATGAAGGAGTACCCGCTGAACACTGTAGGGGATAACATCGCATGACATGATCCATTTAGTACCAGTCCATGTAGCCAATGTGTCGAAATCAAGTAAATAATTCTTGAACAAGTGATATATACATTATCATAAAATAAAAACTAACAGAGAGATGTACTCGCCTCTGGTCCTAAGCAAAGTATGTCTCTCAATGCCCAAGCTGGTATCACACTCCTATTTAGGAAATATCAAGTTAATTTGGGTGTAATAAAAGAGAATTAAATTGAAGGATGCTCTAGAATGCATTTCTAGGCCAATACTAGGTCATTATAAGTTAATTTTGGCCTCTAGAGGTCATTAACTAGCTGGAACTAGCTCAACTTAGCTATACTAGGTCATCACCTAGGTATGAGTGATGTCTTAGCTAATACCTACACTAGCTATTATTATTAACTAGTATCTTAGGCTTGATACCAATATCATTGATAGAAACTAACTGATACTCTAATAACAGACTGATACTCCCTAACTGAGAACTAATTAAGAACTAACTGGAATGATACTTCTACACCAAGGTAACTATACTAATCTGATACACTAGCTAACCCAAACCAATATAATATATACTAACTGCTATATAATCTCTAACACCAAACTAACTTACTGATACACACTATATAGACTGATACTAACCTACTCAACTGAGAGTTGATGAACTAAAACCACTTTTAAACCAACCCTACACCACCATTCAGCTACTGCAACTCACAACACACCCATAACTCTTATTGCCTAAGCCTGCAGACCTATCATTTGCTTCTATTTTCTGGCAAGACCCCTCACCACTACAGTTAATGTGTAGTTGAACTGAGTGCAGTCCACAACCACTGCTCTAACCCTCTAACCCAACTGAACATCTAACATCTTATACCCATATGACTGATACACTACTGCTTAATTGCAAAGAAATGCACAACCTCACTTCTATACTCTACCTAACTCAGTATCTAATTGGATACAACACTCACAGATCTAATCTCACTCACACACACAATACAACCCCTCACACTGAACAAAACACATGTGCACCAACATTGCACACTAGACTATGAACTGTGCGCATTTATATTTTCTTTGATTCCCAGGTTGAGCCTAAACTGAACTAAGGTCAAGCAGTTGTCATAATACCATTAAACCACACAATACCCGAGCCCCTAAATTACTCTAATGCTTGCACTACAAGCTATAACTAACTTACCAACTCTGATACCCCTTCCTCAAAGTGATGCTAAGCTGGACTCTCCTCAACCCTCAACTAAACAATAACTCATCCACACACTCTAATGTATGTATATTGTATAGTCCCTTGCATCATTCCTTCATACACCCCTATACAACTACTACACCCAACTGATACTTGAACCCAATCCCCCCCACACATTCCTTTAGTCCACAAATCCTACAGAGCACATCGACTCTGCAATACAGCAATGTGCACACCACCCTCATCAATAGCAACTGCCCATACCACTACTCAACCATAACTACATCATCAATACACATATACAAGCAATCATCAATACATAGGTATTAACATATAAGCATAGATATTATCTAACATATATAATTATATATAGACATAATGATAATGAGTGAGTACAATACTCACTAATTGCCATTTTCTCAAACACCAAGTGTGCATGCTCATGATACTCATTCAACTAAAGATCTAAAATCACAATTTACCACAACTATCCACTCATACACATATATAACATATATATATATATATATAGCTAATATAACTTTCTACAATAAAAATTGAGAAGTAATTGCACAAAATAACCAAACTTGAGCCACGTATCACATCGTATCACAAAATACCATGATATAGCCTATATGTATCCATTTGTGGGCACGTATCTAGTATTCCACCCTCGATCTAAGTCCAATTAGACTAAATTAGTATCATGACACATACTTGATGTGTCAATCTCGAAATTCTCCCAAAATACACACAAAAATCTATGTAGAAGACACAATACACAATCAATTAGCCTAGAACTTGTTCCTATAGTTAGCCCCATTTCATTGGGGTATTCCTAAAGGTCTAATGTGTGATTTGGAAGCTACAATGAAGAGAAATTCAAAAATTACCAATTGGGAGATGGATTCCCAATAAAAAGCACAATGGATACGATCCGGACACGATCTCTCACCCAAAGCTCCTCCTCCTTGTGCTCATTGCTAATCCAAGCTCCAATGCTTCTTTAATTAAATGGGAATGAGGGAGAATGAAGAAAATTGGGTTGAATTAATGAAAAAAAGGAGTAAATTAGGGATCTATGAATTTGGAGATCTAAAATGAGTGTAAAATAAAGAGGAGAGAGAGAGAGAGAGAGAGAGAGAGAGAAGAGACCATTTATGTGGCTGGCCAGAATTCCCCCTCCCCAAGCTTCTCACAATGTCTAATTTGCCCTCCACTAGCTAATAATGGTAACTAATTAAGGAGGGCTATATTAAAAAGTCTCTAACTAATCCAAATTAGCTCTAATCCTCCTAATTAGCTAAAGGGGATGTGTTTCAATGGACCTAGTCCATGTTGGGCTCAAATATTATCATGACAAGTATAATTGGGTTTACTAGTCTCATGTCTAACTATTGGGCTAGCCTCTTAACAATAAATAATACCAGTCACAAATAATTATATAGCATAGTAATAAATAATTAATTAATATAAGTATCAATTAAATATCTATAGCACAATAATATTAATATTTATTCCTAAAATTAAATACCCATGTCAAATTATCAAACTACCCCTAATTAAAAAAGTGAGGGTTTCAGATATACCTTGGACACTTGCACCCTCTAGGCACCCTTGGTATACTATCGCTAACTCCATAACTATACATGCTTAGTACTCTAGGATATCAATTGTCAACTATACTCTGACACCTATCTTAGAACTATTGCTACAATGGTACTACGCTATGAGTTACTTCTAGGCTTGTACACTGATACATAATGTTCATATACCCAGCTAAGTACCACTCTCAGTATCATAAGCTGCACTCCCAACAATAAATACGAATACTCAACTTAACACGAACCTATCTGCAAGTTACCAAACTACTTTACTATCCAAGGAAACTGCCTCAGGAACTAATATAGTTAAGGCTCTATAATACACTAACTAGAGAAACTAAAGATATCTCTACCCTAAGCTAATAAGGTGATGGAATATAACACAATGATAATAGGGTTGAATGATAGAGATGATATGTTAAGAACCAATTTAAGATACAATTTGATAATCATACACGTCTATCTGAAATTATGTTACCCAGAATCCTCGTCACGCCAAGGAGAATAGCTGCGATAAACTATATAGTCCGTAACTAAGGTACATACCTCTAGAATTATGGTATCTAAAATTTTTATCCTGCCGCTAGCTTGGCTACGAAAAATTTAAATTATATAACCAAGAGAAATGTATCCAAAATTATGCTCTATGTATTCGCCACGCCAGCTAATATGGCTGCAATAAACTTTAGACTTCATAACTAAGTCAGACGGTTACCTTTGCCACTATTCTTATCTATTTACATTATCAGAATATACCTCAACTGAGTCCATAAGATTCATCTCGATAGAAGAATCAAATTCAATAACGAACAAGTACAAGGCAAAGGTGAAATAAAGCAAGTAAAGATAGATTCAAAATAAGATTCTCAAGGGTCATCCCAGGAATCTCTCAAGAAATCCTAATTTGTGATTGAGTATTCTCTCATCCTATATCCTATCAATCATATTCCTATAGCAAGCTTGCAGTAGTAACAAGTAAGCTGTTACACTACCACGATATCGCACTAATTGTGAAGTCTGACTTGCAAGGCCCACCACAAAAATATGTCACGATCCGCACCCGTGAAGGGGGCATGAGTACGTGGGTACGTCCAGTCTACGTCACAGCATCGGCGGTAGAACGATGTCTAAGTCATCACTAACTAACTAGCATCTCACACAATATATAATCTGTCGATAATATCTCAACTTCAAAAAGGAGGATAATATGATAATAATGGTATGATAATACTTATTCACAAATCTAAAGCACGATAAGATATCAAAGAAGTCTAACATAACTAAAAAGTCTAAACATCAACAACATCCAATAATAACAACAATAACCAAGTCTCAAATATAAGCTAAAAACAAATCCGATACCAAATGCTAATAAAAACTAACTAGGATAACTAGTAATTTCGGCTAGACCTTCCGACAATCACTCCTGAGTGTCAGTGCCCATGGTTATTATCCCCTCTTGTGGTCCATAGTTCATGGGACACCAGTCCTCTAAGTTATCGTCTGAAAAATATATCCAGTCAGGATTGGAGCGAAGTACAACCCAATAGCAGTTCCAATTAATTGACAAAAACTATAAACAGTAAAATAAAGGATGCTATATACGATAAGAAAATAATAACTGATGCAATAAGGGAGTAAAAAAAGAGACAGACAATAACAATAATAGGGTATAGCCAGTGCATATATGAAATAAAAGAGAAAACAACAATATGTCACGACCCACACCCGGTGAAAGGGCACGAATACGTGGGTACGTCCAGCCTACGCCGCAGCATCGACGGTAGAACACTGTCTAGGTCGACTATACTATCTAATCATCTCACAATAATATATAATCTGCCAATAATATCTCAACTCCAAGAAGGAGGGCACTAAACTTAATGCAACACAATACTCAATCATAAATCTATAGCATGATAAGATATCAAAGATGTCTAACATAATTATGCTGTCTAAATATAACAACAACAAATAGAAACAATATCCAAGTCTCAAATATACGCCAAAAACAAATCTGATACCAAAATACTAAAGAAAACTAACTATGCTAACTAGTGATCCGGATAAACCTCCCAATAATCACTCCAGAACTAGTGGGTCCATGTCTGCACCATCTATAGGTCGAGGTCCGTAGTATGTCAGACACCAGTCTCCCGGATCCCCTGAAAAATATTATCCACATAGGAATAGAGCAAAGTACAACCCAATAGCAGTTCCAATTAATTGACAAAAACTATAAAACTGTAAAATAGAGGATGCTATCTACAATGAGAATATAACTTATCATCAAGAACAATAAAGGAATAGTCAAAACTAGCAACATAAATATAAATTAATGCGTACAAGAATGAAGGAGATAAACTATAATTTCAGAAATAGAACAAGATAATTTCTGAACTGAAAATAGAATATACAATATACTATATGTTTGAGATACTAACTATATATGTGATCAGCTTGGGAGATTCAATGAGTACACTAAGAAGCTAACTCAACCATACGTGAATTGTATGATTAGTTAGTAGCCAATGATTACACTACTAGCCGATAGTTCTTGATCACATATTTAATTGATATTTCTCCCGCCTCGACTGATACGGTGGATCGAATCATGACACGTTACTAGCCAATGTATCCAATATTTAACCTATAATATCCAAGGTTATCCAATACCAACAAGGAGCAGTATTCGATACCATCTCGATAATCAAGGTAACATCTCATGACTGACGATCCAATAACAATACCAATCCGTGTACCATCATGTCTAGAATCATAAGTAACATTTCTAAATACTTGAATTATAGTAGTAATCAAATAATAGAAACTATCAGAGAATATACTCATCTGTGGTCTAGAGCAAATGATGAGAAACGGTATCCAAACTGGTGTCACACAGACCTATATATGAAATATTACATTAATATAAGGTTTGGAATGAAAATAAGTTAAACTAGTCAACTTCTAGGTCAAAAAGCCATTTCTAAGTCAAAATAGTCAAACTAGGTCAACTCTTCGTCAACTAGTCAAACTTGGTCAATCTAGCTATTTCTAGATTGTATGAGTCCATCTCTAGGATATTGGGTCCATACACTATGCAACTAGGCCATACTAGCTATGCTAGGATACTAGAAAAATAATAAGATACCGTATCCTAAGATATGCAAGTTAAATATATGAAAATATCATAATATGTATATACAATCAACAATATCTAATATTTCTAACTAAACTAATGCTAAGTGGATACCTTGGCTTTGAACAAATGCGGTATCACACCACTACATACCCATCTTGATACTCAAACCCAAATACCTTGAGCATCAACCCAATACCTTGACATTACCTTGGTATCACAAGGTAATGTGAATTTCTAACATATACTTAACTACCCAATATACTAAACTATAAACTAACATATATTTACTAATACAATACTACTAACTATACTAACTACTAATACATATAAAAATATATACATATACATACAACTACATGCATAACACTAACAAGAGATACATAAGTACATATTTATATCTAACTACTAATAATAATAGGTAACTACATATATATATATATATATATATATATATATATATATATATATATAACCAAAAACTAAAGTACTAACTACTAAACTCTAAATAATTAACTACTAAACTAAACTATCAATAGGCTAAGTAACTAAACTACTATCTATTGTTATATACATATCTCTAACTACATATATATAACTAATAAACAAGTGACTAACTAGCCAACTACACCTCAAGCTAACTAAACTATCTACTAACTATTTATGAACTAACCAGCTAACTAACTTACTAAACTATTAAACTAAACTAACTAACCAACTGTCAACTTACCTTGCTCTAACTGATACACTGCTTGCATTGCTGAGTTGCTGAAGTTGCTGTGGATTCACTGCACTGTGCTTCAGTTGTTGCTCATGCAACATGCTGTTGCTACTGCAGTTTCTCTGTTGCTGCTACTGCTCTCCATGCTGCTACTGGCTGCTTGCTGTGCTAGCCTACCTGCTGTAGTTGCTGCATTGCATATCCATCTCCTTGCGGCTTTAGCTGCTTACTTGCAGTTGCACTGGTTCATTGTAGTGCTAAAACTGCTGCTGCCATTGCTGCTATGTTCCCTGTTGCACTTCCTATGCCTGCTGCCACTGCATCCCCTCGAGCTGTTGCTGCACTTGCTGATGTGTATTGTATACTGGCTTCAGATGTTGCACTGATTTGCTGTGCATGCTCGATTCCCCCCCCCCTCTTCACACACACACACACACACAACTACACTCTCTCTCTCTCTCTCACACACACACACACACATATATATATATATATATATCACTTAGAGATACAATACTTATCTATATACACACATACATATATACAATAGAGATACATATACGTATCTATATATATATATATATCTATATATACAATAGAGATACATATACATATATACACAAATCATCACACACACACACACACACACACACACACACACATATATATATATATATATATATATATATATATATATATAAACCACCAATCACCATACCTATACATATAGCTATATATAAATATATCCATATATGCAATCTCTCTCTCTCTCTCTCTCTCTCTCTCTATATATATATATATATATATATATATATATATATATATATATATATATAACCATAAATTATAATACTATAATAGCTATAAACAATGCAAATTGAATCTAGAAATATAAGAAAACAAACACGTGGAGTGCATCGCACCCGTATCACCCTAGATCTATGATACACTTGCGATACGAGTCTACTACACCACCAAACGTACCCCGAAGGACACGAGGAAGTCTAAAATAACAATTATGAACAATACGAAGAGTTAATTATACATCTACGTGTCCGTGTCGAAATGTGACATGCATAAACTCCCGTGTTGGAAGAAAATCTCCAAATCAACTTGTATCACCAAATTATCGGGATATGGCTTATACGTATCCAATTGTCGATACGATACTAGCCACACACAATCAAACATATGTCAATTTGGTCTAATTGACCAATTGACAAACACAAAATATGTCAATCTCGGAATTTTTTCAAAATTGACACAAAATAACACATAACGTCCGCCATAGGCTTCCTATGAACCTAATTCCAATTCCTTTGGGTAGCCTTAGCATATGTGGTGGTTCTTAATGGTTAAATCACAGATTTAGAGTCTAATTAAAGAGGAAAAACTGAATTGTACATATTGGGAGATGGATTCCCAATTAAATTCCCAAATTGAGTGAAAAGAGCCTCCAACTTGTTGATCATTGCTCCTCCCTGTAGATCCTTGCTTCTTTCTTGTAGATCCTTGCTTCAATGGCCTCCAATGATGATTTAGGAAGGAATTCGGAAGATGGGAATGAAAAAATTTGGTTGAGAAAAATTCTAGATCTAGATTGAAAATGGAAAAAGGAGAGAATTTCCCTCCATTTTATGTAGGCTGGCCCCTTCCCCTTCCTCAAGCTACTATGTAATGTCTAAAATATTCCTTGGGGCCTCTTATAAAAAAATTAATTAAGGAAGGAAGGTTCTAGTCTAATTGGTTTAACTTAATTAATCATCCTCCTAATGATTGGGCTTATTATTGGGCTCAATACTAACTAGAATTAAAAATTGATCCATGGGTCTAATTGTCACTACCACATTTCTAGCTTAGGGAATTATTGTAATTTTTCCCTGTTTAATTTATTGTGTAAATAATTATGTATGATAAGTTATTAAATATATTATAGGGTATTCTTAATGTATAGTTTTTTGGGCTTGACCTAAAAATCCATTAGGTTCAACCCTTGTGACTAAACCCTAATTAGCATTTTAGTTTTAGATTAAACCCTAGGTGAATGACTAAACCCAAATTAAATTAAGTTCTTCATGACTAATCATGGAGGGCTAATTAAACCTTGGCATTAGAAACCCTAACCCTAGTCCTATATAATGAGGGGAAGCCTCCCTCAAGCTTCTTCATTCATGAAGAAAGCCCTAAACCTAGCCTCCATTAGAAAAACCCTTCCTTTCCCATAAATTTCAGAAATTATAAACCCTAGAAATTCATTTCCTCCTCCATCAAGAGAAATTTAGGAGCTTAGACCAAGAAGACTTGAAAAAGAAGACCTACATTGGGAAACCATCTCCCAATATATGAGAATCCAAATTTAGCCTAATTTAATTCTGTTTTTCATTGTTTTTTGGCCATAAGGAGCCCACCATTTGTTTTAGATTTCGTTCTTGGGGTTTTTCCATGAAGACCTAGGTGATTTTAGGGTTTAGGTGTCCCAACGTTGGTTTTTCCCCAAATTTCGTGAACCCTAGTTATAGGAATGTGCATTCCTACATGATTACATCTCCTACATATGGTAATGACCTCGATTTAGGGTTTGGATTGGGTATTTTGGAGTTCTTGATGGAAAACCCGTTTTTGTACACCATGTGTTTGTAGAAATGTTCCCAGTGAGGGAATACCTAATTTTGACCTAGTTCTTAGGAACCCTGTTTTGTATACATACATATATGAGTGTATGTAGTTGCATACCTACGGTTTAGTGCTGATGTGTATATGTGTATTGGGGGTTTCACTATGCACAATCGGGATTTTGAAGTTCCTGTGTGTTTTAGTTGTATGACCAGTAGGTGCATGGGGTTGAACCTAGGAAGTTCAGGGACTGTGAGTTCCTGTGTGTGTGTGTGTGTGTGTGTAGGTCTTAGAGTTTCAGTAGGTTGGGGGTTTTACTTCACGAGTGATGTGTTGTGTGTTTTGGAGAAGGGAATTCACTATGGGGGAGTAACTGTGTAGTCGTGATCTGTGCGGTGAGTATCTGTACACAGTGCCAGTTCAAAATTGAACTGTGGCTAGCTGCATTGTGTATCAGGGTTAGCCATGCCTATGTAAACCATAGGTCAGTGTATCAGTAGGACACTGTGGTTAGTGTATCAGTAGGACACTGTGGTTAGTGTATCAGTAGGATCTGTGGGTTGATGTATCAATAGTTAAGTGTCAGTGTCAAGGTTAAGTTCAGTAAGAGGTTGAGTGTCTTCCAATGAATATCTCAGTATTGGGGAAAATGAGTAGTAGGTTTTGCTAGAATTTAGGCTTTGCATGTTGCCAGTAGTCATACGCTTCTCTCAAGGTTTAAGCCATGTATGTGTGGTAACTTGGTTCCAGTATATAACTCTATATGAGTTTAGTAAGAATCAGCATGGGTGTACAGGCACCTATATATCAGTAAGGGTTGATAGATTAGGGTATGTCTGAACACAGTCAGATTTTTAGTATCAGGTTTCTGATACTGAGTTCAGTAAGGTTTGTGAAGTTCCTGTATTCAGTGAGTGAGTGAGCAGTCAGTCCCAGATTTTGTATTAGTTCAGAGTGTACCTGTGTTCTACTGTTAGAGTATCAGTAGTTCAGACTTTTAAGTATGCATCGGTTTGAATTTAGGAAGTACCACAGTATCAGTATCAGTAAGAGTAGTTGATAGTGTACCTGTGTTAAACTGTAGGAGTATCAGTTTAGTCCCATGCTGTGCAGTAGTAACTGCATAGAAAGAGTATCGGATTCACTGTGGGGGGGGAATTGTGTGTGTATCAGTAAACCGTAGTGATGGGTTAGTGCATCAGTAAATAGAGATTAGGCTATACATGAGTATCAGTGAACAATTTCAGACTAACGCGGTGGATTCTGCAAATAGCCATATGATGTCTCAGAGATTGAGCCATGCATGTATTAGTAGCTAGTTGGCCTTGTCTGTGTAAGTTTAAACAACTTCAACTATCTGGTTGATCCTGCCAGTAGTTATGGTTGTCTCAAAGATTAAGCCATGTATGAGTCTGAACAATTTCAGACTGTGAATCTGTGAATGGTTCATTAGATCAGTAATTTTTCTGTGAGTGAGAGAGAGGTATTTGAGTATGTAGAGTGTGTGTGGGGGGGTTCCTTGACTGGGCTACCTGTGAATTGAGAATTATTGCTTTCACTCAAGGAAAACTGCAGCAGCAGTATAAGGTAGGGGTGATAGGTCAGTTCTTGTAGGCAGAATTGAGATACTAGTAGCAGCCTTGTAGGTATCCTAGGTGAGGTATGGTTGAGGGCATGGGTTCCAGTGTGCAACAGGGCAAGTAGTACCCTTGGTTATCACTCTTTGAAATGTATCACATAAGTATATTGTTGGTATCCTGGTAATACTTAGTTTATATGAGTTGAGGTTAGAATTTGAGTACAAGTTAATTAAGAGTTAAATAGTTTAAGTAATACCTTAGGATCTATATAGGAGTTATATTTATACTAATTGCCTTGTATGTAAATGTGGTTTAGTTTCAACATAAAAGCCTGGGGTAACAAGGTTTAGACCTAGTATGGTCCTAGTTAACCTAGTATGGACTGAGACATGACCTAGAAGCCTCGCATTTAATTAGTTAAACATGTTTACTCTTTTAATTCAGTATGTTTGACATTGATATTCCATAATTAGGTTATTGTGATCTCGCCTTGGACATTGATCCTCGCACCTTCCTCGGGACCACATGCGAGTACATTCTCTGACAGTTTTCATTTTTGTTGATTAATTCTATAATTCCAGTTGTATACTATACTTGACTCTGACACGGTGGATACACGGGTTAGCACCCTAGATACCAGTCATGAGGAGTCATGATTGGAATCCATCGTGCTAGCTGGGGATGGGGAAATATTAGCAGATTATGTGATCATACCCCACGTTACATGCATCATAGCTCACCCCACACATCACGTCGGGTATAGCCTGACCATTTACATGCCTCATAGCCTGATATATATGATTAGTCTGACTATTTCTTGCATCATATCTAACAAAATGGTTAGCCTGACCTCACATGTATCATAGCCAATCATATATATCAAGCCTGATCTTGTCCCAAGCCGATCACATAATAAACTGATATTTTAAACACTTAGCCAGATGTTTATTCTTTATTCCAGATTACTTGTTCTAGCATCCACTTATATTTTTATTCATTGCTAGATGTTCTATTGCTTATTTCATATTCTCTAGTATTCTATATTTCCAATATTCTTCCATCTTGTATTTCCTTACACTGTTTTATAGTTTTTGTCAACATAAATGAAATTGTTGTTTAGTGTCTGTGCTTTGCTCCAATCCTTACTGGATAATATTTTGAGAGGACTTGGAGGATTTCTGTCCTACCCACTACGGCCAGGGAGCAGAGGGAGATTTCATACCAGAAATTCCAGAGGAGTTACCCATCTTAGAGGAGATTCCACCTACAGGCACTTAGATTGTCCTATTTTATGTATTAATGTTCTAGACTGAGATCTGGGTTGTATTATTGTTGTGACTTTTGGTGGACATCTAGACTCTAGACTTGTGATATATGCATATTTGTGCCTGACTTATGTCAGAACTCTTTATCCTTATTTCTCATCGTGCTTTTTTCTTTCAAATAGCCTTGTGATTGAGAATATTACAAACTGTGGATTTATATATTATCATTGTCCTCCTTATGGAGTTGAGACCATTGACAGGATGAGTTATATTTGAGACCTAGATAACGTTCTACTGCCGATGCTACAGCGTAGGCTGGACGTACCCACGGCTTATACCCAATTTCTGGGTGCGGGTCGTGACACTAATCTAACTAGTTAGGTCCACTAAAACAAATCCAAAATAAAATCTAACATGCTAACAATAAATAAATATTCAACATGCACAATATTTAATTAATTATGAAATAACCAAAATACCCTTTCCTAGAAAATATGGCAGTGACACAATATGAGGCAATGCAATCTATGAACTGAATATAAAAACTATAACATACAATGTGTTTTAAAGTACTAAATAGATATGTGATCGGCTTGGGAGATTTAATGATTTATACTAAGGGAGAAACTAGCTCAACTATACATGAAGTGCATGATTAGCTAGTAGCCGATGATTTACACTACTTGTCAATAGTTATTGATCATATATCTAGCTAGTACTTCTCCCACCCCGACTGATACGATGGATCCAACCATGACATGTTACTAGACAATGTATCCTATATTAACCAATATTATCCAATGTTATCCAATAACAATAAGGAGCAGTATTCGATACCATCTCGATAATTCAAGGTAATATCTCATGACTGACGATCCAATAACAATATTAGTCCGTGTACCATCGTGTCAAGAATCATAAGTAACATTTCTAAATACTTGAATTATAGTAATAATCAAATAATAGAAACTATCAGAGAATATACTCGCTTGTGGTCCAGAGCAATGGATGTCAAACTGTGTCCGTCTCAGTGTCTCAAGGACCTAAATATGAATTATAAGTCAAACAGTATTTTGGGAAATATAAACATGCTAAACTAGCTTGAAACTAGGTTTCTAGGTCATACTAGGTTGTTCGAGTCAACTTGGTCAACTATTTAACATGGTTGACCTATATAGCTAAATTAGTTAATAGTAGGTTTATCAAGTCATTCTAGGTTTTCTAGGTAAAGACCTCACTAATGCTAAGTTTCAAGACCATACTTGCTAGTATAAATATTCAAGACACTATATATATATATATATATATATATATATATATATATATATATATATATATATATATATATATATATATATATATATATATATATATATATATATATATAAACTCATAATATCCATGTATCATAAGGTATCTTAACTACTATCCCGTATCTTGGCCCAATGCCTAATATCTTACTACTTGGATATTTAATAACCTATACCAACTCTAATACTTGATATCTCATTTAGGTAGATATATTACCTACTTGTTATGAATCAAACCAGTTATTCCTATTAATAATATCACTATATATCATATGGTACTACTTATCTATCTCACTATACTATAATTCCTCAAACAAGGATACGCTCCTCCACTAACTGATACTATCTTACTTGTATCATGACACCCAGACTCACTCTAAAACATATCTTCACAACACATGCTTGCACTAACATTGGAAATTGTAGTGCACCCCAAATTCTCACTGTACATGGCACAGGCTTCCCTTTCACTTGTTGTTAACTCACCAGAATAACCATCTATTATGCTCCTGCATAATTATAAACTTCCTGCAGCTGCTACCCTGCTCTCTTCTTGAGCCATACCCTATCAGTCAACTGCAGGAACCAATCCATGCTACCCCTGATCTGTACTCGAGATTTCCCTTGTGCTGTAAGTATCAAGCTTACTGCCTGCACTTTCCTTATACACCTTACACAGACACCTAAATCTGATATCCCCACACTAAATGTCCTACTCCAAACATTAAACACTGATACTCCTCATATAAGCACCCTTGCAGCTAAACATTGCACTTTGTTGCACTCTCTTATGCACTTGGTCCAGCATTTCACTGATACACAAGATATTGATACATATTGGTATTCCTTCATGCACCAATGCATACAATTTATACTTCCTAATTTGACATTCCCAATCAACCACTAAACAACCTACGTATATACACTCATACCTAAGATCACTTACATTTTATCCAACAACCCCAAATCCAATATACACACTCACTGGTACCCACACACTATCACCTTCACACTATCCCTTCACTTAGAACAACCATAACTAATCACTTACACCTAGACACTAATACACTACCTATGATGCAGGGACAAAGTCCTTTCCTCTTCACAGTCACCCGACCCATCACTAACACACACCTCAAGCACAGATACAACATGCACCCTGGCCATTGCAATGCAATCCAACATTACAAAATAGAAAATCACCTACAGGCACTGCCTTCCACTCGTCCTGTATGTTGCAAACTCCCCTCTTACCAGTTACGGCTCGTGCTACTACTTCAATTGTTGTTGCTTGTTCATGTTTCTTAACAGCAATCCAAGTTGCTGTTGCGACTGTCATTTACTCTTGAACCCAACACCCAAGCTCACAACACTACAAGCCAACACCAATTCAACCACCTCATAAATACTAACTCCTTACTATCTCTCACACTCATAAGCTCAGTAATTCAAATCTAGACACCAAGTCATAGGTCCTATGATACCCTCAATGTATACCTCACTGACACTCAACCCAGTACACTCCCCCTTGCTCCTCAATCTCTAATACACCCCACAACTCTTACTGCTACTGCTACCTTGATGAACCTCACACTTACCTTAGTACTCGAGCTCCAGACATCACCCTACCTCAACTCGAGGTAGTTCCCTGTTATACCAACTCACGTTCACAGTGTGTACACACATAAACTGTGCACCCCCTCCCCCTACTTTATCTTATGAACTGTTATACTGCCAACCCTATCCTTCTCTTCTTACACCAAAGGTCTGATGTACAGCCCTCAAATGCATCCCCTGGAATAATCCAATGTGTACACTGGCACATATACTAACTGCCTATACAAACACTTGTACTCACTAGAACACACATTAAAACATATTTGACACAATGCATACCTAATACTGATACTCTTGCTTCCCTTCAAAACTAATACACACGGTCACTTGACAACCCAATCCTTTTTCTCTTGCTATTGCTGATGCTAATGCTTTTACTGCTACTCTCTCCTCATAATAATGCACTGTGCACTGAAGTTCCACCCTCTCCCTAATCACACTCATACATATATATGGATATATACATATATAAACATATATGAACATTTGCATATACACACCCATCCATACTTATAAATAAATATATACTCTAAGGCAATTGCTCAAATACTTAGTGTCCCATTATCAAGATACCCATGATACACTCTCCAAACATCCATTCAATGTGATACCATTACTCAAAATACATTATACACCTCCTAATATACCAAATACAACACAAAATAATAAGGAATGGCCCACTAGGCATTCCATCAAATACTTGGTGTGCCATCTCGAAGTTTTCTCCAAATGGCCACAAAACTCCATATAACTTTCTTCATAGGCCTTCTATGGACCTAGTTATTCTTTCTATGGGTAGTCTTAAACCAAGAAAGGGTTCATATGGGTTTATTACACGACTCAAATCTGAAATGACAAGGAAAAAATAAGGTTTAACCTATTGGAAGATGGATTCCTAATGTAGTTTCTTCCAATGAGCACAACTATTGGAAATGGACATCAACTCCTTGTAAAACCATGCTTCTTCTAGCCTCTTGAAGTCTTCAAGCTTCTAGATCCCTATAGGAATGATAATTAGAGTGATTGAGATTGGTTTTGAAGGAATTTGGTGGAGGAAAATGGAAAAAAAATTTTGGGGAAGAACAAATGGAGAAGAAATGAATGAAGTAATGAATATTCACGAGGGTCCTCTCCTCTAAATAGGGCCGTCCACTTAGGGTTAGGGTTGGTTTTATTTTACAATATCCAAATTGCCCTCTCAAGTTGTCATGAAGGGTTTAACTAATAAGGAGTTTTAATTAAAAAGCTTATAATACTAATAATGGGATATTCTATTTATTCCCTCTAATTAACTTGTCAACCATGACTAACTAAATGGGTTGCTCTAATGGTCATGACAAGCCTAGTTGGGTTCATAGCAACTAGTCTAACTAAGGGGCTAGCACACAATCATCTATATTAAATATTTATACATATACAACTATACTAATTATTATAAAATAAAAAAATATCAATAGTAAATATTATAAAATAACCAAAATATCCCTATCCTAAAAATTGATGGTTACACACACAGCACATCTATTGTCTCAATCAGTCAAGTAAGGACAGTAAACATAGAACATATTTAACAAGGAAGTTAGGCATCCCAAACTCTACCGAAAAAACATTCAGGAAACCAGCTGTGCAAAAATAAGGAAGTTTGCAGAGTAGCAAAAGTACATGACCATGATCAGCTGTTGTCTGATTATTTACAATCATGTAAGAAAATAAAATGTCCAGATTTACGGCTAACAAGTGTCGGTGGCTAAACGCCCAAAATAAGTAAAATATGCAATAACAAGGAAGGAAGAAGAAATCCACTCATTTCACTCATTGGCCATCCGTCTGGTGCACGCCATTGTTCAGGGAAAAGTAAGCTTGATCCTCGAATGTTGGCTCTAAACCTGGCCATACAAAAGCACTGTGGTTAGACCCCAAATAGCAAGTACCATAAATGAAGCACGAATGAAGAAAATAAAACCAGGTTATGAAATAGATACATATATATAGTTATGTCTCGTAGTTTCGGTTCATAGTATATCGTGACACAACAATCTAACCCTACAACCAAACAAGAATAAGGGTTAGCCCATCGCACCATGATAGTCTATGTCCCTAGACTATTTGATAGCAGATACAATATACAAACAAGATTAGTTACATAATCGGCCAATCACTTGTACGGCTTGCTAGGTGGAATCTGGGTTATCCCAGCGGTATTATGGATATAATAGAAATCCTAAGATTGAACCATGTTCTAGCAGGGGCTAGCCGAGCCATGAATCATCGTATAGCACATAGTAGTATGTATCGGTCCCTCATAAGGCAACCGTGCTAAGATCGCATAGAATATATAGTATAATATAATAGTCAGATATTATCATCCACTAATGAGGATTTAAATAATATCCATGGGGCCCAGCCTCCACTTCCTAAATAATGATTGAGGGTGGCTAGTTAAGCACGATCTTGGGATTTCGTCCCTCCTAATGCTCTACATATTTTAGTTGCCTAATTAACCATACAGTTAGTTGAAATCATATGGCGTGGTCACATGTTACTCCCCGTATATGTCGTATTATAGTACGGTTATGCTAGATATGAATTCACCTTATCACTTTGCAGTTCAATTTGGATTCACTCCAGCGTGATGCAACAGTCAAACGAATCCTAGCCACGCTTGGTTATTGACCAACTATCATGTTCATGATGGAGGAATTTGATTATATCACATGTTGCTTAACACATATGCACACCTCGGTGTGAAATATGTAACATAATCACGTAGAAATAATTAACATATTGAAACACATAGCACATAGTAAGTGTATCAGCACGGATACCAATAGTCGAGTTAAGTTACCAATCATTGGTAAATCTCATGGGCTCTAGCACATAGTCAGGTCTGACACATGGTCATATAGCTCATATATATTTACAATTATTAAAATCATACGTGGAATCCTAAAACTCAATAAAGCATCCAAACCAAGCAAAACAGTAAAACGTGCACATAGTCCGCATGAGAATCAAGGACACATAGAGTCAGTACCGCATAGGACAGGTACCACATAGAAAGTCGGTCGCATATGGGTTGGTGCCGCATGGGAAGTCTCCGCCGCATATGATAGGGCAAAGTCCACTCCTTGGGACAAGTATTAAGTAACGTATATTTATATGTGTTAGTAAAGTGACATAAATTGATTGATGTGACAAGACATAAAGTGTGTCAGAGAGAAAAAATAAAACCATAAAAAGATGTGCCAAGATTTCAGAGTCATGCGTCCAAGGGAAAGTAGCCGCATATGCCTGCTTGTCACATATGCCTTCTTGCCGCATATGCCTGCTTGTCACATATGCCTTCTTGCCGCATATTACGCTCGGCGTCATATTGCTCTTTGGACTTAGCAAATTTTTTATTCCTTCAGTGAGTGAAAACACAAGGAGTTCAAGGATTAGCTCCAAAATACTTGTGTGATGGCAGTCATGCATCCAACAAGATGGACGCATGCTAGTCAGTATGCGACAAATAGCTCAGGCCGTATAGCAGTCAGGCCGCATAGCACTCTCGGCCGCATAATTCGCTGGACGCATGAAGACTTCGTCTTCTCCAAATAGCATGATCGGCCATGGCAAAAACTCTAAAAATCCTGAATATTATTTTCTTAATAAAAATATCACTTTAATCCCGAATCAAGTGAACCAAAAGCCAAAATGCTCGAAATAAAGTTCTCCATCAATCCCAAAAATTGGTTTTATCAAATACCATATTTTAATAGATTAAAAGAACCAAAAAAACTCAAGGAACCCATAAAAATCTTAAACTTCAAATATAGATCTACTCAAACCCACCCATTAAAACCGATAACTCCAAGTACTAATAGTGTTTAAAATCATAATTTACACATATTTGACTAATAAATGCAAGAAAAGAGTAAGAATAAAAAATTAAGAGATTTTTTCATGTAGTGCAAGATGTACTTGCCTGAAGAAAGGAAGGAATGAATGAAGGAAAAAATGAGAGAATTAGGGAAGAGAGAGAAAGAAGTTAACTTATATAGCTAGGGTTTGTGGTTTAGACCATGGGTTCACTCATGACCAAACCAACCCAATAATTAAACCGTGAGTCTAATTGAACTAAAGAATGGGTCAAGTCTCCATGACATGTAACCTAATTACCATGTAAGCAATAAATAATATAAGCCAAAAAACTAATATGTTCCAAATACGTATATCGGGAACGGGGAGTGATATCTCTATCCACCTTAAAAAATTCTATCTTCAGAATTAAAATCCAAGGCTAGATAGAGAAATCAGAACAAGTACTGCACTAACTATAAGCTCATCTACACATGCAATAAAATTCAGGCATATAATAAAGAAAAGCAGTGTCATATAGCATGGGTAAATGAATTACGAGATTCAAGATATGAAGGTGTAAGAACGAATATACCTTCCAAGTTGAATAGGTATGAATACCGAGATCGAATATCATCCTCGTGCTCCCACGTCGACTCTCCCAAAGGGTGATGACACCAAGCAACCCGGACAAGATTAATAGTCTGATTCTTGAGCACCTTCTCCCTTCAGTCCAAAATGGATACGGGTTGTTCCTTGTAAGACAAGTCGATACCAATGACTAGCTCGAAATGGTCGAGAATATTACTCGAATCTGGGACATACCTACGTAATTGAGACACATAAAATATATCATGTATCTCACGTAGCGAAGGCGGAAGGACAAGTCGACAAGCAACATCGCCCACCCTCTCAAGAATATCGAACGGACCAATGTATCGTGGACTAAGCTTCCCACGAACCCTGAATCTAATAACTCCACAGGTCGACAAAATTCACAAAAATATGTGGTCGTCGACACAAAAATCTAAAGGCCTACAATACTGATATGCCCAATGCAATGCCTATCTTGCTCAACCTAAAGTCGCTCTCTAATCTGCTTGACAACTTCTACTGTCTGCGTGATCATCTTTGGGCCTAATATATTTCGCTCACGTATATCATCCCAAGCCAATGGTGATCAACACTTTATCCTATTTAATGCTTTGAAGGGTGCCATTTGGATACTTGTCTGATAACTGTTGTTGTATAAGAAATCAAGGAGATAAAGGTGATCTTCCCAAGTCCCTCAAAAATCTAAAGTACAAGATTGCAGCATATCTTCCAAGGTCGGGATGGTTCTCTCTAATTGTCCGTCCGTTTGAGGATGGTAGACAGTACTGAATCTAAACTTTGTACCCAAACCCTGGTGCAAGCTCTTCCAAAAATTTAAAGTTAACCGAGTGTCTCGATCTGATATGATACTCATTGGGACGTCATGCTATATTACTATCTGTCGCATGTACATCTTTGCAAACTACTCTGTGGATTGCCCTACTCGAAAAGAAAGAAAGTGAGATGCTTTTGTGAGACGATCTACTATTACCCAAACTGTATCACGAACAATCGGGGATCTAGGTAAACAGGTCACAAAGTTTATCGTGATATATTCCCACTTCTACTCCGGAATAGGAAACGGTTACAATAATCCTACTAGTCTCTACTGGTCGGCCTTCACTTGCTGACATATCAAATACCGTAAAACGAATCGTGCTATCTCCCTCTTCATCCTGTTCTACCAAAAATGTTGCTTAAGGTCTTGATACATCTTGGTAGCTCATGGATGAATAAAATATGGAGAACTGTGCATCTTGGTTATTACTTCTTGCCTAATATCTTCACTTGGTAAACAAAGACGGTTTACAAACCTAAGAGTTTTATCTTCATGAATCGTCAATTCTTTCCTGAGACCAGACTCGTATTCCGTCTAAAGCTTCTGAACCTTAGGATCCTCCGCCTGAGCTGCCTTAATTCTCTCAACCAAGGTAGCTTGAATCTGTAAACTAGTCAATACTCCTACATCCTACTTAAGTACTATCTCTATACTCATCTCTCGAAGATCTTCTAAGATATGTTGTTGTGATATCAACATAAATGTACTACCTCTCCTGCTAAGAGCATCTGCTACCACATTTTCCTTGCTTGGGTGGTACTAAAATTTTATATCATAGTCCTTTATCAATTCTAGCCACCTCCTCTGCCTCATGTTCAAGTCCTTCTGGATGAATACATACTTTAAGCTCATGTGATCACCATACAAGTAATGCCTCCACAGATTAAGAGCAAATACTACCACCGCCAAGTCCAAATCGTGAGTCGGATAATTTTTCTCATGATCTCGAAGCTGCCACGATGTATAAGCTATCACTCTTCTATGTTGCATCAATACACACCCAAGCCCTTTGCCTGACACGTCCCTTTGCCTGACACATCGTAATTCACTGTAAACCCTCCGGAACCCACTAAAAGCGTAAGAATTGGAGTTGAAATCAATCTTTTCTTTAATTCTTCAAATGATGTTTGGCACTCTGCTGACCAATCATATTTAGCTTTCTTGCACGTCAATCGATTCAGCGGTGCTGAAATTCTTGCAAAGTCTATAATAAACCTTTTGTAATATCCTGCTAATCCCAGAAAACTACGCACTTCAGCTACTGTCTTAGGAACTAGCCAACTCTCTACGTCCTCAATCTTCTTCGGATCTACTAATACTCCTGCTCTAGAGAAGACGTGACCCAAGAATGTCACTACCACATTTTTTAGGAAAGGGTATTTTAGTAATTTCCTATTTAAATAAATATTGTGCAAGGTAAATAATTTTTGTTGTATTATTTAATTGTTGTTGGATGTTATTTAATTATTTTGGACTTATTTTAGTAGACCCAACTAGTATAGTTTGGACCCATGGACCAACATGAATTAAATAGTTAGATTTGGCCCATTTAGAAAGCCCATAGTTAAGGAGATGGATTAAATTAATTAAGTGATTAGACTAGAAGCTTCCTTCCTTAATTATTTCTTCATGAGAGGCCCCAAGGGGTACATTGGATATTTTACAATTGCTTGGGAGAGGGGCAAGGCCGGCCTATTAAAAGAGGGGGGAAATTTCTCTCTCCTCTCATTCTCATTCCAAATCTAGATCTAGAATTTTCCACTCCCAAATTCCCTCCATTCCCATTCCAATTCCCTACCAAATTTATTCCAAATTCTTCCCAATTCACCATTAGAGAAGGAGAAAGCAAGGATCTAGAAGAAGGAAGCAAGGATCTACAAAGAGGAGCAAGGATCTATAATTTGAAAGCAAGTTCTTCTCAATTGGAAGTTTCATTGGGAATCTATCTCCCAATAGGTATAATTCATATTTTCCCATTTAAATAGCTTCTAAATCTGAGATTTAATCATGTAAAATCAACCTATATGTATGTACTACCCATAGGACTTTGTTTTGTGTTCATAGGAGACCTATGGAGAAAGTTATGGTACTTTTTGTGTTAATTTTGTTAGAATTCCGAATTTAT
This sequence comes from Iris macrosiphon, assembly GCA_036927795.1. NCBI lineage: Eukaryota > Viridiplantae > Streptophyta > Magnoliopsida > Asparagales > Iridaceae > Iris > Iris macrosiphon. The sequence continues at coordinate 100,881,573 of JAYESA010000005.1, read as the reverse complement.
ATTTTGTTGTGTGTATCAATTGATCCTATAGATCAATTGGACATGAGCTTATGTGTTTGGGGCTAGTGTCGTGTCCATAATTTGGTACATGTGGTTCGTATCCCAACTATTTGGTGATACGTATCATTTTGGGAGTTTTTCCTCCGACACGGGGCTTTGAACATGTCGTATTTTGACACGGACACATAGATCTACTTTTGACACTTTAATTTATTCATAAATATTATTTGTGACTTGTTTGTGTCCTTCGGGGTGTAATTTATTTATAAATATTATTTGTGACTTGTTTGTGACTTTGAACATTTTTATGTGTGCTTCTAGCCATGTAAAATACATACATTAATATGTGCATGTGTTTGGTATTTTAATTTTGTAAGTTTATATGTATGTATATATAAGTATATAGTTATTAAATTTGTTTTATATATATATATGCATTTTGATTTATATATGTATATATATAGGTGTTTTTGTGAGGTATAATACTAATAATAATATATTATTTTATTGGGTTTGTATATACATTATTAGAGTGTGCATTATTTGTATTATTAGTATTCTTGTGTGGGTATCATTTGGGATCTAATTTTGATTTCCTAAATTGTTGTATTTTATTTCTATATTATTTTATATAGAGGTCTTGTGAGGTTGACCTTGTTTGACCATGTTTGACTTTAGAGTTGACCATAGTTGACTTTTGACTTAGAATTTATTTATTGACCTAGAAGTTGACTAGTTTGACTTGTTCTCTTTCCGGGACCTTATATTAATGTGGTATTCCATATCTAGGTCTTCGAGGTACCGAGTCAGACATCTGTGAGACTGTTCATTGGACTTCAGGCGAGTACATTCTCTGATAGTTTCTCATTTATGATATCCTTTATGTTCGTTGTATCTAGTGTAGATTTACATGTTTCTCTCGACACTATGGTTACATGGATTGGTATATCCGGATCTCGTCATGAGATGTTATTCCTTGGTATATGGTGTATATGGTGCAAGTATTGTTTCATTGGTTATCTTGTACATGTACAGACACCGATTCTCGGGGAGACTAGCTATCTTCTTAGGGAATCTAGTGCCATAGCATACCGTAGTTGGATCTATTATACCAGTTGGGGGTGGGGAGTATTAGTATAGATATGTGATCAAATCCCTATTGAATAAAGTATTGGTAAGCGAATAGTGTTGATCACGCACCGCACGTATGATTAGCCAGGCCGCATTGTATCTTGCCCAAGCCGATCACATGTTAAGCTAGTACTCACACACTTAGTCATTAGTATTATTGTTTCATTGGCATATTGTTCATTATTGTATTTCTTTCCAGTATTTTCTTATTGTCTATATATCTCTTGTATCTATTTTGTGCATCTTGTTTATCCATAGCTATTTACTGTTACATAGTTTTTATCATGGATTAGAACTGCTGTTAGAGATGTACTCTGCTCCTTTTCTGACTGGATATATTTTTCCAGATGACACTGAGGAGTACCCTACCTATTATGGACCCCAGGATGTTGTGGGTTTAGATTCGGAGACCCTGGCTCAAGAGGGACTTATCCCAACTGAGACAGTTGACCCTGGAGTGTAGCTTATAGTATGATAGTATTCTTTTGTACTGGATTTGTCTCCAGCTTATTTTTGTTACTCTTCAGACTCATTGATGTATTATTTTAAACTCATGAGTTGATGACTATTCTATTCTTATCTGATTCGTGTTCATTCTATCTTAGTTCTGTGATTGAGTACACTATCTTTTGGTGGTTTATTATATTAGATAGACTTTCTAGACAGCGTTCTACCGCCGATTCTGCGGCGTAGGCTGGGCGTTGTTTCCGACTAGTACCCTTACCCCGGGTGCGGGTCGTGACACGTTTTTGGTGGTGGTCCATGCAGGTCTAGCTTCACAAGTATGTGATGTGGTGGTAGTGCGACAACTTAGTTGTACTACTGCGAGCCTGCGATAGGATATAGGAAATAGGCTGAGATACTCAATCACATCTAGGAAAATTCTTTTGATTCAACTATTCTCCTTTGACATTGATACTTGATCCCTTAAACTGTCCTTTCCTTGATGTCTTACATCTTGTACTATATTGATTTCCCATTCCGTCTTTTTATGAGACATACTCAGAGATACTTGCGGAGGCACGCAAGGTTGAGCGGGATCTGGGTTTGAAGACCAAGAGAGACCGTGATTCTTTTCTGGGGGCCAACGGTAGTGCAGTATCTGCCAAACGTTCTCATTTCCAGTCCAGACCTTTCCAGCAGCCACAGCAGAACCAGACTCCAGCTAGAGCACATTTTCACCAGGCACCTTAGCAGCAGAGACAGATACAACAAGCTCCATGCAACTTATGCAAGAAGCCCGGCCACATCTGGGAAGTTTGCAGAAGGAGGTTAGGAGTTTGTTTGTATTGTGGTACTGAAGGACATCAATCAAGGAAGTATCCTCGTCGTACAGTTCAGAGAGCAGCTCCAGCTCCGAGGACACAGACGAGACCACCTGCAGCACAGCCGAGGGGACCGCTTCCGACACAGCAGCAGCATTTTGTCCAGCATCAACAGCAGGGAGGTGCTCGGCAGGGACGAGCGTTTACTATGACCGTCGAAGAGGAGGAACCCACCGGAGATGTTATCGCAGGTTCTATTCTTCTTGATTCTATTCCAGCTTTAGCTTTGTTTGATAGTGGTGCTTCCCATAGTTTTGTATCTGTTTCTTTTGCTCTGAAGCATGGTTTGTTAGCTGAGTCTTTGCTTAGGACTTGCAAGATCATGACCGGGGGAGGCATTGATATTTGCAAGGATCGGAGAGTTACTCTGGGAGGCCGAGAGTTGAGTGCGTGTCTACTTGTAATGCCACTTCCGAGCTACGACATTATACTTGGGATGGATTGGTTGAGTAGGCACCGTGCTAGCATAGACTGTAGAGGAGGTAGAGTTTTGTTTGGTCTGCCAGGAGAGCCAGAGTTCGAGTTTGCTAGAGGAGCTGCAGAGCAGGGAGAAAGCATTATTTATGGAGCTATGGTGGAAGACAAGAAGTTGCCGCATCCGTTGATAGCAGAATTCTTGGATGTGTTTCCTGAGGAATTGCCAGGATTGCCACCAGATCGAGATGTTGAATTTTCTATAGACTTGGTGCCAGGTGCAGAACCAATTTTGCAATATGTCTATAGAGTAAACAACAGCGAGCTGGTCGAGTTGAAGAAGCAGGTGGACGAATTACAGGATAAGGGATTTATCAGATCGAGTTCTTCACCATGGGGAGCCCCGGTATTGTTTGTACCGAAGAAGGATGGATCGGTGCGCATGTGCATTAATTACAGGGCCTTGAATAATTTCACTATCAAGAATAAGTATCCTTTGCCACAGATTGATGGTCTGTTTGATCAATTGGGTGGTGCCAAGGTATTTTCTAAGATAGATTTGAGATCAGGCTACCATCAGATGAAGGTGAAGCCGGAGGACATACCGAAGACTGCTTTTAGAACTCGGTATGGTCAGTACGAGTTTATGGTGATGCCGTTTGGTTTGACTAATGCACCGGCGATATTTATGAACTTGATGAACAAGGTGTTCCACCAGTACCTTGACAAGTTCGTGGTGGTGTTCATCGATGACATACTCATATACTCGAGGACACCGGAGGAGCATGAGGAGCATTTAAGGATTGTGTTGGATGTGCTGAGGAAGGAGAAGCTGTATGGGAAGTTGTCCAAATGTGAGTTTTTCTTGGATAAAGTAGAATTCTTGGGGCATGTTGTGACTGGTGATGGTATTTCAGTGGATCCGAAGAAGATTTCAGCAGTGGAATCTTGGAAGACTCCGAGTTCAGTAGCAGAGATCAGGAGTTTCTTGGGATTGGCAGGCTATTATAGGAAGTTTGTGCAAGATTTTTCGAGGATTGTCGAGCCGATGACCAGACTCACAAGGAAGGATGTGGAGTTTGTTTGGACGGAGGATTGTCAGGTTGCTTTTGAGGAGTTAAAGAAGAGGTTGACGTCTGCTCCTATTTTGACGTTGCCATCAGGGTCCGGAGGTTTCACTATTTATAGTGATGCATCGGGAAGGGTTTAGGTTGTGTTCTTCAGCAGCATAGGAAAGTGATTGCCTATGCATCCAGGCAATTGCGTTCTCATGAAAAGAACTATCTTACCCATGATTTGGAGTTGGCAGCTGTCATATTCGCCCTGAAGTTGTGGAAACATTATTTGTACGGAGAGCGTGTGGAGATCTTCACAGACCACAAAAGCTTGAAGTACATTTTCACGCAGAAGGAGTTGAACATGAGGCAGCGTCGGTGGTTGGAATTGATGAAGGATTTTGATATCTCTTTGCAATATCATCCTGGAAAAGCCAATGTAGTTGCCGATGCTTTGAGCAGGTATCCGGTAGCTATGTTCTTGACGCAGGATCGATATCTGTTGGAGGACTTGGAGAGCTTGGGCATTGAGGTGATTGTTCCTGGGTGTGCTATACAGATGTGGGGATTGCAGATACACTCAGATTTGATGGACAGGATTAAGGCAGCACAGTATGATGATGTATCTTTGAGGAGTATCAGAGCTCAGGTGAGAGCAGGATTGGAGGATGATTTCACTATTGCAGAGGATGGATCCTTGAGGCATGGAGTTAGATTGTGTGTGCCTAGTGGGGAGTTGCACGAGGAGGTGTTGCAGGAAGCGCATCGCTCTCAGTATTCCATACATCCAGGTGCTAACAAGATGTATCGGGATATGCGAGAGAGTGTGTGGTGGTATGGCATGAAGAGGGAAGTGGCACAGTTTGTATCCAGATGCTTAGTGTGCCAGCAGGTGAAAGCCGAGAGACAGAGGCCAGGAGGGTTACTTCAGCCATTACCCATTCCAGAGTGGAAGTGGGAACACATTACTATGGATTTTGTGTCCGGACTTCCACGATCTCCAGGAGGGAAAGACGCGATTTGGGTCATTGTTGATAGGTTGACCAAGTCGGCCCACTTTTTGCCTTTCAAAGTGGGTTTGTCTATGGAGAAGCTGGCAGAGATATATGTGAGGCAGATCGTTAGGATACATGGAGTTCCCGTCATCATAGTCTCAGATCGAGATAGTCGTTTCACTTCTCATTTCTGGAGGAGTTTGTAGGAGAGTTTGGGCACTCAGCTCAAGTTCAGTACTGCATATCATCCCCAGACAGATGGACGGTCAGAGAGGACTATCCAGACTCTCGAGGATATGTTGCACACTTGTGTACTAGATTTCGGGGGTTCTTGGGAGGACCATCTCCATTTGGTAGAGTTTGCTTACAACAACAGTTACCAGGCCAGTATAGAGATGTCACCTTTTGAAGCTCTATATGGTCGGAGGTGTCGTACTCCTTTGTCTTGGGACGATGTTGGAGAGAGAGTTTTGCTTGGGCCAGAGATGGTTGTGGTTGCAGCGGAGAAGGTTCATTTGATCAGAGACAGACTTCGAGTGGCGCAGGACAGACAGCGGCATTGGGCCGATAGCCATCGGAGACCTTTGGAGTTTGAGGTATAGTTTAGATTTTGTTTGTGCTTGTTCTTGTTTGTTATAGATTAAGTTCTTAAGATGGTATTTTTTTCTAGGTGGGTGGTTTGGTGTTTCTGAGGATTTCTTCGACACGAGGCACGATTCGCTTCGGTGGAGGCAAAAAGCTTAGTCCGCGATTCATCGGACCTTTCACTATTCTAGAGAGGGTCGGTGCAGTTGCTTATAGACTAGACTTGCCACCTGCATTGGAGGAAGTGCACAACGTATTTCATGTGTCGCAGTTGAGACGATACGTGGCAGATCCTAGTCATGTATTGGATCACTCGGAGATAGAGGTGGGCCCTACTCTTAGCTATCCAGAGCAGCCAGTTGAGATTCTGGATCGGAGAGAGAAGGTGCTGAGAAACCAGACTATTCCTTTGGTACGCGTCGCATGGAGGCATCACTCTCCGGGGGAGTCTACCTGGGAGAGAGAGGATGACATGCGAGAGCGTTATCCATATTTGTTTGTACCTTAAGGTATGTTTATTCTCTAGTTATGTTCTGTTCATTGTTATATTTTGTTCATTAGTTAGTTGTGATTCTTTAGTTCTGTTTTATGATTTTCTGGGGGTAGTTTTTATCTTTGAATTTCGAGGACGAAATTATTTTAAGGAGGGTAGACTTGTCACTAACACATTTTTTAGGAAAGGGTATTTTAGTAATTTCCTATTTAAATAAATATTGTGCATGGTAAATAATTTTTTTTGTATTATTTAATTATTGTTGGATGTTATTTAATTATTTTAGACTTATTTTAGTAGACCCAACTAGTGTAGTTTGGACCCATGGACCAACATGAATTAAATAGTTAGATTTGGCCCATTTAGAAAGCCCATAGTTAAGGAAATGGATTAAATTAATTAAGTGATTAGACTAGAAGCTTCCTTCCTTAATTATTTCTTCATGAGAGGCCCCAAGGGGTACATTGGACATTTTACAATTGCTTGGAAGAGGGGCAAGGCCGGCCTATTAAAAGAGGGGGGAAATTTCTCTCTCCTCTCATTCTTATTCCAAATCTAGATCTAGAATTTCCCACTCCCAAATTCCCTCCATTCCCATTCCAATTCCCTACCAAATTCATTCCAAATTTTTCCCAATTTACCATTAGAGAAGAAGGAAGTAAGGATCTAGAAGAAGGAAGCAAGGATCTACAAAGAAGAGCAAGGATCTACAATTTGGAAGCAAGTTCTTCTCAATTGGAGGTTTCATTGGGAATCCATCTTCCAATAGGTATAATTCAGATTTTCCCATTTAAATAGCTTCTAAATCTGAGATTTAATCATATAAAATCAACCTATATGTATGTACTACCCATAGGACTTTGTTTTGTGTTCGTAGGAGACCCATGGAGAAAGTTATGGTGCTTTTTGTGTTAATTTTGTTGGAATTCTGAATTTACATTTTGTTGTGTGTATCAATTGATCCTATAGATCAATTGGACATGAGCTTATGTGTTTGGGGCTAGTGTCGTGTCCATAATTTGGTACATGTGGTTCGTATCCCAACTATTTGGTGATACGTATCATTTTGGGGGTTTTTCCTCCGACACGGGGCTTTGAACATGTCGTATTTTGACACGGACACATAGATCTACTTTTGACACTTTAATTTATTCATAAATATTATTTGTGACTTGTTTGTGTCCTTCGGGGTGCAATTGGTTGTGTGTTGGACTCGTGTCGCATGCGTATCCTAGATCTAGTGGGATACGGTGGGATACTCTCCAATTTGGTGTGTTTGTGTGTAGATCTAATTAATTATGCTTTAAATTCTTCATTTATAATTAGTAAATATATATAGATATTATATATTTATTTTAGTGTATTTATTATGATGTTGTAGCATAAATCTATATTTTTATGTATTTTAATATGATGTATAAATATATGTATGTAGCTTTCTTGCTTGCAATTATATATGTACTTATGTTAAATATATATATTATATATATATATACATAAATGTTTTATAAAATATATTTATGTGTAATTATATTATTTATAATTATTATATAATTATTTGTATATTAATGAATGTATTTTTATGTGTGCTTCTAGCCATGTAAAATATATACATTAATATGTGCATGTGTTTAGTATTTTAATTTTGTAAGTTTATATGTATGTATATATAAGTATATAGTTATTAAATTTGTTTTATATATATATATGCATTTTGATTTATATATGTATATATATAGGTGTTTTTGTGAGGTATAATACTAATAATAATATATTATTTTATTGGGTTTGTATATACATTATTAGAGTGTGCATTATTTGTATTATTAGTATTCTTGTGTGGGTATCATTTGGGATCTAATTTTGATTTCCTAAATTGTTGTATTTTATTTCTATATTATTTTATATAGAGGTCTTGTGAGGTTGACCTTGGTTTGACCATGTTTGACTTAAGAGTTGACCATAGTTGACTTTTGACTTAGAATTTATTTATTGACCTAGAAGTTGACTAGTTTGACTTGTTCTCTTTCCGGGACCTTGTATTAATGTGGTATTCTATATCTAGGTCTTCGAGGTACCGAGTCAGACATCTGTGAGACTGTTCATTGGACTTCAGGCGAGTACATTCTCTGATAGTTTCTCATTTATGATATCCTCTATGTTCGTTGTATCTAGTGTAGATTTACATGTTTCTCTCGACACTATGGTTACACGGATTAGTATATCCGGATCTCGTCATGAGATGTTATTCCTTGGTATATGGTATATATGGTGCAAGTATTATTTTATTGGTTATCTTGAACATGTACAGACACCGATTCTCGGGGAGACTAGCTATCTTCTTGGGGAATCTAGTGCCATAGCATACCGTGGTTGGATATATTATACCAGTTGGGGGTAGGGAGTATTAGTATAGATATGTGATCAAATCCCTATTAAATAAAGTATTGGTAAGCGAATAGTGTTGATCACGCACCGCACGTATGATTAGCCCGGCCGCATTGTATCTTGCCCAAGCCGATCACATGTTAAGCTAGTACTCACACACTTAGTCATTAGTATTATTATTTCATTGGCATATTGTTCATTATTGTATTTCTTTCCAGTATTTCCTTATTGTCTATATATCTCTTGTATCTATTTTGTGCATCTTGTTTATCCACAGCTATTTACTGTTATATAGTTTTTATCATGAATTAGAACTGCTGTTAGAGATGTACTCTGCTCCTTTCCTGACTGGATATATTTTTCTAGATGACACTGAGGAGTACCCTACCTATTATGGACCCCAGGATGTTGTGGGTTTAGATTCGGAGACCCTGGCTCAAGAGGGACTTATTCCAACTGAGACAGTTGACCCTGGAGTGTAGCTTGTAGTATGATAGTATTCTTTTGTACTGGATTTGTCTCCAGCTTATTTTTGTTACTCTTCAGACTCATTGATGTATTATTTTAAACTCATGAGTTGATGACTATTCTATTCTTATCTGATTCGTGTTCATTCTATCTTAGTTCTGTGATTGAGTACACTATCTTTTGGTGGTTCATTATATTAGATAGACTTTCTAGACAGCGTTCTACCGCCGATTCTGCGGCGTAGGCTGGGCGTTGTTTCTGACTAGTACCCTTACCCCGGGTGCGGGTCGTGACAAAGAATAACACATGATCCAACCAAAACATATACTTGCTGAGCTTTGTGTATAGCTGATATTCCCTTAAAATCTATAAGACGTTCCGAAGATGTTCCTCATGTTCCTCCTTTCTATTGGAATAAATAAGAATATCGTCTATGAAAACCACCACAAACTAATCTTGATATGGCATAAAAATATGGTTCATCAAATTTATAAATATCGTTAGAGCATTAGTCAGTCCAAAAGGCATAAATAAGAATTCGTAATGCCTATATCATGACCTAAATGATGTCTTAGGTATGTCTTGCTCCCAAACTCTTACTTGAAGATACCCTGATCAAAGATCGATCTTGGAGAAAATCTTGGCCTTGCTCAATTGATCAAACAAATCATCGATTTTTGGTAATGGGTACTTGTTCTTCACTGTTACTGCATTTAATTGTCTGTAATCGATACATAACGTTGATGACCCATCCTTCTTCTTCACTAGAACCATTGGCGCTCCCTAAGGTAATCCACTAGTTTGGATGAACTTATTTGCCTTCAGCTCTTCTACATATTGGCACAGCTTGTCTAATTCTAATGGTGCCATTTTGTGAACCTTGCAAGATATTGGCCCTGCTCCAGGGATCAACTCTATGCAAAACTTTACATCCCTTACTGGTGACAACCCTGGAAGTTCTTCTGGAAAGACGTCTAAGAACTCCTTGACTATCTCGAGAAGTGGTTCTTCTGATATCATTATTACTGCGATCCTCTCTTCATGCGGGTCTCCCATAGATCTGTCAAAGGCAAAACCCTTTGTGCCCGGGATACTAAATAATATCCTACCCTTATAAAAATCTGTCACACCTCAGTCCCAAAATACGTAGGACTAGGACACGTAAGCATGCCAGCCGCATGTATATGGCAACTCCAATATATGGAAACCATAACACATGCGTACGCTGTATTATGAATATCAAATACACCAGTGGTATAAACTATCATAAATCACAGGGTATAATCTAATCTCATCCACAGAAATCAAATGAATAAATGGATAACCAATAACTATGTAACTAGATCTCAATATGAAGTATCAAAGGATGACAGTTGGATGGAAACAAATCTACTACCAACTGGAATAAAGAATCAAGACAAATATAATGTAAGTACAACAACTATCAACCACTGAGACTCGAAGAGAAGACTTCCTCGGAATATAAGTAACCAGTCCGGATCTGCGCTCCTGCGAATACTCATGAACATCTATACCTGGAAAGGGACCAGGTCCTCAGAGGGACATAACAAGATACATAGAATCATGCCATAAAGTAAATACTGAATAAATAAAGGGGTGCATTAACCATCTAAGTGAATGCAATTTGAGGACAACTTTGAGTGTATGGGAAAGTGTAGGCCAGACATATGCTGACATAATTCACCAATCTTGACAACTGGCTAGTATATGCCACATATGCCCCCATAGGAGGGCGCTCTGTAATATAATAACGTCTATCTCCGAAGAGCATGGCATCTGTATAGTATATCGTCTATATCGCTCCGAAGAACGTGGCAGCAGTATAGTATATATGGTCCATATCACTCCTTCGAGTGTGGCAGTAGTGTAAAGGAAGTGGGGGGTCCCAAACGCCTACTAGTCGTCCTTCCCGCCCAATGATCTATGCATGTTGTATCCACAATATGCTGTAGCTACTATATCGAGACAGAGTACAAGTATCGATGCTGTAACTCTGGCTCATAGTCTATCGTTAGGACAATAGTCCAACCTTACAACCAAAAAAGGACAAGGATTGGACCGTCGTACTACAATAGTCTATTCTCCGACTACTAATAACTACTAAGTCTTCTAACATGTATCACTATTAGCAGTTATACCCTATCCGTCGCACGACCTATATGTACAGGTGGCCAACCACATATGCAAGTTCGTGCCCTACATGAGACTCACAACACGTGTAAGAATGTGTCAAGGCCTGGGGACTCATACCGATAACTCCACAACTTCAGGTGGGTCAACTGGACACTAGGTCAGACACAAGTCCTAACGTCAACGCCTTCGTTGACTGCACCCGAGTCTCTTTCGGACGTGCATATTTTATATAATCTAAAACAATAAACAGGCAACTAAATAATAACTAAAATTTAAATAGTACAACAAGGCAAGGTATACTTGCCTGGCAAAAAAGCTGCGAAGTACCAATAACCTGCTCCTGAAGTTGTGCAGAATAATCCGGTATATCCTATATACATATGATATAATACAATACAATATCAGTCGTTACACTAGCACGTACACAATCATAAATACCTTGAACTCAGGGCATAGCTAGGTATGTCACTGGTCAACTAGGGTCAAGTGTGCGTCTAATCGCACTGGTGTCGCATCTGTAATTGATGTTCAAGACAGACAGTCAAATGATGTCACGCCCCAGTCCCAAACTACCGAGGGATCGGACGCGTGATAATGGCCAGCAGTACGCACCGATGGACCAACTCAATATAATGGATCCATCAGGGCATACTTAAGCTGTAAAACAAGTCTACGACAATCATGGCACAACTAATCTCATCCACACAAGATATAAAATATGATCCACATAATAAATGAGGAATGTAAATCATCAGCAAGTCTCACAAAGCACTTCGGGGAACAACCCGATAAATATCTAGTACAATGGTTCTACAGACCAGAAAAGAAAAGACTGAAATAATAAATAAAAACTGAGCATGAACATGGATGCTCAAGAGAAGTCTTCAGCTAAGACCTCGCCATCAGATAGTGGTACAGCTCCTGGATCGGCTCCTCCTGCTGCAGTCCCGTAAACCTCGGGGTAAACCTGTTCTGCAAAATCTGGGGACAAAATCCATATCCAGGTCCTCAGGGGACATAGCAAGGTACAGGAAATAAAACAAGCCAGAATATAAACAGTGCAGCAATAATGAGATAAGCAGGGTAAGTATGTAACATCTGTATAATGCAAGAGAGAATATCATAGTACTCAGGTTGAACCTCTACAAGCTCTGTGTAGGGGAGCCTGTAGCAGGGGTATCATGGGGTGGTCTAGCTCAGCGGGAGACTGAGTAGCCGACATAATAATATCAACCTGTAGCCTGTGAATCTATCCAGCAATAGATGGAACAATAAGGGAATACTAAAATAACCAGCTAAGTGATATGTAAGATAAGAGCAGCACTAGAACTCAGGCTGAAGCATACTACAAGCTCTGTGTAGGGGAGCCGGTAGCAGCAGTAAATATGAGTAATGGGCCAAGCTCGGCTATAGAGTCTTGTGCCTCACGGTAATAGGGGTGTATATATATAATCAGCCTGTAGTCTGTGTGTCTCTCCCCACCCAATGTAACCACACAAATCATGAACATAACGTCTTACGTCCATGTCCGCGGGGTCATAACTAATGCACAAGTCATAATGTATCTAGAATATAGTATCTCTATAAGTCCTGCAACCTATACAGGATCACCACGAATATCTCGGGAAGATCCTGTCTCATGATCAGTGTCCAGTGTCCTGGGTCAAGTGTACTTGGTATGACCAGTACGAGAAGATAAAGTGTCACGTATGTCCATATCTAGATGACATTACCCAACACCGCGTACGATGTTGGCACCCGACTGATAATCGGACGCTAAGTATGTCAAACGGTCCTAGGTTGAGCATGCACAGTAATATATATATAGCAAGGAAAATAAATAACTAAGCTGCAGAGTTTGGCAAGGTACACTTGCCTGATGTCCGAATATCAACTGTCGTCCTGGGATCTGTGGAACCGGTAGGGGCTACTCCAGATGCTGTAATAAATATCACCAACAGTCTCAGAAGGTATCAAACTGCTAGAAATGCCTGTCCTTACGTCCAATTTGGACACAGGGGCAAAATGGTCATTTCCGGACCAAAGCGGGTTCCACTTGTGGGCCACTTTGCACCGAAAAGCGTGTCAGGGTCAAAGGTCTCCAAATTAGTCAAACTCAGTGCCTACAAGTCAGGAACGATGATACGAACCCAACGGAACTTCCAGAATTGGATTCCGATGAGCCGATCACAAAATCACCGGTCAAGTGGAGCCTGTGGGGCCCACGATACGTGGTTTTGTCAACGTCCTCAGAATTGAACCAAACTTGGCTCACAGGACCAACGTATTGCTACGAGTCCGATGGCGCAAGTTTCGTCTCGATCCGACGTGTGTACACGAAGTTACAGCGCGTTCCAGAAAGGACGGATACGGTGTGTCGTCGGCGGATACGCGTTGATTCCGGGGTGCACGCACCTCTGAATCGACTTCTGCGAAATCCTACACGACCGTATCAACGTCGCGCACAGTTTGGTAAAGACCGCGTGCGACCAAGTCGTCCCGATTGGCGGGGCGGACTCAGTTCCGGGGTGAAACGGGGTGTTATTTTTCCTATTTTTGGATCGCGGTGTGCGATCACCACTGGATGCGATGCTCCGAGCGAATTGCACGGGCACCGAGAGGGTTATACAGTCTACGCATAGCAATTTACAGAAACGGAATCGGAGTTGCGATGAGGGTGAAAACAGTACCTGAACAGGGCTCCGTGAATGCTGAAATCTGCGTGTCCGTGAGTACTGTTCGTGTCCTGGTTGATCTCTTGTCTCCTCGCGTCCGGGGTCTGCTGTCCCGGTTCCGAGGTTGACCGGGTCCGCTGAGTCGGGACTAGATCGGCGGGTGGCCGGCCTAGGGATCTGCGGTAGCTGTCGTAGCGAGCGGAGAATCCTCGCGGACGGCGGCGAAGCCGAGAGCAGCGGGGAATCGATTCAGCGGGGTTGTTGAACTGGCGGCATAGTCGGGTGGTGGTGGTCGACAAGGGGCTGTCGTGAGGGGCCGGTGGGCCGGAGACTGAAGAGGGTCGGGGTGTTCGGGATCGGAGTCGGTCGACAGGGTCGAACTCGCCCGGGGGATCAGCTACCCGTGGACGGCGGCGATGAGATGGGCGGTGAGGGGTGATCGAACGGCGGGGTTACAGGCGATGGGAAGCGGCGGCGCCGTTGATCAGCTGCCGGCGGGGTAGCTAGGTGGTCGACGGCTAGCTTGATGGCGGCGGGAGGTTAGGGTTTAGGGGTTGCTCGTCCGTGAGGGATGGATGAAGTCGGCGGCGGGGGATCAAACTAGGGTTTCGGTGGCGGCTGGTAGTTGGGGATGGGGGCAACACGGATGTCGAGGCAGCCCCCTTATAGCTGCTACAGGAACTCCGGTAGCTAGGGTTTCCCTGCGGGTTTCGGGTTGGCTTGGGTCGGATTGGTTTGGTTCGGATTCCGTTTGGGTTCGGTTTACAATCCAATTGCTTTTGGTCCTCGATACGTTGCTCCGGTGTCCGATTAATTCACCGAAAAATGCCATGCGTCCGGTTCTCCATCATACACAATAAATTTTTACTTCCAGAATATTTTAACCCCATCTAGCCACACTTAAAATTATTTCTTTAAATCACACTCATCCTGGTTTTAAGTTTCCAAAAATTCCCAAAACGAAATAACTTCGTTTAAAAATTATTCTCAAAAATTTAGGGTGTTTACAATCTTCCCTCCTTAAAAGGATTGCGTCCTCGCAATCAAAGAATAAGTTACTAAAGAAGGGTTATGGAAATACAAGGTGACCTAGTTTACAACTGCCTCCTCGAACAAATGGGGATATCGTTGACGCATACTATCTTCTCGTTCCCAAGTCGATTCGCCTGGTGAATGATGTTTCCATGCTACTCGGACCAGTCTGATTGTCTGTCCCCGCAATGTCTTCTCACTGACGTCGAGGATGCCAACTGGTTGTTCCTCATACCTCAAGCTCGGGCCTACTGCGATCTCTGAATGATCGACTACGTGACTTGGGTCGGTCACGTACCTTCGCAGCTGTGAGACGTGGAATACGTCATGCACTCCCTCTAAGGATGGAGGTAATACAAGACGATAAGCCACCTCACCAACGCGCTCTAGAATGTCAAATGGCCCAATAT
This sequence comes from Iris macrosiphon, assembly GCA_036927795.1. Taxonomy (NCBI): domain Eukaryota; kingdom Viridiplantae; phylum Streptophyta; class Magnoliopsida; order Asparagales; family Iridaceae; genus Iris; species Iris macrosiphon. The sequence goes on along the minus strand of JAYESA010000005.1, from coordinate 100,866,448 downwards.
ACCTTGGGCTCAGCTTGCCTCTGCTCCCGAATCTGATAGTACCCCGAGTGGGCGAAATCCTCAAGAATACGTGATCCCCTTCTTTGAACTCTAGGGGATGTCTGTGCGTGTCTGCCCAATGCTTCTGTCGGTCCTGAGCTGCCCGTAGATGATTCTGAATCTGCTTCACCTTCTCCACTGTCTGTGTGACCAATTCTGGTCCCAGTATCTGACGTTCACCGACGTCACTCCAGCATATAGGTGACCTGCACTTCCTTCCGTATAAAGCTTCGAAGGGTGCCATCTGAATGCTGGCCTGATAACTGTTATTGTAGGAGAACTCTACTAAATGCAAATGATCTTCCCAAGATCCTCCAAAGTCTAGCATACATGATCGCAACATGTCCTCCAATATCTGAATGGTGCGTTCCGATTGGCCATCTGTCTGCGGGTGGTATGCCGTGCTGAACTTGAGTCTGGTGCCGAGACTCTCTTGCATGCTTCTCCAGAAATGAGATGTAAATCTCGAATCTCGATCCGATACAATACTAACAGGTACTCCATGTAATTTGACGATTTGTCGCATATACATGTCAGCTAGTACCTCTGTGGTCTGTCCAACTCTAAATGGCAAGAAGTGTGCCGATTTAGTGAGTCGATCCACGATCACCCATACTGCGTCTCTTCCGCTGGGGCTCTTCGGAAATCCTGTGACAAAGTCCATCGTGATGTGCTCCCACTTCCATTCCGGTATCGGAAGCGGCTGTAACATCCCTGCGGTCCTCTGATGCTCGGCCTTTACCTGCTGGCAGACTAAGCATCTAGCCACAAACCTTGCGATCTCTCTCTTCATTCCATGCCACCAGTAATACTGTCTCAAGTCCCTGTACATCTTAGTTCCTCCCGGGTGAACAGAGTACATAGAGCTATGTGCTTCCGTCATCAACTCCTGTCTCAATTCTCCGTTTGGAACATACAGGCGATTTCCAAACCTTAAGGTCCCGTCTTCGTGGATGCGAAGTCCTGTCTGAATGCCGGCTTCTGTCCTTTCTTTGAGTCTTCGGAATCTAGCATCGGTGGGCAATGCCTCCTTAATCTTCTCCACGAGGGATGACTGAATCTCAAGATTAGCCATCAATCCATTCTGTCCCGGTAAGACGACCTCTATCTGTAACTCCTGCAAATCTCTCAATAACTCGGGCTGCACCGTCAAGAAATAGGCCATAGGCTTCCTGCTCAGTGCGTCTGCAACAACATTCGCCTTCCCCGGATGATACTGCAGATCGATGTTAAAATCTACCATCAGTTCCAGCCAGCGTCTCTGCCTCATGTTTAGCTCCTTCTGAGTATATACATACTTCAGACTCTTGTGATCGGTGAAGATTTCTACCCTCTCTCCATAAAGATAGTGCCTCCATATCTTCAATGCAAATATCACTGCTGCTAATTTCAGATCATGTGTTGGGTAGTTCTTCTCGTGGTCCTTCAACTGTCTCGACGCATAAGCAATGACCTTGCCATGTTGCATCAAAACACATCCTAGTCCACTGCCTGATGCATCACTGTAAACAACAAAACCTCCCGACCCCGAAGGAAGAGTCAAGACAGGTGCTGTTGTTAATCTTCTCTTCAGTTCTTCAAAAGCCTTCTGGCAGTCTTCTGTCCATATAAACTCCTGGTCCTTCCGTGTCAGCTTCGTCATTGGTTCTGCAATCCTTGAGAAATTTTCTACGAACCTTCGGTAATATCCCGCAAGTCCGAGAAAACTTCTCACCTCTGCGACTGATGTGGGTGTAGGCCAAGTCTCTATTGCTGCCACCTTCTCTGGATCTACGGAAAGTCCTTCTCCTGATATGATGTGTCCCAAGAAAGGTACTTTGTCCATACAGAACTCACACTTACTAAGCTTGGCATATAACTTCTCCTGTCTCAAGGTCTCTAACACGATTCTAAGATGTTCCTCGTGCTCTTCAGGGCTCTTGGAATATATGAGGATGTCGTCAATGAATACCACTACGAATTTATCCAAGAACTGATGAAAGACCCTGTTCATTAAGCTCATAAACACTGCTGGTGCGTTGGTTAAGCCAAACGGCATCACCAAGAACTCATAATGCCCATACTTTGTCCTGAAAGCTGTCTTCGGGATGTCTTCCTTCCTTACCTTGATCTGATGATAGCCGGATCGAAGGTCAATCTTCGAAAATACCCTTGCACCACTCAATTGATCGAATAGATCATCAATGCGGGGTAGGGGATACCTGTTCTTGATGGTTACAGCATTGAGTGCCTGGTAATCAATGCATAACCGTACTGTTCCATCCTTCTTCGGCACAAATAATATGGGTGCCCCCCAAGGTGAAACACTGGGCCGAATGAAACCCTTCTCCAAAAGATCATCAACCTGTGCTTTCAACTCAACTAACTCCTTGGGTGCTAGTCGATAAACTGTTGAAGTGATTGGCTCTGCTCCTGGAGTTAAGTCTATTATGAATTCTATTTCCCGATCAGGCGGTAAACCTGGAAGATCATCAGGAAATACATCCACAAATTCTGATATGACTCTCGGGTAACCTGTCTCCCCTTCTACAGATAGTACCCTAAGAGTAGGCTGAACTCCTTGCTCTACTGCTCCTCGGAGAAACTCAAATTCTGGATGTCCAGGCGGTCTAAATATAACCCGCCCAATTCGGCAATCAAGAGTCGCATGGTACTGACTTAACCAGTCCATACCAAGTACGACGTCATAATCTGGCATAGAAAATATCAGAAACTGTGCTCGCATTTCTCGGCCACATACGACTACAGAACATGATCTACAGACATCACTAACTGGAATAATACCGCCTCCCGTAAGAATCCTCTTCATCTTCGGGAGGGGTGCGGTAGCTACTCTATGGGTGGCTACAAAGCTAGCTGCTATAAATGAATGTGATGCTCCAGAATCAAATAATGCTACTGCAGGTAATGAAGCTACTAAAATAGTACCTGCGATGACCTCGCCTGCTGTAGCCTCCTCCTCAACAGCTAAGGTGAATGCCTGTCCTCGGCCCTGGGCTTGGCCTCGCTGCTGCTGAGCCTGCTGAAATAAAGCTGCCTGCGGTACTAGGGGTGGTCTCTGCTGATTCCCTCCTGGGGCTGGTGGTCTGACTCCACCAACTCCTGCCTGCTGTGCTCCTACGGCTGGATGCGCTGGTCGTGGTGCAGGCAAAGCTAATCTCGGTGCTCCCTCTCTTCGCTCGGTGCAGTCTCTGGTCTGATGCTGGTTGGACCCGCAAGCTAGGCAGAGTCCCAACTTGCGTCGGCATTCTCTCTCAATGTGTCCTACCTTGCCGCAGTGATGACAAGTAGGAAGGGATATGGCCCTGTGCGCTGCTCTATCTGGCGTACTCCTCTGGAATCGTTTTGCAGAATCTCCATGTGCTGCCTTGGTTGGTGCGGAGGTGTTTGGCCTCTTCAGATTCGATTCCCTTCTAGTGACGCGCTCCATGCGTCGCGCTGCTGCTAGAACATCAGTATAATTTGTAGGTGCCACTGAGCCAATCAATCTTTGGAGTTCGAACTTCAACCCGTCAAAGAACTTTTCCGCTTTCTCCTCCTCTGTCGAAATCAATGTTGGAGCAAAGCGGCTCAGGCGAATAAATTCAGAATTGTATTCTTCTACTGTCATGCTGCCCTGGATAAGGCGGTTGAACTTGTCCCTGAGCTCTGACCTTGCAACTGCCGGGATGTACATCTCTTGGAAGAGTCTGGAGAACTCTTCCCATGTGACTCTGTCCTGTCCAAGTCTCCTTTCTTCTGCTAACCACCAGTGGTGCGCATTATCAGTTAACTGCATTCTGACTGCAGTCATCCATCTCTCTCTTGGAAGTTCAGCGGCTTCCAGCTGATGCTGAATGTTTGTGAGCCACTCATGAACTTCCGTTGGCCCTTCTTTACCAGAAAATGTGCGAGGCTTGAGATGACGGAAGTCGGTGATAGATCCCGTCGATGTTCGCCTCGCTGCTGGATTAGCCTGCTCCAATGCGGATACCAGGCTGGTCCTCAGATACTCGGCCTCCTGCCGATGGGCCTCTTGCTGAATCTGCTGCTGTGCTTGCATCATAGCATACATCATCTGAAACATTTGTTGTCCATCCATGGCTTGTCCTGGTGGGAAAGCTGGCATCTGGGGAGTGAACTGTGGTGGAGGTGGGATGTCATCTCTCCGGAACCTTGGATTAGGCTGACCGGTTTGATCGCTCTGCGATGCTTGTCCTCCACTTCCAGGGGTCACTCCATCTCCATAAGTAATCACAGCGTCGTGTGGTGTCTCCAAAGGAATATCATCTCTGTTCTCGGAATCCATTGCTCTGAAATCAAAAGATAAACTATGAGAACGCTCAGAGGAATCAATACAGGATGCAGTTCAAGTAAAAATTTCGAGTTCGATATAGAGTTCAACAAATGGTTAAATAATGGATGAGATCCTATAGTTTATACTATCCTTAGGGCAGGCTGGTCCGGTCCCTAAGTTGAAACCGAACTATTTAGTCGTAGACCTGCATGGGCCACCACAAAAACCATGTCACGCCCCAGTCCCAAACTACCGAGGGATCGGACGCGTGATAATGGCCAGCAGTACGCACCGATGGACCAACTCAATATAATGGATCCATCAGGGCATACTTAAGCTGTAAAACAAGTCTACGACAATCATGGCACAACTAATCTCATCCACACAAGATATAAAATATGATCCACATAATAAATGAGGAATGTAAATCATCAGCAAGTCTCACAAAGCACTTCAGGGAACAACCCGATAAATATCTAGTACAATGGTTCTACAGACCAGAAAAGAAAAGACTGAAATAATAAATAAAAACTGAGCATGAACATGGATGCTCAAGAGAAGTCTTCAGCTAAGACCTCGCCATCAGATAGTGGTACAGCTCCTGGATCGGCTCCTCCTGCTGCAGTCCCGTAAACCTCGGGGTAAACCTGTTCTGCAAAATCTGGGGACAAAATCCATATCCAGGTCCTCAGGGGACATAGCAAGGTACAGGAAATAAAACAAGCCAGAATATAAACAGTGCAGCAATAATGAGATAAGCAGGGTAAGTATGTAACATCTGTATAATGCAAGAGAGAATATCATAGTACTCAGGTTGAACCTCTACAAGCTCTGTGTAGGGGAGCCTGTAGCAGGGGTATCATGGGGTGGTCTAGCTCAGCGGGAGACTGAGTAGCCGACATAATAATATCAACCTGTAGCCTGTGAATCTATCCAGCAATAGATGGAACAATAAGGGAATACTAAAATAACCAGCTAAGTGATATGCAAGATAAGAGCAGCACTAGAACTCAGGCTGAAGCATACTACAAGCTCTGTGTAGGGGAGCCGGTAGCAGCAGTAAATATGAGTAATGGGCCAAGCTCGGCTATAGAGTCTTGTGCCTCACGGTAATAGGGGTGTATATATATAATCAGCCTGTAGTCTGTGTGTCTCTCCCCACCCAATGTAACCACACAAATCATGAACATAACGTCTTACGTCCATGTCCGCGGGGTCATAACTAATGCACAAGTCATAATGTATCTAGAATATAGTATCTCTATAAGTCCTGCAACCTATACAGGATCACCACGAATATCTCGGGAAGATCCTGTCTCATGATCAGTGTCCAGTGTCCTGGGTCAAGTGTACTTGGTATGACCAGTACGAGAAGATAAAGTGTCACGTATGTCCATATCTAGATGACATTACCCAACACCGCGTACGATGTTGGCACCCGACTGATAATCGGACGCTAAGTATGTCAAACGGTCCTAGGTTGAGCATGCACAGTAATATATATATAGCAAGGAAAATAAATAACTAAGCTGCAGAGTTTGGCAAGGTACACTTGCCTGATGTCCGAATATCAACTGTCGTCCTGGGATCTGTGGAACCGGTAGGGGCTACTCCAGATGCTGTAATAAATATCACCAACAGTCTCAGAAGGTATCAAACTGCTAGAAATGCCTGTCCTTACGTCCAATTTGGACACAGGAGCAAAATGGTCATTTCCGGACCAAAGCGGGTTCCACTTGTGGGCCACTTTGCACCGAAAAGCGTGTCAGGGTCAAAGGTCTCCAAATTAGTCAAACTCAGTGCCTACAAGTCAGGAACGATGATACGAACCCAACGGAACTTCCAGAATTGGATTCCGATGAGCCGATCATAAAATCACCGGTCAAGTGGAGCCTGTGGGGCCACGATACGTGGTTTTGTCAACGTCCTCAGAATCGAACCAAACTTGGCTCACAGGACCAGCGTATTGCTACGAGTCCGATGGCGCAAGTTTCGTCTCGATCCGACGTGTGTACACGAAGTTACAGCGCGTTCCAGAAAGGACGGATACGGTGTGTCGTCGGCGGATACGCGTTGATTCCGGGGTGCACGCACCTCTGAATCGACTTCTGCGAAATCCTACACGACCGTATCAACGTCGCGCACAGTTTGGTAAAGACCGCGTGCGACCAAGTCGTCCCGATTGGCGGGGCGGACTCAGTTCCGGGGTGAAACGGGGTGTTATTTTTCCTGTTTTTGGATCGCGGTGTGCGATCACCACAGGACGCGATGCTCCGAGCGAATTGCACGGGCACCGAGAGGGTTATACAGTCTACGCATAGCAATTTACAGAAACGGAATCGGAGTTGCGATGAGGGTGAAAACAGTACCTGAACAGGGCTCCGTGAATGCTGAAATCTGCGTGTCCGTGAGTACTGTTCGTGTCCTGGTTGATCTCTTGTCTCCTCGCGTCCGGGGTCTGCTGTCCCGGTTTCGAGGTTGACCGGGTCCGCTGAGTCGGGACTAGATCGGCGGGTGGCCGGCCTAGGGATCTGCGGTAGCTGTCGTAGCGAGCGGAGAATCCTCGCGGACGGCGGCGAAGCCGAGAGCAGCGGGGAATCGATTCAGCGGGGTTGTTGAACTGGCGGCATAGTCGGGTGGTGGTGGTCGACAAGGGGCTGTCGTGAGGGGTCGGTGGGCCGGAGACTGAAGAGGGTCGGGGTGTTCGGGATCGGAGTCGGTCGACAGGGTCGAACTCGCCCGGGGGATCAGCTACCCGTGGACGGCGGCGATGAGATGGGCGGTGAGGGGTGATCGAACGGCGGGGTTACAGGCGATGGGAAGCGGCGGCGCCGTTGATCAGCTGCCGGCGGGGTAGCTAGGTGGTCGACGGCTAGCTTGATGGCGGCGGGAGGTTAGGGTTTAGGGGTTGCTCGTCCGTGAGGGATGGATGAAGTCGGCGGCGGGGGATCAAACTAGGGTTTCGGTGGCGGCTGGTAGTTGGGGATGGGGGCAACACGGATGTCGAGGCAGCCCCCTTATAGCTGCTACAGGAACTCCGGTAGCTAGGGTTTCCCTACGGGTTTCGGGTTGGCTTGGGTCGGATTGGTTTGGTTCGGATTCCGTTTGGGTTCGGTTTACAATCCAATTGCTTTTGGTCCTCGATACGTTGCTCCGGTGTCCGATTAATTCACCGAAAAATGCCATGCGTCCGGTTCTCCATCATACACAATAAATTTTTACTTCCAGAATATTTTAACCCCATCTAGCCACACTTAAAATTATTTCTTTAAATCACACTCATCCTGGTTTTAAGTTTCCAAAAATTCCCAAAACGAAATAACTTCGTTTAAAAATTATTCTCAAAAATTTAGGGTGTTTACAAATGATACAGGGCTCGCCAGTATGTCAGTGTACATAATGGCAGTTTGCTAACAATATTACAGGGTCACAGGTCAACGTAACTACGGGATATCCGTGGTTACACTCGGGTCACCTAGTAAATATATAAATATACATTATTATTATCTAGCATATATCATTAATACTTATAATACATATATATACCAAATAAATACATATACCATATATATATATTCTAATTAAATACGTATGCAATATATATATTATAAATACACTAATTGGATTTGTACTATATATATTAACATATACTAGGGATACATATATAATACATATACACACACATACAAATATGAAAGGGGGAAACACATTCGTACCTCGGGTTACGTGCACAGAGATGATGATGATGACGACGATGATGGTAGTTAAGGTGATGACAACGACGAAGATGGCGATGATAATGGTGAAGGCAATGATGATGATGAAGGTAATGGAGGTTGATAAAGAGATGAGGATGATGATGATGGCAATGGTGATACTGGTGGTGATGACCGAAGTCCGGCCAGGGGGAGGTCCGGCAGGGAGGAAAGGTTGAGCAGGGAGAGGAAGGAGGAGCTCGTGGTCAATGAGGAGGATTTGATGGAGGCTGGTGGTTGTGGAGGAGAGCGGGGCTGGTGGTCGTGTTGGTGGTTATGGCTGTGCTCAAGGAGAAGAGAGGGAGGAGTACGGTGGTCGGGACATTAATGGTGGTGGTGGTGGTGGTGGCGGCGAGGTGGACGAGGGAAGATGGTGGTCGCGTTACTCAGGGAGGAGAAATGAGAGGACAGAGAGGAGGGACTAGGTCGGGCGGAGGTAGTGTTGCTGGTGGTGGTTCGGTCGTCAATGGCGGATGCTCGAGGTCGGGATGCAGTAGTAGAAGATGGCGAGGGATGGTTCAGGTCTCCGACGAGGGGAGTCTGGGGGGCTGTTGTGGTAGGAGGACTGTTCGGCGGAGGTCGGGATAACAGCAAGATAGGAAGGAGGAGGAGTCGACGAGGTTCATCCCGGTCATGGCGGTGGCCGGTGGCTCGGGTTGGAGTATTAGAGGAGAAGACGCGGTGGTAGCAATAGTGATGGCAGCGGGATGGAGGCCGGTCAGTGGAGAATGAGATGAGGGTGGTGATGCTCTGGCGGCTGGGTCGAGTGCGAGTGGTGACGGGCTACGCAGGCGAGTGCTCCGGCGGCGGCAGAGAAGGAGGATGATGAATAGTGTCGGCTGGGTGAATAGGTTTAGTTTTTGGGTTTTGGGAAAGTAAACGAAATATGATATTTATACATGTAGAATTTTTAGGTTTGGGGTTGACCTAAGATTAGGGCTAGGTCAACACTCCTTGGGTTGGGCCTTGGGCTCACATGGGGATGTTTGGAGGGCCATAATTGTATTGTTTAAATGTTAGGACTAGGTTTAAAATAAAAGGGGCGATATTGCACGTTTTACATTCCAAAAATTATAGAAAAATTCTTATGAAAGGGAAAGTTGGATTTCTTCATGTATTGTCCAATGGTGTGGACACCTCAATGCTCTTTTGCATAAAAGCGCCCAACAATTAGAAAATTACATAAAAACAAAAATTGGATTAAATTAATTAAAATTAATTCTCGTGGTGTTCTTGAATTAATTAGAAGTACATGGGGATAAAATTAGGTGGGACACAAGTGTCAGGGACATAGAGGGCTCAGAGTAGAATATTAACAAAATTTGGATTGCATAAAATGGGTCAAGATTGTGTCTCCAATTTTGATTGGAACGCACAGGGGTACAAAGTTGATTTTTATTTAGAATTAAATACTAACGTTTGCGATGAATGTTGTGCGACCAAAATATAGCACAAGAAAACATAATTATAAGTTACACCAATGTCAGAATAGAAGGCGGTCATGTCTAGGGCAAGGATGTAAAATTTGTAGGTAGAGAGTGGCTAGTGTAGTGCTCCAATTATCGAAGCAACGGTAAGGCGCGCTAAGCTATATAAATATTGTATAGTTAAATCAAATTCCGTGTTCTATTTCTAATTGGGTTCCAACTAGCCCTAGTTTTACTATCTAAGCCAAGTAGGCCTAATTTTGGGTGAGGGAGTTTACAATCTACCCAACTTAAAATAATTTCTTCCTCAAAATTAAAATAAGGCATGGTTTTCTCTCTATCTAATCTCACTTGGTCACAGTCTAAAAGAATTCACCTCAAGTTTTAATAATGCAGTTTTTACCCAACTTAGAATTTACCCATCTATCACCTAAGGCTATACATCTAAGAAAACTATTCCTCAATTTATTTAATCATGTTATTTAATCCTCAAAGTTTTAATACTAAATATATCATATATGATATGCCCTTAACCAATTATAAAAGAGAGTCACCAAGTCATATGATTATTCTATGGGGTATATCTAGTACTTATCAGTGTATCAACTTATACCAAGCACGAGGTTTCGTCTTTCCGAAATAAGGGAAGACGAAAAGCTATAATAAAGAGTTCAAGGGAAAGGTAATATCAAGGCGTTTTAAAGAATTCAAATGGGAATTGTTAAGGCAGTTGTGGATTAAAATCCTATTTGGTAGTTTCTTATTCGCATGCTCGTATCAGTACAGTTATGTAACCGATACGATATGCTCAGACATATCTAGAGGGCAAGTATATTCGTCCACTAATCAACTATATATCTTAATCTACGTAAAGTAGTATTACGAAGGGCGAACCAAATGTACTAAGGTTAGCTAGATCTTAATACACTGATTCTGATTAGACAATGTATTAGTAGGTGTCCCCAATAATACAATATCATGATCAAGCTTGATAAAGGAATAAGCTTGCAAAACTAGGCTATAATAGCGGTATAAGTCAAGGTAGTACAGAAAATTTAAGTACGCTAGATTATGATGAGAGAAGTTACAAAATAATTCAAGTTCACAAAAAAATAAGACTCTACAATCTCTACAGTTGTCATACTAACTCTTTGCCTAAGTGGTTAGTGGACAAAATAGGGTAGGGGACTCTAAGTTCTTACAGTTTGGATAAACAATATCTTCTTATGCTAGTATACAGTTAATGTCATTCAGTTACACTTCAATAATGAGTTAAGAGGACTATGTGATACTATGTTATGAGGCATACTACCCAACTTAAAATAATTACTAGCACTGTACTGCCTTAAGGTTACAGTAGAAACTCCTATTAAGGTTTACGAGAAAGGGTCTTGGTACTTATTAGGGTATCCTCTTATATTATATAGGTCATGGTCATCTTAAGTCTTAATCATAGTGCTTATAGAACAAGTAGCAATAGTAAGAATGGAAGAGTTACTGGCCTTCAAGGGAAAAGGGAAATATAACTCATATCGAGGTGTGGTACAAGTTACGCGATTTAAAACTAAGGGATAATCATAAAATTATAATCTAAAGGAATACTCAACTATCAAGTTCTATCTACCAACCATATAATTCAAATTTTAAGAGTAACAACTATAATCCTAGCAAGCTGTATATTCTAACATGAAATAAAATCACTAGGCCTACAATCAGAAAGGTTAGGTGGCACGAATTGAAAGATGAAGGAAAGAAAAGTATAATTAGTAGTTGCACAAATAGCAAGCACTAAGGTTTCAGAGGAACTAGACATAAAATAAAATAGAGAGGCTATTGATAATGTCATGGTTTCCTAAGGGAATATGCTATGCTAATCTCTGTGTTTGAGATATGATCAAGAAAATATTCTATGCATTGCTCTTGGCTTTCTAAGGTACTGTCTGCTAATCTCAAGACAAGGATCTAAATTTATAGTTCTCCAATACTATCTTACTATGAAGGTTAGGTTCAGTCCTAATATTCAATTTTGGTTTTCTATTAGTTCCTCTATACTAGGGTCAAACATTATGGTAAAATCTCTAACTAACTCTAGTAGTATTTATATTACTCTCAAGTCATTCCTAAACATATCAAGGGATAATGGTAAATTATTCTACAGGTAAGGGACGCTAGGGTTCATTAGGTATTCTCATCTTAGTGATGTGTCAATATCCTAGTTGTACTCTTAATAGGAAGGTTACCTTACTTATTATCTAACAAAAGGGACTTCTATATTATAGGAGAAGGCTATACTCAAGGAACTATTAGGCAAGGAACTATTAGGGAAGCACATGAGTCAAGCAGGATGTAATTATTTAAATAGAACAGACTGGAAGAAAGATAAGTCATAGTCAATTATGGATGAGATCCTATACTCTAATCCTAGGTACAGGCTTGCTCGATACAGTAACATAACCGAAACAATATGCTCTTGACCTGCATAGGCCACCACAAAATCATGTCACACCCCAGTCCCAAAATACATAGGACTAGGACACATAAGCATGACAACCGCATGTATATGGCAACTCCAATATATGGAAACCATAACACATGCGTACGCTATATTATGAATATCAAATCCACCAGTGGTATAAACTATCATAAATCACAGGGTATAATCTAATCTCATCCACAAAAATCAAATGAATAAATGGATAACCAATAACTATGTAACTAGATCTCAATATGAAGTATCAAAGGATGACAGTTGGATGGAAACAAATCCACTACCAACTGGAATAAAGAGTCAAGATAAATATAATATAAGTACAACAACTATCAACCACTGAGAATCGAAGAGAAGACCTCCTCGGAATATAAGTAACTAGTCCGGATCTGCGCTCCTGCGAATACTCATGAACATCTACACCTGGAAAGGGACCAGGTCCTCAGAGGGACATAACAAGATACATAGAAGCATGCCATAAAGTAAATACTGAATAAATAAAGGGGTGCACTAACCATATAAATGAATGCAACTTGAGGACAACTTTGAGTGTATGGGAAAGTGTAGGCTAGACATATGCTGACGTAATTCACCAATCGTGACAACTGGCTAGTATATGCCACATATGCCCCCATAGGAGGGCGCTCTGTAATAAAATAACGTCAATCTCCGAAGAGCATGGCATTTGTATAGTATATCTTCCATATCGCTCCGAAGAACGTGGCAGCAGTGTAGTATATCGTCCATATCGCTCCGAAGAACGTGGCAGCAGTATAGTATATATCATCCATATCACTCCGTCGAGTGTAGCAGCAGTGTAAAGGAAGTGGGGTGTCCCATACGCCTACTAGTCGTCCTCCCCGCCTAATGATCTATGCATGTTGTATCCACAACACATTGTAGCTACTATACCGAGATGGAGTGCAAGTATCGGTGTCGTAACTCTGGCTCATAGTCTATCGTTAGGACAATAGTCCAACCTTACAACCAAACAAGGACAAGGATTGGACTGTCGTACTATAATAGTCTATGCTCCAACTACTAATAACTGCTAAGTCTTCTAACATGCATCACTATTAGCAGTTATATCCTATCCGTCTTACGACCTATACATACATATGGCCAACCACATACACAAGTCCTTGCCTTACATGAGACTCACAACACGTGTAAGAATGTGTCAAGGCCTGGGGAGGCATACGGATAACTCCACTACTTTATGTGGGTCTACTAGACACTAGGTCAGACACATGTCCTAATGTCAACGCCTTCGTTGACTACACCCGAGTCTCTCTCGGACGCGCACAGTTTATATAATCTAAAACAATAAACAGGAAACTAAATAATAACTAAAATTTAAATAGTACAACAAGGCAAGGTATACTTGCCTGGCAAGAAAGCTGCGAAGTACCAATAACCTGCTCCTGAAGTTGCACAGAACAATCCGGTATGTCTTATATACATATAATATAATACAACAAAATATCAGTCGTTACACTAGCACGTACACAATCATAAATACCTTAAACTCAGGGCATAGCTAGGTATGTCACTGGTCAACTAGGGTCAAGTGTGCGTCTAATCGCACGAGTGTCGCGTCTGTAATTGCTGTTCAAGACAGACAGTCAAATGATACGGGGCTCGCCAGTATCTCAGTGTACATAATGGCAGTTTGCTAACAATATTATAGGGTCACAGGTCAACATAACTACGGGATATCCGTGGTTACACTCGGGTCACCTAGTAAATATATAAATATACATTATTATTATCTAGCATTTATCATTAATACTTATAATACATATATATACCAAATAAATACATATACCATATATATATATATGCTAATTAAATACGTATGCAATATATATATTGTATATACACTAATTGGATTTATACTATATATATTAACATATACTAGGGATACATATATAATACATATACACACACATACAAATATGAAAGGGAGAAACACATTCGTACCTCGGGGTACGTGCACGAAGATGATGATGACGACGACGATGGTAGTTAAGGTGATGACAACGATGACGATGGCGATGATGATGGTGAAGGTGATGATGATGATGATGAAGGTAATGGAGGTTGATAAAGAGATGAGGATGATGATGATGGCAATGGTGATACTGGTGGTGATGACCGGAGTCCGGCCAGGGGGAGGTCCGGCAGGTAGGAAAGGCTGAGCAGGGAGAGGAAGGAGGAGCTCTTGGTCAAGAAGGAGGAGTTGATGGAGGTTGGCGATTGTGGAGGAGAGCGGGGCTGGTGGTCATGTTGGTGGTTATGGCTGTACTAAAGGAGAAGAGAGGGAGGAGTACGGTGGTCGGGACGTTAATGGTGGTGGTGGTGTTACTGGTGGCAAGATGGACGGGGGAAGATGGTGGTCTTGTTACTCAGGGAGGAGAAAGGAGAGGACAGGGACGAGGGACTTGGTCGGGCGGCGATGGTATTGATGGGGGTGTTGCTGGTGGTGGTTCGGTCATCAATGGCGGAGGCTTGAGGTCGGGATACAGTCGGAGAAGATGGCGAGGGATGGTTCAGGTCTCCGGCTAGGGGAGTCGAGGGGGATGCTGTGGTAGGAGGACTGTTCGACGGAGGTCAAAATGACAGCAAGATGGGAAGGAGGAGGAGTCGACGAGGTTCAGTCCGGTCATGGCGGTGGCCGGTGGCTCGGGTTGGAGTATTAGAGGAGAAGACGCGGTGGTAGCAATGGTGATGGCAGCGGGATGGAGGCCGGTCAATGGAGAATGAGATGAGGGTGGTGATGCTCAGGCGGCTGGGTCGAGTGCGGGTGGTGACGGGCTATGCCGGCGAGTGCTCCGGCGGTGGCAGAGAAGAAGGAGGATGATGAATAGTGTCGGCTGGGTGAATAGGTTTAGTTTTTGGGTTTTGGGAGAGTAAAGGAAATATGATATTTATACATGTAGAACTTTTAGGTTTGGGGTTGACCTAGGATTAGGGCTTGGTCAACACTCCTTGGGTTGGGCCTTGGGCTCACATGGGGATGTTTGGAGGGCCATAATTGTATTGTTTAAATGTAAGGACTAGGTTTAAAATAAAGGGGACGATGTTGCGCGTTGCACATTCCAAAAATTATAAAAAAATTCTTATGAAGGAGAAAGTTAGATTTCTTTATATATTATCTAATGGTGTAGACACCTCAATGCGCTTTTGCATAAAAGTGCCCAACAATTAGAAAATTGCACAAAGACAAAAATTGGATTAAATTAATTAAAATTAATTCGTGAGGTGTTCTTGAATTAATTAGAAGTACATGGGGATAAAATTAGGTGGGTCACAAGTGTCAGAAACATAGAGGGCTCAGATTAGAATATTAACAAAATTTGGGTTGCACAAAACGGGTCAAGATTGTGTCTCCAATTTTGATTGGAATGCACAGGGGTACAAAGTTGATTTTTATTTAGAATTAAATACTAACGTTTGCGACGAATGTTGTGCGACCAAAATTTAGCACTAGAAAGCATAATTATAAGTTACACCGAGGTCAGAATAGAAAGCGCTCATGTCTAGGGCAAGGGTGTGAAATTTGTAGGTAGACAGTGGCTAGTGTAGTGCTCTAATTATCGAAGCAACGGTAAGGTGCGCTTATCGATATAAATATTGCGTAGTTAAATCAAATGTCGTGTTCTATTTCTAATTGGGTTCCAACTAGCCCTAGTTTCACTATCTAAGCCAAGTAGACCTAATTTTGGATGAGGGGGTTTACAAAATCTATTATAGCATGACTGTCTCTCAGCCAGTCCATGCCTAAGATAACATCAAAGTTACCTATAGGAAACTCGATCAATTGTGCGGGTAATGAACGTCCATATACTATGACCGGATATGTTATATATACTCTACTAACTCCTATGAGCTCATTACCAGTATGTATATTCAACCTCTCTTGCACCGCCTTGAACTCCAATCCAATGGGTGTTGCTAATCGTGCAGATACAAATGAATAAGATTCACCTGAATCAAACAATGCTACTACATGATAAGATACGATAGAGATGTTACCTATCACCACGTCGCCAGATGCCCAAGCCTCCTCCAGAAACAAAGTGAAAGCTTGCCCTTGGTCCTGCCAGGCTTATCGTTGTTGCCTCCCTTGGACATGTTGTTGTAGCCTTTGCTGGTCCTGCTGATGATTCTGATTAAGCTTGTGTCGGTAGCGGACACTGAGGTAATGGCCTCACTATTATTGCTGGCCCCCTCTGCGGGACGGCCCCTGGTGCTGGCAGCACTGGTAACTGTTGGACTGCCCCCCCTGGCCTCTACATCATCGGACAATTGGCAATCCGGTGATCTGGACTGCCATACCTCATACACAACCTATTGGCTGTACTATATATATCTCTAGTGTGGCCTCCCTTGCCATAGTAAGTGCAACCCACCAGTGCTCCCTGGTGGTGCTGCTGTTGTTGTTGTCTCGGCTGCTACTGAACCGGTACTGTCACAGTCGAAACTGTCACCCTTTTTGGCAATGAATCATGGATGCAAACGCCAGGTGATGGTGCTGACGTCTGTGGTACTCCTCTACCTCCTCCTCCACTTTGAGCATAAGACATCTTATGGCCTCCTATCCTTGCCGATAACCTCTGCATGGTAAGCTTGTGCCTCTGAGTTGCTATCATTACTTCTTTATATGTCTGGTAGTCGTGACCCCCTACAAGTTGTAGAATCTCTAGATAAAGTTCTTGCAGGAACCTTATTGCTCTATCCGACTCCGTAGCCACCATAGTCGGAGCGAATCTACTCAGCCTACAAAACTCGACTACAAATCCATCTACAGTCCTACCGGCTCACTTGAGACCGATAAGTCTATGTTGGAGCTCATACAGCGCTACGACTCCAAAATATTTAGCCCTGAATTGAGCCCTAAAACTGTCCCAAGAGATAGAATGCCTCAAGTGAACCTCTACTGACGCCCACTAGTCACGGCAAGGTCTTAAAGATGCAATCGAACTTGATAAACTTGTTTATCCGCTGGAACCCTTGCTGCTGCCAGAATAAACTCAATATTTTGCAACCAGGCATCTGCAATAATTGCATCCTCCGTGCTATCGAAGTACCTCGGGTTAAGTCAAAAAAATCTAACTGACGCCCCCAAATCAGTCCTCCCGCCTCTTTTCAGAGCCGTCTGTAAACCTTGATTCAACAAGACATTATGCTCTTGTTGTTAAAATTGTTGACACTGTTGTACCGCCATCTGGTGTTGCTGCATAGCCATTCTCCGGAGGATCTCCAGCAATGATGGGGTGTCAAGTACCTCTGGTACTTCTGGTACTATTGGGGGTACAGGGATCTTAGGGGCTGGTTGCTCAACATGTCCAACTTCTGGTTCTACTGTGCCAACTTGTTCAACTATTGGCTCTATTCAAATTTGACTCTGAACAGGTAATATTTCCCGTTGTTGCCCAAGGGAACCCTGTCCTGCCATGCCTGTTGCTCTAACAACTGAAAAAGACCTGAAGAAAAGGACAAAAAATATCAAGAATATGACGGAAGGGATCAAGGGAACAATTGATTCGATAGTCAAGTAAGGCTTCGAGGAGAACGTATTCAGGATTTCAAAGAAACATATTTGATTGAGACTCATATGACCATAACACCCCATAAGTATAAAAATATAGACCTGTATGGGCCACCACTAATACCTTGTCACGTCCTAGTACCGAAATACAGGGACGGACATGGCCAGCTCCCCCGTACAAGGTATAGATCATCGTACGACTATCTCTAGACAATGGGGTGATATTACAAGCAAGTCACTTAGGGTCATACAGCACATCTATTATCTCAATCAGTCAAGTAAGAACAGTAAACATAGAACATTTATGACAAGTAAGGTATCCTAAATGTCCTGCCACAACATTCAGGAAACCAACTATACAAAAATTAGGAAGCTGGCAGAGTAGCAAAAGTACATGACTAAGATCAGCTGTAGTCTGATTAATGACAATCATGTAAGGAAAATAAATGTCCAGATTTACGGCTAAAAAGTGTCTGTAGATAAATGCCCAAATTGAGTAAAATGTGCAATAACGAGCAGGGAAGAAAAAATCTACTTATTTTCCTCAGTGGCCATCCGTCTGGTGTGCGCCATTGTTCAGGGGGAAGTACGCTTGATCATCGGGTGCTGCCTCTAAACCTGGACATGCAAAACCAGTGGGGTTAGACCCAAAATAGCAAGTACCACAAAGGAAGCACGAATGAAGAAAATAAAACTAGGTTATAAAATAAATACATATATATAGTTATGTATCATAGTTTCGGTTCATAGCATATCGTGACACAATAATCTAACCCTACAACCAAACAAGGACAAGGGTTAGACAATGGCACCATGCCATGTCCTTAGACTATTTGACAGCAGATACAATATACAAACAAGCTCTATTACATAATCTTACAATCACTTGTACGGCTTGCTAGGTGGAGTCTGGATTATCCCAATGGTACTATGCATATAATAGGAATCCTCATATCGAACCATGTTCTAGTAGGGGCTAGTCGAGCCATGAATCACCATATAGTATATAGTAGTATGCACCGGCCCCTCGTAAGGCCATCATGCTAAGATCGCATAGAACACATAGTATAATATAATAGTCGGATATTGCCATCCACTAATGAGGATTTAAATAATATTCATGGGGCCCAGCCTTCACTACCCATATAATGATTTAGGGTGGCTAGTTAAGCACGATCTCAGGATTCTGTCCCTCCTAATGCTCTACATATTTTAGTTGCCTAATTAACCATACGGTTAGCTGAAATCACATGGCGTGGTCACATGTTACTCCCCGTATATGTTATATTATAGTACGGTCATGCTAGATATGAATTCACCTTATTACTTTGTAGTTCAATTTGGATTCACTCCAGCGTGATGCAACAGTCAAACGAATCCTAGCCACGCTTGGTTAGTGACCAACTATCATGTTCATGCTGGAGGAATTTGATTACATCACATGTCGCTTAGCACGTAGGCACACCTCGGTATGAAACATGTAACATAATTATGTAGAAATAATTAGCACGTAGGAACACATAGCACGTAGTAAGTGTATCAACACGGATACCAATAGTCGAGTCAAGTTACCAATCATTGGAAAATTATATAGTCAGGTCTAACACATGGTCACGTAGCTCACATACATTAGCAATCATTAAAATCATACGTTGAATCCCAAAACTCAATAAAGCATCCAAACCAAGCAAAACAGTAAAACGTGCACATAGTCCGCATGAGGATCAGGGATGCATTGAGTCAGTGTCGCATAAAAAGTTGGTCGTATATGGGTTAGTGCCGCATGGGAAGTCTCGGCAGCATATGGGTCGGTGCCGCATGGAAAGTCTCGGCTGCGTATGACAGGGCAAAGTCCACTCCTTGGAAAAAGTGTTGAGTGTCATATATTTATATGTGTCATTGAAGTAAAATAAAGTGATTAATGTGACAAGCCATAAAGTGTGTCAGAGAGAAAAGGCAAAACTATTAAAAGATATGCCAAGGTTTCAGAGTCATGCGTCCAAGAAAAAGTGGAAGCATGCTCTGCTTGTCACATATGCCTGCTTGCCGTATATTACGCTCGGCCGCATATTGCCCTTTGGACTTAGTAAAATTTTCATTCGTTCAATGAGTGAAAACACAAGGAGTTCAAGGATTAGCTCCAGAACACTTGTGTAATGGTAGTCATGTATCCAACAAGATGAACGCATGCTGGTCAGTATGCAGCAAAGAGCTCAGGCCGCATAGCATAGCACTCCATGACACATAACTCGCTGGATGCATGAAGACTTCGTCTTCTCCAAATAGCAGGTTCGGGCATGGCAAAAACTCCAAAATTCCAAAAATTATTTTCTTCATAAAAAACTCATTTTAATCCCAAATCAAGTGAACCAAAAGCCAAAATGCTCGAAATAAAGTGCTCCATCAACCCCAAAAATTGGTTTTCTCAAATACCATATTTTAATATATCAAAACCACCAAAAAACTCAAGGAACCCATAAAATTCCTAAACTTTAAATGTAGATCTACTCAAATCCACCCATTGAAACAGAAAACTCCAAGTACTAAAAGTGTTTTGAATTATAATATACACATATTAGACTAATAAAATATATAGAAAGAGCAAGAATCAAAAATCAAAAGATTTTTCATGTAGTGCAAGGTGTACTTGCCTATATGAAGGAAGGAAAAAATGAGAGAGTGAGGAAAAAGAGAGAAAGAAGTTAACTTATATAGCTAGGATTTGAGGTTTAGACCATAGGTTCACTCATGACCAAACCAACCCAATAATTAAACCATGAGTCTAATTGAACCAAAGAATGGGTCTAGTCTCCATGACATGCAACCTAATTACCATGCAAGGAATAAATAATATAAGCAGAAAAACTAATATGTTCCAAATACATATATCGGGAACGGGGAGTGACACTAAGACATCAGCTCATACTATAAAATATAGTGATGGGTTGTGGTATCATCATTGCCGAGGGGAGGGACATATTAAGAGGAGAATTATATGATGAATGGCGTATGTGAGGGAAATATTTCGGGGATGGACATGTCATCTCTATGGTTATCTCTGCCTCTTATTGAAGTCAGCACCCAAGGTCATAAAGATCAATTATAATGTATATGCTTTCAAGCATACCAAATTATCTATCGAGTATCACTGCCTAGCACAACCCATCTCAAAAGAATTGACCTAGAAGGATAAATATCCTTGACTGTTAAACAAACTTCAACAGCAAATAGGATGCCAAACTACTCAGGTCGAAAAGTGCTTTCTCAAGTTTTAATGGTTGAATCAAAAGGGTTGAATATTGAAACTAGTACTAGCTGAACTATAATTTTCTTATTCCCTAAGTTCCTAGAATGCATGTATACAAGTATCCTTGGAGTTCTACGACAAATACGATGACAAAGTTTTCGATCATGTAGTTCTTTGCTAATCCAATTCAAATAAACATTAAGCTAAGGTTGGATTTAATGGAACAAAAATTATTATAAAAATTTGTCATTCCAAATGTCATCCCCAAACAGACAATGAGCTAAGGTCAGATCCAATTCAAACAGACATTTGTCCTCGCCAAATGTTGAGCAATAGTAAGAAATTATCACATAAATCTGCTAATGTCAACAGCAACAGATATTGAGAGATCAAATGAGCCAAAACTTACAGTAGGAACAGGCACGGAGAAGAAGGGGGGACGATGGAGAAGGAGGGGGACGACGGAAGTGTCGAGAGGGGAAACATGCACGGAGGAGGAGGGAGAACGACGAAGGAGGAGGGGGAACAACGGAGGAGCTGAGAGGAGTTGGCACGACCACGTTGGAGGAGGGAGAATGACGGTGGAGGAGGGGGAACGACGGAGGAGCCGAGAGGAGTTGGCACGACCTCATCAAAGCTGAGAGAGGGGACCACGAAAAGTGGATCGTCGAAGAAAAGGGGACCACGGGAAGGAGAGCGGGACAGTCGAGTGAGAGAGGAGAGAGAGAGTGGTCGATCAAAATATTAAATTTTGATCGGCCATCTTTTCTTTTAATTTAGGGCACAGTCGTCCGTGACAGACCAGCGACGTCCTTGTACGTCGACTAAATCGAATAGTCATCGCCAATCTATCGTAAATGTTTACCGCATAGTTCCCGCATAATCCGGCGTAACCCGGTGACTATATAGCGACGATCGAACAACGTTATTTATGGAAATTTCTGAACTACTATAATTGGTCGTTACAATGTCGCTGAGACATCGCTATTAGGCGACGGATATCAGCCGTCGCTAATATAATGTCACTAAGCCTCTGTATTTTAATAGTGTTAGCGCACTTTTCACTTAGTTATGTGCGAGCTATGCTTGTTTACGCGTATGCGCGCATACGCTACTATACTGTTGCGCACATGCATGCAGGAGTTGTTATGTTGCCAGCTTATGCATGCATGAGTAGTTATACCTGTGCTGCTGGGCGCATATATGTAGAGAGCATGGTTGGCACATAATACCAATAATTGCGGTTTGTACTCAGCTATGCACGTTTACACATATGCATGAATGCGCTGCTATATTGCAGCACACATGCGCAATTGAGATATTGTGTTGTTGCCTCATGCGCGCAAGAGAAACTACGACTGTGATGTTGGGCGCATATGCGCAGAGTGGGTGGTTGGCGCATAATTCAACTGATTGCGAGATTTGAATGGTTATAGAAAGATATGGTCATTAATTCAGATCTAATTTTTATGGGACTTGAATTTAATTAATTCCTACCTTTCCGTAATCAGCTGGTGGCGAAGATTTGGGTTAGGGTTTCCACCCTCCTCTATAAATACTCTCTTCATGCCCCTTGGAGAACCTACTTCAAAATTGAGAGACGGAGAGAGTATCGTCCTACTGCCATCATTGGAGTCCAAAGGAGCTCGTGTGTTTCAAGAAAGGAGGTGACAACGATCGTTCCAGAAGTTATACGAGAACTTGCTGGTTCTGGGAAGAAGATCATGGGGGGCGAATCTTGCTTTGAGTAACAGTTATATTCATTACCCCATCAAACAGAGATCTGATCTATTTCTTCTACTTCTTAGGTTTTGGACGTTAAAATAACAAACAAAGAAGTACAAAGAGATCCTAGACAGAAAATATAAGTACAATATTTTGATTTGGGTAGTGACGATGGACAGAGAGCGTTGTGGTGACTCCTTTACTCCTTTGACAGTCCGATGAGGGAATATGGATGCTCTTATTTCTTCTCTCTTCTGAGCTTGTATGCATGTATGTAGCTGGCCGAGGGGGTTTGTAGGATATGCTACCCTTGCTATTTATAGTATTCATACGGACGGACTATCGATGCCGCATATGGCTCTGTTTGGTGGCCGCATAGGGCTCCTTCAACAGAATGCGGTTGTAACCACAGTCGCATGCTGCGGATAGGCTGCCATGTGGTCTCGATTAGGATATATTATTGAAGAGATCTCGGGGTTGTTGCATGCGTAACTTGGTCAACTAGACACTTAGTTAGCACAGAGTGTACGGGAAATCTTCTTCGGTTGTAACAGAAAAATCATGTTAGTCGAAAGCTGCATAATATCTTGGCCGCATATTATCATGGCCGCATACGTCCTCTCATTTAACCTTGCTCGTCTGGACGCTCTGGCCGTATGTTGATGAGATTGCATGCAAATTCTTGTCTAGCCTTGGTCGAATGGATACTTTGGCCGTATGGTGTTGTGGCCGCATACAAGCTCTCGTTTGGCCTTGGTCAAATGGACACTTTGGCCGCATGGCGTTGTGGCCACATGGAAACTCTCATCTGGCCTTGGTTGAATGGACACTTTGGCCTCATGGTATTGTGGCCACAGGCAAGCTCTCATCTGGCCTTGGTCGAATGGATACTTTGGCCGCATGGTGACGAGGCCGCATAGGGAGTAGCTGCATATGAGAGAACATATGGCATGGCACCTCTGACGAGGTCATTAATGCACTGATATAACTTTTTGTCTATCTTTGCTTGAGTTGTCGTCTTTTACGAATCTCAAAGCGTTGGTGTCATGAGTGATGTGTCAGAGTCTGACAGTCATCGACTGCTGTGTCAGGATATTTTTATGTGGCCTCCCTGCTTTGTGGTCGTTCAGGACGCATAGAGTATATTATGTGGCTTCTTGGTCTTTGGTTTGACCTGGCCCCATATAGCTTCTCTGCGGCTAGGTTATTTTTGGCCGCATGTGGCTTCTCTGCGGTTTTGTTGTTCCTTTGAGGGGAATGACCTTTATGCGACCTGCATATTTTTTTATGCTTCTACAAGATTCCCTTCAAAGTTTTTCAAAATGATAAGTTTGGAATACTTTAAAAGAAGCATTGCCGAGCACTTTTGGCTGCATATGCAAGGCATATCGTAGAGTCTCATGGCCGCATATTTGTCTTTGACAGGCTGTTCGCTCATTAATGAGGATATTTGCTTCAATTTTTGCGCGTATCTCTTGAGATTCTACATTGTCAGTGAATAAAATGACTCAACTAACAAGAAGTCGCCGCCAACCGTCGCCGCTTCATGGATCAAGGCGGGTTGGATTTGAACAGTCGTTATTGTCATCCGTTGTTGTTGTTCGCCATCGTAAGTTTTGGACATTGAAATAACAAACAACGAAGTACAAAGAGATTCTAGACAGAAAATCTAAGTACAATATTTTGATCGGGGTAGTGATAATGGACAAAGATCGCTGTGGCGGCTCCTTTACTCTATTGACGGTCTAATGAGGAAATAAAGATGCTCTCTTTTATTCTCTCTTCTGAGCTTATGTGCACGTATATAGCTGACCGGGGGTGATTTGGTCTCTCTGAAGCAAAAAAACTCCACCATTTAGAATGTTCAATTTGCTCCTATTTATAGCCATCGTGTTGATGGGCCATAGGTGCCGCATATGCCTCTGTTTGTATCTACATAGGGCTCTGTTTGGTGGTAGCATAGGACTCCTTCTACATAATATGATTGTATCCACAGTCGCATGCTGAGGACAGGCTGCCATGTGGTCTCGGTTAGGATATGTTGTTGACGATATCTCAGGATTGTTGTGTGCGTGACTTGGTAAACTGGACATTTAGTCAGCACTGATTATGCGATAAATTGTCTTCGGTTGTAGTCTCTGGTTGTAGCAAAAAAATCATGTGAGTCGAGAGCCGTATAACATCTTGGCCGCATAATGTCGTGGCCGCATATGTGCTCTCATTTAACCTTGGTCGTCTGGACGCTCTGGCCACATGTTGATGAGGCTGCATGCAAACTCTCATATGGCCTTAGTCGAATGGACAACTTGGTCGCACGGTGTTGTGGCCGCATGCAAGCTCTCGTCTGGCCTTGGTCAAATGGATACTTTGGTCGTATGGCATTGTGACCGCATGTATGCTCTCGTATGGCCTTGGTCGAATGAAAACTTTGACCGTATGGCATTATGGCCGAAAGCAAGCTCCCGTCTGGCCTTGTTCGAATGGACGCTAGGGCCACATAGCGTTGTGGCCGCAAAGGGAGTAGCTGCATATGAGAGAACACATAGTATGACACATCTGACGAGGTCATTAATGTACTGATGTGACTTTTTGTCTGTCATTTCTTGAGCCGTCGTCTTTCACGAATCTTGAAGCGTCGACATCATGAGTGATGTGTCAGAGTCTGACAGTCATCGACTGTTGGGTTAGGGGGTTTTTATGCGGCCTCCCTGCTCTGCAGTTGTTCAGGCCGCATAGAGTATACTTTATGGCTTCTTGGTCTTTGGTTTGACCAGGCCGCACGTAGCTTTCTTGCATATTTGTTATTTTAGGCCACATATGGCTTATCTGCGGGTTTTTTTGTTTGGGCTGCATGTGGCTTCTCTGCGGCTTGGGTATTCCTTTGAGGGGGCATGACCTTTATTCGGCCTGCATATTTTTTTCATGCTTCTACAAGACCCCCTTTAATTTTTTCCAAAATGACAAGTTTGGATTAATACATTGAAAGAAGCATGGTCGAGCGCTATTGGCCGCATATATAGCGTATGCCACAGAGTCTCACGGCCTCATATTTGTGTCTGACTGGCTGCCCGCTCATTAATGGGGAGATTTGCTTCGATTTTTGTGTGAACCTTTTGTAATTCTACGTCGTTAGTGGATAAAGCGGCTCAACTAACAAGGAGTCATCGCCAACCGTCGTCGCTTCGTAGATCGAGGCGGGTTGGATTCAAATAGTCATTGTCGTAATCCGTTGCCACATAATCCCCCTATATATAGGGGAAAGAGAGAGAGAAGTCTTTTTATCTCTTCAATCTCTCTTCGCTCTTTCTTCTTTCTTGCTATTGCCATGGCTCCCAAGGTCTCCTCCTCTGTTGTTGCTGCCAAGAAGGCCCTCTAAGGGCAAGGGCAAGGCTAAGGGGAAGGGTGTTTCTCCCGGTGGAGGGACGTGACTGAAGCCATTAGGAAGCTGTAGGTCGAGATAGGCTGTGGGAGACCCATCAGGAAGATGAGGCAATCTGGGCCGAGGCAAGCCAAGTAGCAAAGAATACGGCTGGTGTTGAGGTTGCGGTGCAGAAACTCAAGGATAGCTATAAGTCCTTTGCTCGTTATAAAGATCCCAAAGTCCTGGCCAAAGAGGTTGAGCTTCAGTCCTGGTTGACGAGGCCGCATACAAACTCTCGTCTGGGCTTGGTCGAATAGACACTTTGGCCGCATGGTGTTGTGGCCGCATGCAAACTCTCGTATGGCCTTGATCGAATGACACTTTGGTCGTATGGTATTTTGGCCGCATGCAAGATCCAGTCTGGCCTTAATTGAATTGACGCTTTGATGCATGGCATTGTGGCCGCATAGGAAGTAGCCGCATATGGGAGAGGTAGCATAGAACATTTGACAAGATCATTAATATACTGATTCGATTTTCTGTCTATCTTTTCTTAAGACGTTGTCTTTCATGAATCTCTAAGCGTCGGCATCATGAGTGAGGTAGCAGAGTCTGACAGTCATCGACTACTGTGTCAGGGGGGTTTTATGTGCACTCCCTGCTCTACGGTCGTACAGGCCGCATAGAGTATACTTTGGGGCTTCTTGGTCTTTGGTTTGACCAGGCCGCATGTAGCTTCTCTGCGGCTTGGTTATTTTTGGTTGCATGTGGCTTCTCTATGGCTCATTTTGTTCGGGCCGCATGTGGCTTCTCTGTGGCTTGGTTATTCCTTTGAGGGGGCATAGCCTTTATGCGTCCTGCATCTTTTTTTTATGCTTCTACAAGACCTCCTTCAAAACTTTCTAAAATAATAAGTTTGGAATACATTAAAATAAGCATGGCCGAGCACTATTGGCCGCATATGCAGGGCATGCCGCAGAGTCTCATGGTCACATATTTGTCTCTAACAGGCTGTCCACTCATTAATAAAGATATTTGCTTTGATTTTTATGTGTATCTCTTGAGATTCTATGACGTCAGTAGATAAAGCGGCTCAACTAACAAGGAGTGTCACGCCCTAGTCCCAAAATACGTAGGACTAGGAATACGTAATACGCCAGCCGCATGTATACAAACTCCAATATATGGAAACCATATACACACGTACGCTGTGCATGAATATCCAATCCACCAGTGGCAATATACTGTCACAATAAATCACACGCAATCTAATATCCCATCCATAACACAAATGAATAGATAAATAAAAATAAATAACTGAATAATAACTGAATATCAAAGATGAGTATCAAAGTATGATAGTCGGAGGGAAACAAATCCACTGCAAATCGACTATACTAAAACTACTAAGGAGAGAAGAGAATAAACTGTAATATAAGAATAAATGTCTCTAAAAGAATAGCAACTAAAATTCCTAAAAGCTGCAATGGATCACAGATAATTCGAAGGTAAGACCTCCTCAGTCTGATAAGTAGCGTCAGGTCCAGGTCCATACTCCTGCGGATACTCCTGCTTATCTATATCTGGAAAGGTACCAGGTCCTCAGAGGGACGTAACAAGATACATATAAATATGCGAATGAAGTACTGAAATGTAAACATCCAATGGTCGCCTAACCGTCTAAGTGAATGCAGTTTGAGAACAACTTTCCACCAAGTGGGCTATCTGGCTAAAAATGGGATTGGCGTGACTATCTCGGAGAATCAGGGGCCTACAAAGCATGTCATCTTTTGAACGGCAGAGGCCGCCTGATAATATATAATATATAGTGGTCATCACCACCCGTCGCTCCGGCGGAGCGTCCGGGCGCACAAAGGAAAAAAGTACAAAGGAGCCCAAATGCCTTACTTGTTGTTCTCTCCACCCCATGCTCTAAGTATGTCACATCCATGACACGATAATACCTCTAATAACTGCCAGGTCTACTAGCAAGCAAAGTCTCTATCGACAGTTATCCCTATCCGTCGCACGACCTATACGTTCCAGTGGCCAGCCGAGTACGCAAGTCCGTATCCTATATGTGACTCATACTCGTATAATAATAGTGTCATGGCCAATGAAACATAAAATGCCTCATAAAAATAGGGTGGTCTCATAAAGTAGGTCCAATGCATATACATAAATAAAAATAGAACACGACGACACCGTCGTTGCACCCAAGTTTCCTTGGACGCGCAATTTATATAACAGTTAAAATATATGAACTAAAATAAATAGAATTAAAACATGAATGCATCATATGGAATGTAAATACAGGATAATGGCAAGGTATACTTGCCTGGCAAGAAATCTGTATAGTGTAAGCGTCCAAATATCAAGGACACGGAATCAGAAACTAATGGCTCCGAACAAACGTCTCTGGATGCTGAAATAGATATCACCAATATTTTCGGAATCAGCGAGATAACTAAAAATTACTACCCTTTTGTCCAATTTGGACACAGGGGCAAAACGGTAATTTCTGGTCAAAGTGGGGTCCACGTGTGGCCCACTTTGCACCAAAAAATGTGCCAAAGGTAACACTCTCTAAATGGGACAAATTATAGGTCAAACAAACTCTAAAAGTCAGTATGAACTCAACGGTATGTCCAAATGTAGATTACGGTAAGCCAAACACAATTTTGTCCAAAAAGTCAACTGTGGGGCCCGCCAATTGGCAACTTGGTCAACTGTCTCAAAATTGCATAAAAATTGGGTCACAGGACCAGCGCGTTACCATGAGTCCAGTGGCGCAAGTTTCGTCGCATTCTGACGAGCGTGCACTAAATGCGCAAGGCTTTTGCAAAAGTTACGATATGGGGGATTTTCTGCGAATACGGGCTGATTTCGACGGGCACACGCATCCAAATTTGTTTTCATGAAAGCCCACACGTCCGGATATACTGTGCGCACCTTTTGGTACAACACGAAGGGGCGGTCTCGTTTGGCGGGGCGCGCTCCGTATCGCAATTTCTGGAATTTGGAAAAAATAGGTTTTCGGGGTTTTTTATCTATTTTAATTCTACACACAGCAATTAATAAATTATTGTATTTAACAGAAAATAAACTAGGTTAAGTGGTCTTCGTATACCAAAAAGAAAAACCGAATTTGGATCTCTGTGGTGGGAGATACGAATCCGTGAACTTAGGTAGTTACCGTAGTTTTCTGCGATACCCAAAAGTTATCATTTTTTGCCAACTTGGTCGCTGTTTTTACCTAGGTTTACGTATTGTTCGAGGTCAACTAACATACAGATATAGAAGAGGGTTAAGTCATAAACATACCGATGAAGACAGGGTCGAGTTTGGTGGAGCGAGGAGACGAAAAACGGGACTTGAACACAGGTACTTTGCAGTAAACTTCTGCAGCGCGACGCGGCGTTGATCGCGGTCGGCCGGGGTTGGTCCCGGCTGTCTGCGACAGCTCTGGGGTCTCGGCGGCGCGGTGGCAGGAGTCTCGACAGCGCGGGTTTTAGATGGTAAGGGATGAATTAGGGTTAGGATTTATGAGTTACTAGCTATTATATAAGTACAGCGGGGGGGGTTTACGCTGCGCGGGGGGGGAGAAAAATAACTCAGCGACTGCTGCTGCTTGCTTTTGCAATGCGGGTAGCGAGTGTTAAGGGCCGGGTAGTGGGTAAATAATTAATAATTGAAAAGGTTAATATGGTTTTTAGGATTAGGGGTTTTATATTCTACCCAACTAATAAAAATTGTCCTCGAAATTAAAACTAAGCCACGATAGAATGTCAAGGATGGTATAAGATATAAATTAAAAAAGTAATTTCATACCTTGGTCAACGAATAGGCTCGAAAAACGCTTGCGCATGTCGTCCTCGCACTCCCAAGTTGACTCTCCTGGCGCGCCATGCTTCCATGCCACGCGAACCAAGGAAATAGACTGGTTCCTCAACACTTTCTCTCGACGATCAAGGATTTCCACGGGTTGCTCTTGGTATGACAAATTTGGCCCAATGATGATCTCCGAATGGTCGAGAACATGACTGTTTTCTGCCACATATTGCCTAAGCTGCGACACATGGAATACGTCAAGTACTCCCTCCAGTGAATGTGGTAGCACAATTCGATATGCTACTTCTTCCACTCTCTCTAGCACGTCAAATGGTCCAATATACCTTGGACTCAACTTGCCGCACCCTCCGAATTGAATGGTGCTACTGGTAGATGATATCCTCAAGAAGACATGATCGCCCTCTTTAAACTCCAAGGAACGACGATGAAGGTCTGTCCACTGCTTCTGCCTGTCTTGCGCTGCTCGCAAGTGTCCTTGTATCTTCTTAACTATCTCAACGGTGTTGACCACCAACTATGGTCCCAAAATCTGGCATTCTCCCATGTCACTCCAACACACAAGAGATCTACACTTTCTTCCATACAATGCTTCAAATGGAGCCATCTGAATACTAGCTTGATAGCTATTATTGTAAGAAAACTCCACAAGATGTAGGTGGTCCTTCCATGATCCTCCAAAGTCTAACATACAAGCCCTCATCATATCCTCCAATGTCTGAATAGTACGCTCTGACTGTCCATCTGTCTGCGGGTGATAAGATGTACTGAACTTTAGACGAGTTCCAAGACTATCTTGTATGCTCCTCCAAAAGTGCGATATGAAACGTGAATCCCTGTCTGATACAATGCTGACTGGTATGCCATGCAATCTCATAATTTGCCTCATGTATAAGTCAGCCAAAGCTTCTGTAGACTGGCCAACTCTAAAAGGTAAGAAATGTGCTGACTTGGTAAGTCGATCCACTATTACCCATACTGCATCTCTCCCACTTGGACTCTTAAAAAAAACCGTGATGAAGTCCATAGTGATGTGCTCCCACTTCCACTCTAGAATCGGAAGTGGTTGCAATAATCCTGTTGTTCTCTGGTGCTCCGCCTTTACTTGCTGACATACTAGACATTTAGCTACAAAGCGAGCAATCTCTCTTTTCATCCCATGCCACCAAAAGTGTTGTCGTAAGTCATGATAAATCTTGGTGCCTCCAAGATAAATATAATATATCGAACTATGAGGTTCTGTTATCATCTCCTATCGAATCTCTCTATTGGGAACATATAGACGATCACCACATCGTAATATCCCATCATCATGAATGCGCAGTCCTGTCTGCTCTCCGGCCTCTGTCCATTCTTTCAGTCTCCTGAATCTGGCGTCTGTAGGCAAAGCTGCCTTGATCCTTTCTACTAGTGATGATTGTACTTGCAAGTTGGATAGTGTCCCATCTGCTCCAGGTAATATCACTTCAATGCCAAGCTCTTACAAGTCCTCCAATAATTCTTTCTGTGTTGTCAAAAAATAAGCTGCTGGTTTTCGGCTTAACACGTCTACTACAACGTTAGCCTTGCCCGGGTGATAATGTAGCTCTATCTCGAAATCTTTCATTAACTCAAGCCATCGATGCTGCCTCATATTTAACTCCTTCTGCGTGAAGACGTACTTGAGACTTTTGTGGTCTGTATAGATCTCTACTCGTTCCCCATATAAGTAATGTCTCCATAGCTTCAGAGCAAATACAACGGCGGCAAGTTCCAAGTCATGAGTCGGATAATTCTTCTCATACACTCGTAACTGTCTAGATGCATATGCAATTGCCTTGCCATGCTACATCAATACGCATCCTAAGCCTTTCTCAGATGCGTCACTGTAGATCACGTAGCCTCCTGATCCTGATGGAATAGTCAATACTGGTGCTGTGGTCATTCGATTCTTTAACTCTTGAAAAGCGACTTGACACTCGTCGGTCCATATGAACTCTTGATCCTTGCTAGTCAACCGAGTCATAGGTGCTGCTATCCTTGAGAAGTTCTCCATGAACCGTCAGTAATATCCCGCAAGTCCAAGAAAACTTCTCACCTCTGATACTGATTTAGGAACAGGCCATGTCTCAACTGCCGAGATCTTCTCTGGATTAACAGAAATACCATCTCCCGTAACGACATGCCCAAGAAATGAAACTCTGTCCAAGAAGAACTCATATTTATTGAGCTTTGCATATAACTGCTCTCTCCTTAATGTCTCTAGAATAATCCGCAGGTGCTTCTCGTGCTCCTCGTGGCTCTTCGAATAGACAAGTATATTATCTATGAAGACGACCACGAACTGGTCCAAATATTGGTGGAAGACTCGATTCATTAAGTCCATAAAGATAGCTGGAGCATTGGTCAATCCAAATGGCATGACCAAAAACTCGTAGTGCCCATATCTTGTCCTGAAGGCGGTCTTCGGAATGTCCTGCTTCCGTACCTTTACCTGGTGATATCCTAATCTCAAGTCTATCTTCGATAATACCTTGGCTCCACTAAGCTGATCAAATAAGTCATCAATGTGTGGCAATGGATATTTATTCTTCACAGTCACTGCATTTTACGCTTTGTAGTCAATGAACATACGCACTGACCCATCCTTCTTTGGTACAAACAACACTGGTGCTCCCCAGGGTGATACACTCGGTCGGATAAAACCTTTCTCCTCTAGTTCTTTCAACTGTGCCTTCAGCTCATCCATCTCCTTCTTCGCCAATCTGTAAACATTCGATGCTATGGGTGCTTCTCCCGGTGTTAGTTTAATTAAAAACTATATGTCTCTGTCTGGGGGTAGTCCTGGCAATTCCTCTGGAAAGATGTCTTAAAATTCTGAAATAATAGGGTGATAAACAACGTCGTCCATTACGAGCTGCATACCATCAAGGATTTCTGTGGATCCTCGTGCAAACTCAAGTTCAGGCTGGCCTGGTACCTTAAAAAGAATGCTTCCTCCAAAGTAATTGAAGAAAGCGTGGTACTTGCTTAGCCAGTCCATTCCAAGCACAATATCAAAAGTTGGCATAGGAAGGACTAAGAGTCGGGCGTTCATCTCTCTGCCACATATTACTATAGGACACGATCTACAAATTCTACTAACAGGTACAACTCCTCCCCCGGTAAGAATTCTAACACAACTAGATAAAGGTGTAGAGGCAATGTTGTGTTTGGCGATAAAGCTAGATGATATGAATGAGTGGGTGGCTTCCGTATCAAATAATGTCATAGCAGGAAAAGTAAAAGCAAGAGTAATACCTGCTATGACATCAACCTCCTGATACATGTCATCCACTTCCAATGCAAAAGCTTGCCCATTCCTCTGTGGCTGTCCATGACTAGCCCTCATATACTGATCCTCTTGGGTAGGTAGCGGTGGTCCCCTCTGAAATCCTCCTGCTGCTGGGGGTCGAGGTGCTCCTGGTCTAGCCATCTGTTGAGCTGGCTTCGGTGCTGAAAGTGCTAGTCTCTGTACTGGCGGCGGAAGTGTCTGCTGCATCGGGCAGTCTCTCGCCAGGTGCTGTCCGGAGCCACATCTTATACACTGACCCAAGCGGGTCTGACAATCTCTCGAAATATGTTCGTGTCTCCCACAATAATTGTAGTGGGGCTTCTCCGTATTCTGGTATGGTCCTTCTCTGTGTTGGTACTGTTGTTGCTAAGCTAAAGGACGTCTGATAGGTCCTCCTTGTTGTGTCCTTGCCGGTCCCTGCTGTGTCCTTGTTGATCCTTGTTGTATCCTCAGCTGACCTCCTTTTCCTCAGTTGATGGTTTCTTGTAATATGGCTTCTGTCAGTAACTCGGTATAAGAGATCGGGGACTGTGAGCTAGTGTAGTATTGGAGCTCCTGAGTCAGTCCGCGATGAAACCTCTTAGCCTTAGCCAAGTTATCTGGTTTCAAGGCAGCGCCATATTTACTAAGGCGACTAAACTCAGCATCATACTCGTCCACTGTTCTGTTCCCCTGCTCTAGGTGAAGAAACTGATCGTACAATGCATCTCTGACGGTGTCCGGGAAGTACTTCCTCTCAAAGCACTCCAAGAATTGCTTCCAAGTCTGGTGTTTACCCAACTGGCGCTCCATGGATTACCACCAGTGATGAGCGTTACCATCTAGAAGCGTCCTTACACCTGTCATCCATAGGTCCGTAGGTAACTGCGATGCTTCCAACAGCTTCTGCGTGTGTGTGATCCAGTTGGTAGTCTCCTTTTGGCTCTCCGTGCCTTTGTACGGCTTGGGGCCCATCTGTATAAAGTTCTTTACTGAACCAACTCTAGCTCGAGGTACTGGAACTAGTGCTTGAGCTGGTACAGTAGCCTGTGCAACCATTCTCTCAAGTGCTGCCAGAAATTCTTGCCTCTGCTCTCCTGCTTGCCGCCTCTGCTCTGCAGCTAGTATGGCGGCCTGTTGTCTCTGTTCTTGCAATATTATCTGGAAGAATTGGAACAGCTGTGTCTTGCCACCCTGCGGTATCGATAAAGCTGGAAGGTTCCCATTAGGTGAAGCGGGAAGATCAGATGGAATTGGATTGTGAGTCTGTCCATCTGGTCCCGGAAGTCTAGAAATCGTTGAGGTCCCTCCTTGAGTCTGACCATTGACTCCTGAAGGTGTGTCGCCATCGGCGGTAGTACATCCATTTTGCATATCCATCTCTCTGCAGGTGATGTACGAAATGATTAGAAAAAGTACGAGAATCAAACAGGATACAAGTATTAAATATGATAGTTGAATGGAGGATGAGTTTCAGTCAAGCGTGGATGAGATTCTATACTCTATTCCTATACGTAGGCTTGTTCGATATAGTTACGTAACCGAGATAATATATTCTCGACCTGCATGGGCCACCATTAAAAACATGTCACACCCCAGTCCCAAAATAAGTAGGACTAGGAATACGTAACACGTCAGCCGTATGTATACAAACTCTAATATACGGAAACCATATACACACGTACGCTGTACATGAATATCCAATCCACCAGTGGTAATATACTGTCACAACAATTCACACGCAATCTAATATCTCATCCACAGCACAAATGAATAGACAAATAGAAATAAATAACTGAATAATAACTGAATATCAAAGATGAGTATCAAAGTATGATAGTCAGAGGGAAACAAATCCACTGCAAATCGACTATACTAAAACTACTAAGGAGAGAAGAGAATAAACTCTAATATAAGAATAAATGTCTCTAAAAGAATAGCGACTAAAATCTCTAAAAGCTGCAATGGATCACAGATAATCCGAAGGTAAGACCTCCTTAGTCTGATAAGTAGCGTCAGGTCCAGGTCCATACTCCTGCGGATACTCCTGCTCATCTATATCTGGAAAGGTACCAGGTCCTCAGAGGGACGTAATAAGATACATATAAACATGCCAATGAAGTACTGAATGTAAATATCCAATGGTCGCCTAACCATCTAGGTGAATGCAGTTTGAGAACAACTTTCCACCAAGTGGGCTATCTGTCTAAAAATAGAATTAGCGTGACTCTCTCGAAGAATCAGGGGCCTACAAAGCATGTCATCTTTTGAACGGCAGAGGCCGCCTGATAATATATAATAT
Organism: Iris macrosiphon; assembly: GCA_036927795.1. Classification (NCBI taxonomy): domain Eukaryota; kingdom Viridiplantae; phylum Streptophyta; class Magnoliopsida; order Asparagales; family Iridaceae; genus Iris; species Iris macrosiphon. Next base: position 100,831,133 of record JAYESA010000005.1, on the reverse strand, counting down.
ATAGTGGTCATCACCACCCTTCGCTCCGACGGAGCGTCCGGGCACACAAGGGAAAAAGTGCAAAGGAGCCCAAATGCCTTACTTGTTGTTCTTCCCATCCCATGCTCTAAGCATGTCACATCCATGACATGATAATACCTCTAATAACTGCCAGGTCTACTAGCAAGCAAAGTCTCTATCGACAGTTATCCCTATCCGTCGCACGACCTATACGTACCAGTGGCCAGCCGAGTACGCAAGTCCGTATCCTATATGTGACTCATACTCGTATAAGAATAGTGTCATGGCCAATGAAACATAAAATGCCTCATGAAAATAGGGTGGTCTCATAAAGTAGGTCCAATGCATATACATAAATAAAAACAGAACACGACGATACCGTCGTTGCACCCAAGTTTCCTTGGACGCGCAATTTATATAACAGTTAAAATATATGAACTAAAATAAACAGAATTAAAACATGAATGCATCATATGGAATATAAATACAGTATAATGGCAAGGTATACTTGCCTGGCAAGAAATCTGTATAGTGTAAGCGTCCAAATGTCAAGGACACGGAATGAGAAACTAATGGCTCCGAACAAACGTCTTCGGATGCTGAAATAGACATCACCAACATTTCCGAAATTAGCAATATAGCTAGAAATCACTACCCTTTCGTCCAATTTGGATACATGGGCAAAATGGTAATTTCGGGTCAAAGTGGGGTCCACGTGTGGCCCACTTTACACCGAAAAATGTGCCAAGGGTAACAGTCTCTAAATGGGACAAATTATAGGTCAAACAAACTCTAAAAGTTAGTATAAATTCAACGGTATGTCCAAATATGGATTCCGGTGAGCCGAACATAATTTTGCCCTAAAAGTCAACTATAGGGTCCTCCAATTGGCGACTTGGTCAACTGTCTCAAAATTATGTAAAAATTGGGTCACAGGACCAGCGCGTTACCATGAGTCCAGTGGCGTAAGTTTCGTCGTATTCTGACGAGCGTGCACTAAATGTGCAGGACTTTTGCAAAAGTTGCGACATGGGAGATTTTCTGCGGATACGGGCTGATTCTGATGCGCACACGCATCCAAATCAGTTTCCGCAAAAGCCCACACGTCCGGGTATACTGTTTTCACCTTTTGGTATAATTGGTACACGATGGGATGGTCTCGTTTGGCAGGACGAGCTTCGTATCACAATTTCTGGAATTTAGAAAAAAGTAAGTTTTTGGGGTTTCCATCTAATTTAATTCTACACACAGTAAATTAATAAATTATTGTATTTGACAGAAAATAAACTAGGTTAAGTGATCTTAGTATACCAAAAAGAAAAATTAAATTCGGATCTCTGTGGTGGGAGATACGAATCCGTGAACATAGGTAGTTACCGCAGTTTTCTGCGATACCCAAAAGTTATCGTTTTTTGCCAACTTGGTCGCTATTTTTGCCTAGATTTACGCAATGTTCGAGGTCAACTAACATTCAGATATAGAAGGGGGTTAAGTCATGAACATACCGATGAAGACGGGATCGAGTTTGGTGGAGCGAGGAGACGGGAAACGGGGCTTGAACACAGGTACTTTGCAGAAAACTTCTGCAGCACGATGCGGCGTTGATCGCGGTCGGCCGGGGTTGGTCGCGGCTGTCTGCGGCGGCTCTAGGGTCTCGGCAGCGTGGTGGCTGGAGTCTTGACGGCACGGGGTTTCGATGGTAAGGAATGAATTAGGGTTAGGGTTTATGAGTTACTAGCTATTATATAAGTAGAGCGGGGGGGAGAAAAAAAACTCAGCGGCTGCTGCTGCTTGCTTTTGCAATGCGGGTAGCAGGTGTTTAAGGGCCGGGTAGTGGGTTAGGCTAATGGGTTAGGGTATCCATTAGGCTTTTTTCTATTTTTTTTTCTTATTTCTTTTCTTTTCTATTTAATTCTTTTCTATTTTCTACTTCTAATTTCTTTTTTTTTCTTTCTAAATTCTATTTAATAAATCATATATATATATATATATATATATATATATATATATATAGAAAATTCTAAAAATTATATTTGTGCATACCATTAAGCTGTCAACTATCCGCAGGGTCTCCTACATGAAATAAATTAGGAAAAAATTATTATGGCTCCATAAATCCCCTAAATGCACAAACACCTAAAATAAAAATTAAATAAATTCTATTTCTCCTAATTTTCTCATAATTACTATAATTTAATTAAATAATTAATTAAAAAGGTTAATACGGTTTTTAGGATTAGGGGTTTTACAAGGAGTCATCGCCAACCGTCGTCGCTTCGTGGATTGAGGCCGGTTGGATTCGAACAGTCGTTGTCGTCATCCGTTGCCACATAATCCCCCCTATATATAGGGGGGAAGAAAGAGAGGGAGAAGTTTTTTTCTCTCTTAAATCTCTCTTCTCTCTTTCTTCTTTTTTGTTGTTGCCATAGCTCCCAAGGTCTCCTCATCTGCTGTTGCTGCCAAGAAGGCCCCTAAGGGCAAGGGCAAGGGTAAGGGCAAGGCTAAGAGGTAGGGTATTTCTCTCGGCGGAGGGATCTGACTGAGCCCATTAGGAAGCTACAGGTCGAGCTCACCATATTGGAGAATAGGTTGCGGGAGACCCATCAGGAAGAGGAGGTAATCCGGGACAAGGCGAGCCAAGTGGTGAAGAATACGGCTGGTATCGAGGTTGCGGTACAGAAACTCGAGCACAACTATAAGTCCTTCGCTTGTTATGAAGATCCCGAAGTCATGGCCAAAGAGGTTGAGCGTCGGGCCCAGATGTGCCTAGATGGCCATATAGCCCGTCTTCACAAGCGAATAGCGGAGTTATGCTCCGACTCACAACACCAGTAGCTCTTCCTTTGCTTTTTGTGTCTTTATTTTGCCTTTAATCTTGGGATCTTGTCAATCCCCCAAATATAGTTTGCTTTCAATTTCTTTTCATAGAAACAAATAAAAGTTATCCCATTTGTCTGCAATTTATTTGTGTGAGCTTTGGATATCGTACTAGAGGTAATATTAACGTAGTACAATACCGTAACCTTTTAAGAATATCCCACTGGAGAATCTTTGGTGGACCTATTAGTTTTTGCGCATCTGAGTACAATTAGTACATCCAAAATGAAACCCTGTCAGAGGTGATATGGACGTAGCAAGTTTAGTGGACTTAACACTGTTGGCGCACTTAAATTTAAGGTGATAAGTTTGGATGATGATCGATATCAGAGGTACTGTGGATGTGATGATTGATAGCTAAACCCAGAAGGTTTTCTCAGAGGTGTAAAGGACATAGAAAACCCTACTGGAGAGGAGGTGAGGACGATATCTCCGAGGTGACATAGACGTGAGTGGATCGATAGTCGTACCGAGAGGTTAGGTATGATCCCGATATTTTTGGTGAAAGGAAAAGAAAATGAGCCAAAGGTAATATAGACGTGGTTGTTTTCTTTGGATAGAGAACAGGGGCAGCTCATAGTTCAGAGGTGATATGAACGTGAACAGTTTGCTTCCATTGAGGACATCCCGATGGAGGATCTTTTGTGGACTTATTACTACATGTGCACTATAGTGCAAGTAATAAGTTCAAAACAAAACCCTATCAGAGCTAATATGGATGTGGTAGGTTTTTTGGACTTAACACCATCGGCGTACTTAGGGTTAAGTACAGGTGATAAGTTGAGATGAAAACCAATATCAGAGGTAATATGGATATGATGGTCGATAGACAAACCCAGATATTTTGCTCAGAGGTAATATAGACATGGCAAGTGTCACGCCCTAGAACCAGAATTCTGAAGAGTGGGGGCAAACAAAGCCAACTACGTACACCAGAGTACTCAATACCCCGAGATACGGTCACGGCTGTCTAGACTTGTGAGGGTTTACTCTACAATCCAACAGGCATTCCTGGGTCAAGAGTCCTAGGTGTCTCAATCTCAAGCAAGCAACAAGTTACAAGAAGTATAATCACCAAACATATAATAGTAAGGCATCCTAAACTGTACATACATAGATGATCATGAAGCTAGTTACCGAAAATAAAGAACTAGTATAGTACAATATTACATGATCAGCTCTAACTATTGTCTAGAATATTCTTTACATTTTACATGTAGGCTTGCAGGATAGAATATCAAATATTAAAACATGAGCTAAACATGTGATCGATGGCTAAACGTCTTAAAATTATAAGCACGAGATTAGGTGGGTAATGAAGAATAAACCCACGCAAGTCCCCGGGTGCTCCTGGTGTTTACTATCTGGAGGTGGAAAGTATGGGAGACCCTGCAGTATTACTGCAAAATCTGGCCATACAAAACCGGTGGGGTCAGACCCCAAAAATAGCAAGTACCACAAGGGAGCCAACTTAAAAACTAAAACCAGCATACAAACATCCAATAACATAAGAAAATATAAATAAGGGCAATATGTAAATAAGCAGTTTAAGCAGTTTCAGGAATCAGTAACGGGTACAGTTCAGGATTAGTAGCTGGATGAGCCAAGACAAGACAAGACTAAAAAATATGCAACCACGGCTAATCATGACCTAAAGCTTACTACTATTAACTAACTAGGGTTATCATAATCCTGGTTACTAAAAAATGTAGTTGAGATTCCATACAGCCACATGCCCTACAGACTATCCGGGTTATCCATACGTAAGAATACATAGCATAGATTAATTTAAGTATACAGTATTTTACTAGTAGATTGTAACACTCGGCGGTGTGCTGGAAGTGTGTCCCTCTCGACGGAGAGCTCCAAATTCATCAGGTGTCGCTGGGATACCGGGATTACATATAGCCAAAAAATCTCTCTAGATGCTTCTAGATAATTATTCTAGTTATTAACTTAGGCAAGTTATCAAGGATTCCTGGTCGTGGTACTCAAAAATCTGCCTTAGACATGATGCAAGACTAGACAATATCTTGGCAAGTACAATCAGGACAAGGACAAGCAGACAACTACGAGAATTTATCTTATCAGTACAAGCATTTCAGTTCTGGAGATTCTAACATGTCCGGAGTGAGCTATGCCGATCCACTATTCGATTTTCTCAGTACATATTAGGTATCTGGAGTCAAGGATCATGTTCATTCAGTACAAGTCAGGTGTCGAGAGTTTTCAGTTTAACAGTGCCATTACATTCCATATTCTGGTAAGTGTAGCATCTAGGTTATAAGCAATTTAGAAATAGCATGCATCATATGAATTTAACTAATTGGGCCAAGCACAAGGAGTAAATAATCCATAAGAGAATATATAATAAAGAAAAATATTCTACTATGAATGCTAGAGGTGCATTAGATGATATGGCCGCAGGCAAGAAACTGGCTGCATGCATGAAGCTGGCCGCATACGAGAAATTGGCCGCATGCAAGAAGGTGGCCGCATGCAAAAAATTGGCCGCATGGGTCATAACAAGGTCCACTCCTCGGGACAAGGGTTGAGTGACAGGGAATAAACACAAGGTCAGAGAAGTGACCAATGTGACTGGCCAATAAAGCATATCAGAGAACTGACCGATGTGACTGGCCAATAAAGTGTCAGAGAAGTAACCGATGTGACTGGCCAATAAAGCGTGTCAGGGAAGGAAAAGACAAACCAGTGGAAACCGAGCAAAGGCGGCGCTGAGTCAAGCATTGGAAAAAAAGGAACGCATAGCTCAGGGCCGCATGGACGACTCGACATGCTCTTCTGGGCCTTATGCTCCTTTGGGCCGTATAGAATCAGAAACTTTAGAGAAATTTCTTTTGTTCAAGTCTCATGCATTTGGCCAAGGGACGCATATGCAGATTCAGTTATGCGTCCAACAAGATAGCCGCATGTTGAGTTTTGATAGAGGAGTCCAAGTCGCATGCCAAGCAGGCCGCATAGAACACCTTCATCCCAGAAAACAAGTTTCAACCATGGAAAAGTTCCAAGTCTGAAATCTAGTTCTTCCATAAAATCCTCATTTCCAGCCCAAATTCAGAGAAGTTCAGTTCTAAACCACTTGAAATCAATCTAGTTCGTCCATAAAATCCTCACATAGAATAACTAGTTTTGGAAAAGAAAACTAGTTTTAAGAGATCAAAACAATAAAAACTCAAGAATGTAGATCTAGTCCAACCATGTTATCAAAACAGAAAATACCAAGAAGTAAACATGTAGAGGATTTCATATAGCACAATAAAGACTAATAAAATGTAAGAGATCCACAATAATATAAAAGTGCAAGTTCTTTCTCACTGGCAAGATGTACATGCCTAAAACCACTACTAACTACTACCACTACTACCAAGGGAAAGGCGACCGGCCCGGGCTGCTCTCGGCTAGGGAGGAGGGGAGAGGAAAGGAAAATAAAATAAAAAAAGAAAAAAAGTAAAAGAATGGGGAAGAGAGAGAAAGAGAGGGGTTATAACAAGGGTGGTTAACACTATACACAAATCTAAAAATTATATGAGAGCAGCTAAAAAATTCAAAAAAAATACGAAAAGCAATATCCAGCAATAGCACGCATATACAAGATATGAACATAAAAATATGCAATAGTAAGATGAGTCATAAAGCAAACACGGCCGGGAAGACATACTAGGACGATAGTTCAGAGGTAATATGGACGTGAACCATTGTCCAAAAAATTTACTGAGGAGTGATTTGCTTATTGTGGTCTATCCGAGAATGTAGATAGACTTGAAGGTTGCTCCGCTAGGGAGATCGTCAGGACGATAGCTCAGAGGTAATGTGAATATTTCTACCGGCTAACGAGATTGGTTTGAGCGGTCACTGCGGGAGTGTGCAAGTAGACCTGAGGACTGCTCCGCTGGAGAGCTTTTGATCATACATTATCCGTTGCATATCCAGGACTCCTGAATACCGATAATGGCTTCTACAATGATTTATATAGGAAGGGCAAGGTCGTACATAGGCACTTGCTGGGAAAGAAGAACCAAAAGTATAAACACAATATATCTTTGTTGTCTTTGATGTGGATAGGGAAGTACCAGCCTAGCCTTAGACGTAGTACTTTTTTAGGAACTTGACGTTGATGGGCATCATGAGCAAGTCACTATTGGGTTTGCTAGTCGGTAGGCGCCGTTGGAGAATACTAATTCTACGATAAATAGGCCTTCCCATTTGGGTTGGAACTTTCTGGCCATCTTGTGGGTCATAACCATCGGCCTTCTTACTGTCAGGATAAGGTCACCCACTTGGTAAGTCTTCTTCTTTACCGGTTTGTTGAAGGCTCCTGAGAGACGCGCTTGGTACATCTCAATGTGTTGTTTAGCTAAGAGACATTTCTCGTTAAGTACTTCTAACTCTTGTAGTCGTCGGCAATGATTGTCGTCGATGGTTAGCCGGTTGGAGAGAGCTACTCGGAGCGAGATAATTTGGACCTCGAGGGGAAGGACCACTTCGCTCCCGTAGAACAAGGAGAATGGCGTGCTACCAGTTAGCGTCTGGACCGTTGTACTGTAGGCCTAGAAACATTCACCCAGTTTCTTATTCCATTCGCGTTTGTTGGATGACACAAACTTTTTGAGAAGCTTTCTGATGATCTTGTTAAAGGATTCTGCCAGAACATTTTTTGTTAGGTTGTAGGCAGTCAAGGCAACATTCTGAATCCGATTCTTGTCACAGAACCGATAAAAAGCATGACTTACAAACTATGGACCATTATCATGGATGATCCTTTGTGGTAAGCCTAAGCGGTATAGGACATGATGCTTGACAAAACTGATCACGTTTGATGTCTTGACTTCAGCAAGTGGTACGACTTTTACCCACTTGGAGAAGTAGTCGGTAATGGTGAGGATAAACCGATGTCCCTTAGACGAAGGTGGACTAATCAGCCCTAAGATATCCATGCCCCAGGCTTCGAACGGCCAGGACATAATAGTAGGGTGTAAAAACTCTGATGGTTGGTAGATGAAGTCTATATGGATTTGGCACGCTTGGCACTTTCTTGCATAGTCAACGGCGTCTTCTACCATTGTCAGCCAATAGTAACCCATTCTCCGGAGATGGTCATGTAGCTTAGGCCCTGGCTGATAGGTACCACAAACCCCATCGTGGGCCTCGGGGAGAGCCTGCTTTGCTTCTGTATTTGATAGAAATCATAATAGAAGACCATCATATGAGCAGGGATACATCATTTTAGTAGCTGTATGATAATAAAACTGGAGGGTACATCTTCTGTTGGAAGTGGCTTCATTTGGGTTCTTGAGAAGAATTACATAGACTGCGTAGTCGACGAATGGGAGTCTCCAATCTTGGAAGTCGGTGCTTGTCTCTACTAAGTAGTTTAGGCACAAACAAAGGTTGTTCTTCGGGTAGACCAGCTCCTGACCGATCACGGTGATCAGTTCATGAGTATTGACCGGAACAGCTAGAGAGGCTGCGAGACCGGCCAGGGCGTCAGTCTCAATATTTTGCAGTCGAGGGATGTGCTCTATGAAGAACTCCTCAAAGGTAGAGAATATTCCAAGTGCGACTTGGTAGTAGGGGATTATGTCTTCATTCCTGACTTCGTACTCGCCTCGGACTTGATTGACTATCAGCTTGGAATCCTCGTAGGCTTCTAGGTAGTCCCCTCCTACTTGTTTGGCAATTTAGAGGATGAGGATGTTATATTCTGCCATAATATTGGAGCATGGCTCAATGAGAGAGTAGGCGCGAGTGATGACCAGATCGGGTGGGGAGATCAGTATTATCCCGACGCCAGCGACAATAACATCTTTGGGCCCTGTTCTTGAAGGACCGTCGAAGAACATTCGCCAAACTGCTTTTGTTCTCATGGTCATGTTTGAGCCTACGACCTCGTCTTGGATCTCCTCGTAGAGCTTTGAGGTTTCCGGTACAGGGGGGGCTGCAAGAAAATTCGCCAACGCCTGACCTTTGACCACTTTCTGTGAGACGAATACCATGTCATATTGTGACAATAGTATTTTCCATGTGGCTAGGCGAGAGTTGAGAACTCTAGGTTTTTTCATGAGGATTATGAGGGGATTAACTCGTGAGATCACTTAGAAGGTTTACCCTGCCACGTAACGATGGATCTTCTGGATGGCGAAGACTAAAGCAAGGCACTCCTTCTCGATGGGGTTGTACATGTGCTCTGGGCCGGCCATCATCCTATTGAGATAGTAGATGGCATGCTTGTGACCTGCGTCGCTTGTCTGGACTAGAAGAGCGTCGAATGAGTGATCCATTGCTCGCACATATAGAAGGAAGGGTCTTTCTACCACGGGGGCTACCAATACTAGGGGATTCATGAGGTACTCATTGATGTCATCGAAAGCGCGTTGGCATTCTTCGTTCCAGACAAAGAAGACTCCCTTCTTTATAAGCTGAGTGAAATACTAACAACGTCCAAAGAGGTTTGATATGAACCTCCTGATGTAGGCTAGTCTTCCTTGAAAGTTATAAAGTTCTCTGAGGTTCTTCGGTGGGCGTATTTCAAGGATTTCTTTAGTCTTGTTAGGGTCCACATGGATACCCTTCGAAGTTATGACGAAACCCAAGAATTTGCCTCTAGAGACTCCTAGGAAAGATTTGGTAGAATTCATCTTGAGTTGGTGCATAAGCATAAGGTTGAACACAGTCTTCATATCCCGGAGGTGATCATCTTTGGAGCGACTCTTGACGGTAATCTCATCAATGTAACACTCGACTGTCTTGCATAGATGCTCACAGAATATGGTGTTCATCGCTCGCTAGTATGTAGCACTGACGTTCTTCAGATCGAAGGGCATGACTGTATAGTAGTATACTCCTATCGGTGTTCAGAATGATATATGATTCTCGTCGTCATAAGACATCTTGATTTGATTGTAGCCTGAGAATTCGTCTACGAAGGACATATGCTCGAAGCCACCGGTGTTGTCGATCATTATGTCTATGATCGGAAGAAGAAATTTGTCCTTAGGGTAGGACAAATTTAGATCGCAGAAGTCAATACAGATCTGGATCTTTTCATTCTTTTTGACGACAGGCACGATGTTGGCTACCCAATCTGGATGTTGTTCTTCACGGATGAAGCCACTAGCTATTAGTTTGTTGACTTCAACTTCGATGGAATTTATGATATCCGGTCAGAATTGTCATTGCTGTAGCTTGACAGGTTTAGCCTTCGATAAAATATTGAGTTTATGGACCACGATTTGGGGGTCCAGTCCTTGCATGTCTTCGCAACTCCAGGCAAAGATATCGATGTATTCTCTGACGAGGTGTAGCAGGTATTCTCGATTCTCATCCTTCAGACTCGTGCTGATGAAGGTAGGATTAGGGAAGGATTCCTCGCCAAGATTGACTTATATGACTTCATCCTCAGTAGAAGGCTCTCGTTGTTCGGATCACATCTTATTATGCATCTAGGCATTGGGCCCATGGTTCTACATCAAAGAGTTTTGGAGGATCCTCGTCGTCTTCCTCAGGGACAGCTGATACTATGTTGGCAGACAATGTTTGTTTGAGCATCTCTACGATACTGATGTCGGAGTCCCAAGAGAAAGTCTCTGAAGAGTGAGAGTGTAATCCATCTTCTTTATCCGAGCATTCGGGGGTTGGGGGAGGCATGACATACCTTAAGCCATGCTTGGTCTTATGGTAGTAATCCTCAGACTTCCCTGCTGGAGCGGTGAGGCGTAAGGACAGTCGTCGACCTTTGTTGTAATTCAGACCTCGGTTGCTTTTAAGATCATAGACCATCTTCTGGATTAGGTGTTTGGCTTGACCAATGAACTGATAGAGTTATATTTTGTCGGTATCGGATTCTGTCACTTGTTTCTCCAGGATGAAGGATCGAGGGCATTCAATCCAGCCGAAGATAATGGGTTTGTCTCCCCTCCTCCTTGCTGGAACCTGAAGTAGGAATATAGTGCATTGAGATGTGAAATATCCTAGTAGTTCAAAGATAGCCCTTTATTGATAAAATAAGGTATCTCGTCTTCCGGAATTACATCATCAAGAGAATGGACGTTAGCATGGGCGGCCACGTGCTCCTCCAGCTCATCTTTCCCGAGGTCTACCCCCAGTACGAGCGATAGCTTTAGAGGTTTCATGTGCAGCTTTACCACAAGAGATTCGAAAGTCGTAGTAGGTGTCGGACCTTCCTTCAGTAATCGATTCGGTCTACGAAGGTGAACGACGAAAGGTTTAGGTAATTTCTTGTACAGTTTCATCCTAAGGGGAGGAGCTATATCGGAAGCGCATGCTTCAAGAAGGACTCTTAAGGGCTCGTCCAATGTTGTCTTGGTATCTACCTCATCGTCGGCATCATTGCCACATTCATCCTAGTGGACTTGTTTGTAGAGGATCGTTTCAGAGTAATAGGCCTTGACCCATTTGAATGGATCAATGTTGGAAAATTCAGTCTTGACGATATCGTGATCATCCATGTACTTCAAGCATTGGTGCAAGGTTGATGGTACGATCACTTATTGATGTATCTATGGGCGTCCCAATAAGACATTAAAGGATACGTCTACATCTATAATATAGCATGTGACCTCTATTTTCAAGTCATCGATCTGATATTTCAGGCGAATCTTGCCCAAAAGGTAGCTCCTCCCTGCGTTGAAGCTACTGATGGCAGTATTAGTTATTGTCAGGCAATGCATCGGGATGCCCAAGGTCTGAAGCAGACTCCGCGGGATGATGCTGATTGACGAACCGGGGTCGAGGTATATCTAGTCCATATTGATGTCGCCAATGTATCCTATGTAGTATAGAGGACGATCATGACGATTGTTCTTTAGCAATATATCTTGTTGCGAGAACGTAATATTGGATATCGCCTCTATCATATTGATGCAGTGGGGGCATGCGGCAGGATCCTCAACTAGTGGCTTGACCTACGCCAGGTAGGTGTCGGTATTTTGTAATGCCTCACTAAGAACAACTTGAGTATCTTTGTAGAGTCGAACAAGCTCAAATAAAGACAACTTTGCTGGAGTATTGGTTATTTGCACCAAGATGTCAAAGTGGTAGGGCTTCTCTAGCCCTTGAGCTGAATCTTTGCGCAGCAGTTTATCGAAACGAGTTTTTTTTGCTTAAACTTATCCGCTGCTGGAGGTTTGGATGGACCTGGATCCGATGTTGCAGGAGCGACAATTAGGAGTGCACCATCGTCAGGATGTCATACTCACATTGGTACACCAGGCCTGATCTTGTTGTTCCTACTATAGCTTCTTCGGGAGAAAAAGAAATCGTGTAGTAGGACATGGACTTCTTGCCCTTAGTCTTGGTGGCAGAAGTTATTGTCTGATGTATTAATTTTGGAGCAATGTATGGATGGACCCACATGACCTCTCCACGTGGCGTGGTGAGAGGTATCAGCCCGACTGTTTGGTTACGAGCCGGCGAAAGATTGACGACCACCATCGTTGCCCGGGGGATCGGGATTACTCCGTCTTGGGATTCCATCGCTGAGAAGTTGTCGAACTAGAGAGATACCATGTTCGCAGTAACTATTTTGTCATCAAAATCCAAGGTGAGGGCCTTGGTGTCGAGCAGATGCTGGATGTACAGCTTCAGGGTGTAGCAATCCCACGTCTCATGGTGGATGTAAGGATGGTAGTGGAAGTACTTCAGATTATTCATCTCGGCTGCCTTAATAGGACGCTTGACGTCTGGGAGCCGAAGCTTGTCTCCCTTTATTAGTATGTCAAAGATAGTCATGACATCATCGTCTTTGAAGGAATAAGGTTTTTTGGCTTTGGAGCCTCGGCGGGCTTTTGCTCGGGCTTCTTGGTTATATTGGCAACCAGAGCCTGCTTTTCCTTGCTATCTCGGGAGCTGTTATCGCTATTGTTATTGCTGTTGTAGGGGTATTTTTCCCTATCCTCAATGACAAGGATCTGTATTCCCAAGAGACGGGCATCCTTTACCTTCTTCTCAGCGCCGACGGTATTTATGATGAACGCCGTCCAGTCTTTGAATTCGGTGTGACCCATCCATAGCCTAGCCGTCGAAAGTAGGTTCTTCCAGCACATGTCCATCAGAGTGGATTCAGAATTACCCGGGGGTAGCTTCAGCGCAGCTTACCTGTAGCGTTCGACGTATTCCCGTACAGTCTCCTTTTCTTTTTGCATGATGTCCAGTAAGGAGGATATCGTCATGTCACATATCCCATCATAGAATCGAACGAGGAAGAGACTTTAAGATCATCGAATGACGATATACAGTTGTCTTAGAGCCTGTAGAACCAATCGAAGGCGACCCCTGATAATGCCCCGACAAAGATCTTGGTGAGGAGAGCATCACTGCGGGGCCGATGCCCTATTGTTGTCTCAAAGTAGCTCATATACTAATGAGAAGACATCTTTCTTTCAAATAGATTTAAGTTGAAGGGCTTGTATTTAGGTGGATAGGGCACATCTCTCCACTCGAGGGGATATGGTGGTCGAATCTCGAGTTCCCGCAGTGGGTCTCGGTTCCCCATTGAGTCCAAGCGGGCTTGCAGTTCTCATACCTCCCGCATCACTTCCCGAGCCTCGTCTACTATAGAAGGAGTAGACGATCCGGGCCTAATGTGATCACCATTGATGGATGGAGCGGTGGCATTTGAGTCTCCATTTACCCCAGGATCTTGACTAGCTTGTCCCGAGGTTCTTGGCGGCTGTGAGGCCATGTTTGTCTTGATCTCCAGCATCGTCTGGGTTAAGGCTTGCATCGACGCACTCATGGTATGCATTATAGCATCGAGAGTTTTGAGGCACTGTTGATCACTGGGGCCCTTATAATTGTCCCCCGCCATATACATTTTTCTTACATGGGAGGCAGTAGATAGAACAATTAACGTCGTACTTTCCTTCTCGGACTCTTGCATCGAACAGTCCTTGGAAAAGGTTGCCAGTGTCGCATCATCTTCGGTCTCCGAGAGAACACTACCCCCAGCGTAGGAAGATGCGTCTTCCTGGTGAGGGTGACTACCCCCAGGGATCTCGACATCAGTTTCTTAGGGAACGATGTCTCCTCGGAATGTTGGGTTATCGTGGAGTTCTGTGGGATTGCTACCTCCAGCTTGCAGAATCACTAGGGGTCCTGAGGAAGGACCATCCCCAGCAGTTGATAGTTTCTTCTTGGAGTGGGTTTCCTAAAAAACTTCTTCTATTGGTACTGCCACATGTCCTCATTGGGTCCGTCTTCTCGGCATGTTGGCCTAAAGCAAAGGGTTTGAGGCGCTAGACTTCCGATATCCCCTTGTGGAGGAAGAATTCTAAGCGGAATACTACTAGGCGAAGGGCAGCTCATCTTCCTCTAGTAATTGTGCCTATTTTTTGGGACGCTGTCGAGTGCCTTTGGTTGCAGTCGTTGGAATGTCAACTCCCTGTTTGTTGGTAATGTTGCTTTAGTACAGCAGCAGTTGATGTTGATATTGGCACAGGAATATCCTGGAGAGGATACCTCACATGTCGTAGTTGCTTCCCTCACTTTGCGCTTGTGGTTGATCACGTTGCGTAAATCAAGCAAGGGCTGGTCCACCTTTACACCCTTGTTGTGAGCCTGGTTAGATCGAGAACATGGGTGAGTAGGTATTGTCTTTGCTCCCTGTCTTGGGGTTCGTACAAGAACTCTCCCCAAGTCACAGAAGGAATACTTTCGGGACTGACCTTGTCCATTTGCCACTACGGGCTGGACATATGGGTCGGTCTCGTATAACTTTCCGTCAGGGGCTCGTGTAATAATTAGCGGAGCGTGCTGACGGCCGGCCGTATGAGTAGTTGCTTGAGCTTGGCGAGCTCGTACTGCCCTGGACTCCTTCGATCTAGCATGTATCGGGGCGTAGTATGAAGAGTCCAAGTTCACACCCTTCCCTTTCTCAGCAAGGCGCATGGAGTCAATGTTGCGTAAGATTCGGTCGAAGATAGAGGTTTTGCTACTGTGCTGGCCGCATCTGGTCATTTGCCTGCGGCCACCGATCGGTGTCGCATGTGGACTTTTGCCTGCGGCTGTAAACTTATGCGGCTTCTTCTATTGCCGCATGAAGCCTGCCTCAGCAACCGAATTTCTGCCATCGTAGTGTTTCCCTTACCAGAGTTTGGTCGTTGAGCGCCTTTCCCGGTTGTCGTATAAACAGGACCAGTCTGGGTGGATACATGATGTGCGTCTGCGACAACAGGAAGAGTAGTGGGGAGCGCATGCTCCACTGTTGGGTGAGGCGCAGCGACCTTTGCTACCAATATCCTGCAGGTCTTTTTAGGCTTTGCTTGACTTGGAGAAGGACTTGCGCTATCCCCGGAGAGAATAATCTCGAATGGTTGCTGGTCGAAGGTACCACCAGCATCCTTTGGGTTGAGCCCAACTTGGCCGCATCGGACTACGTCACTGTCTTCTCATCAGAGGAGAAGTTGGTCCCCAGCAAAGTCATCTTGTTCGCCATCGCAAGTTTTGGACGTTGAAATAACAAACAAAGAAGTACAAAAAGATCCTAGACAGAAAATCTAAGTAAAATATTTTGATCAGGGTAGTGACGATGGACAAAGAGCGTTGTGGCATCAACTTTACTCCGCTAATGGTCCGATGAGGGAATGAGGACGCTCTTCTTTCTTCTCTCTTCTGAGCTTGTATGCACATATGTAGCCGGTCGGGAGGGTTTGTAGAGTATGCTACACTTGCTATTTATAGTCGTCTTGCTGATGGACTATCGATGCGGCATATAGCTCTGTTTGGTAGCCACATAGGGCTCCTTCAACAGAATACGGTTGTAATCACAATCGCATGCTACGGACAGGCAGTCATGTGGTCTCGGTTAGGTTATGTTATGGAAGAGATCTCAGGGTTTTTGCATGCGTGACTTGGTCAACTGGATACATAGTCAGCACTGACTGTGCGAGAAATCATCTTCAGTTATAACAGAAAACTCCTGTAAGTCGAGAGCCGCATAACATCTTGGCCTCATATAGTCGTGGCCGTATACATGCTATTATTTAACCTTGGTCGTCTGGATGCTCTGGCTGTATGTTGACGAAGCCGCATGCAAACTCTTGTACGGCATTGGTCGAATGGATATGGTGTTGTGGCCGTATGCAAGCTCTCGTCTGGCCTTGGTCGAATGGACACTTTGGCCGCATGGCGACGAGGCCTCATAGCGAGTAGCCGCATATGAGAGAACTCGTGGCATGGCACCTTTAACGAGGTCATTAATGTACTGATGTGACTTTTTGTCTATCTTTTCTTGAGTTGTCATCTTTCAAAAATCTCGAAGCATTAACGTCATGAGTGATGTGTCAGAGTTTGACAGTCATCGACTGTTGTGTCAGGATATTTTTATGCAGCCTCCCTGCTCTGCAGTCGTTCAGGCCGCATAGAGTATACTATGCGGCTTCTTGGTCATTGGTTTGACCAGGCCGCATGTAGCTTCTCTGCGGCTTGGTTATTTTAGGCCGCATGTGGCTTCTTTGTGGCTTGGTTGTTCCTTTGAGGTGGCATGAACTTTATTCGGCCTGCATATTTTTTTATGCTTCTACAATTGTAACTGTGTTTGCAAGGAAGAACGAAGTTTATATTTAGATTCATTGTAATCAGTTTATGAAAGTTATAATCGGGTTTTATATTATAGTTGTTTGTTGAAATCAAGGATAGTTAGAGTGGAAACTTTTATGTGAACATCTGATCTTGACTACAACTTCAGGATCAAACAGAGGGTATTCTGAAAGGATTATGTGATGTCACGACCCGCACCCGGTTTAGGGGCACGAGTGCGCGGGTACGTCCAGCCTACGCCACAGCATCGGCGGTAGGATGCTGTCTAGGTCAAGTACTATCTAAACAATCTCACACTAGTATCCAACTCCATAAGTAGACACGAATAACAATATAAAAGAACAACATACTCAATCACATAACTACAGCACAATAAGAAATCAAAGAAATAATATAAAATACAACACAAGTCTAATGTAAATAAATCTAAATCAACAATAAATCCAAGTCTCAACAAAATGCCAGAGACAAATCCGGTACCAAAATAGACAATTGAGAAACTAACTAGATAACTAATGATTCCGGCTAAACCTCCCGGAATCACGACTACACTACTAAAACCAAGTCTGCAGCTACTCACCCTGTGGTCCACAAGTGTCGGATACCAGTCCTCTAGGCATAGTCTGGAAAATATTTTCCAGTCAGGAAGGAGCAAAGTACATTTCTATTAGCAGTTCTATATCAATGATATAAACTATGTAGCAGTATATAGATGGAAATATACAAGATGCATGTATATGTACGAGAAACATACAATAAAGGATATACTGGAAATACTGTAAGTAAATGCAGGAAAGGAAACAATATGTCAATGAGCAAGAATACTATGACTAAATGTGTGAGTACTAGCTTTAACATGTGATCGGCTTAGGACTAGTAAACTTATTACATTGGTTAGCATCATCCTTGAGGTCAGGCTAATCCGTACGAAAAGCTATGATGCGAGTAATAGTCAGGCTAACCATATATAACAGTGATGAGGCATGTAATGGTAAGGCTGCACCGACATGAGGCGTGGGTGAGCTATGATGCATGTAGAGTTGGGTATGATCACATATCTATGCTAAATACTCCCCACCCCCGACTGCTATAGTAGATCCAATCATGGTACGCTATGGCACGAGATTTCCTAGGGAGGTAGCAAATCTCCCCGGAAATCAGTGTCTGTACATGTACAAGATAACAATGAAACAAGACTTGTACAAGCTACACCATGAATAAGGAATAACAACTCATGACGAGATCCGTATATACTAATCCGTGTAACCATCGTGTCAAGAGCATGGATATTTACACTAGATACAGTGAACATAGAGGATATCATAAATAAGAAACTAATCAGAGAATGTACTCGCCATGGGTCCTTAGCTGGTAATACCAATATCCTGTTCCAGAGTATCGTCTGGATGATCCAACAGTCCTATAAACATATAATAAATATAATATTATATCAGATGCTATACTAACACAACACAAATACATGAACTCAGGGGCTCTGCCAAGTATATCACTGGTCAATCTAGGGTCAGTGTGCGTCAAATTGCACGGGCGTTGCGTTTGCGATTGCTGGGCAAGACAGACGATCAAAATGGTACGGAACTTGCCAGTACGTCAGTGTACGCATGGCATTCTACTAACATTTCACAGAGTCAAAGGTCATGTATAGTTACGGGGTATCCGTATTTACACTCGGGTCGCCCATAATATATATATTACCAATTTCAATAATTAAATATAATACATATATAGGGTTATACCAAAAATATATACAAATATGTATAATTGTATATACTCTAATAGAATTATATATCATATATATATATATATATATATATATATATATATATATATATATATATATATATATATATATATATATATATATATATATATATATATATATATATATGTTTAAAAATATACATACCATATTTATACGTATACGAGGAACAATATAAATACACTGAATATATGAATATACATATATATATATATATATATATATATATATATATATATATATATATATATATATATATATATATATATATATATATATATACCAAATCATATTTATACTATATACAGGTAAATATACCAAATTACATTTATATATATATAAACCAATACAACATATTTATATACATACATATACCAATACGAAAATATAAATCTACATATATATATTTATACCAAAATACGTTTATATATATATACCAATACATTATATAACATATAACATTAAATACTAAAACATACATTAACATATATTATATGTCTACAGATAAATTGATACACATATATTTAATACGTATTTATACTAAAATATATTTAATACATATATATAAAAATAGAGAAATACGCGAGATATATATATATATATATACATATATATATATATATACACGTATATATATATATTTGAAACATATAAACACTAATAAAAATACACTATATACATTCATACACACATTCACTAATTTATACACATACACATATATATTTACATATTTATACGTATACATTAACAAAGGAGGGAAGAGGGAGAGGTCTCACAGGGGGTTGGCCGGGGTCATCTGCCGAAGACAAACCGGAGTGATGGTGGTGAAGTCGTGTGCAGGCCGGCTCGATGGAGGGGCTTCGGGGTGCAGGCTGACCGGAGTAGTTGGACTCGACTGGAGGAGGTCGGCCGGGTGCAGCAGGGAGAGGGAGAAGGAGCAAGGAGCTGCGGGGAGCTTGGGGCTGTGCCGGAGTGGCAGCTCGGGGCCGGGGTGCTCGACTGAACAGTGGAGGGGGAGATCAGTGGTACAGTCGGTTGTCGGAGTAGGAAATGGGGAAGAGCTCGCTGGACTTAGGGAGGTGATGATGGTGGTGGTAGCTTGGTTGGGTGATCGGGGAATGAGCAGTGGGGTCAGAATGGAAGGAGCCGGAGGAAGCTTGCTGGCCGGGCCGGAGGTGACTGGGATGAGCAGTGGTGCCGGAGTATGCAGCGGGAGGAGTTGGAAGCAGGGAGGTGGAGGCTCTGATGTGGCTGCGGCTCGATGAATGGAGGAGGAGCAGCAGTCGGTTGGCCGCCGGTCAGAGCTGTGGAGAGGAGCAGGAGGAGGAAGGCTTCGCCGGAGGATGCAGTGTCAAGGTCGGGGAAGCTCACGGTGGACGGGGTCGAGGGGATGATGACAGTGAAGAGTGGGGAGAGTCGACGGAGTAGGGTGGTTCGTCTGGCGGCCGTAGTATATGGACAGGTCGGCGGGTGGATCGGCCGCCCGCCGTAGAGGGCTCAGGAAGAGCTGGGTCGCGCCGGAGATGGCTCGGGATGAGCCGGATGCAGGCCGGGCTTGGTGTCGGTGAACAGTAGCCGAGGGGGATGGGTTTTTCCCTCCCTTTGAAATTTTAAAAAAACAAAGGAGAAAGGGGAGAAAGGAAGAAGAAAAAAAGAGAAGAAGAAAGGAAGAAGAAATTTTTCTTCCTACGTTGGGGAAATGAGGAAGGAGTGAGGTGAGAGAAAAATGGGGGCTTCCCTAGGTTTGGGGGTTAGGGTTTTCTTGGGAAGGGTGTGGGTGATGTGACTTTAAATAGGGAGAGAGTGTGTGGGAATGAAGGGTGAGGATGCACCCATTGAATGGATGGCCAAGATTAGACATGGAGGAATTCTTCATGTGGAGATGAGGATTGGGTTGACTAGTCAACATTAGGGCTCCTCCATTGGTTTGAACCAATGGGGTGTTGACACCTAATACAAATTTGCAAATTAGCCCTCTTAAATTTGGATATTTGCACAGACACATGAAATGATCAAAATTTGGCGGGCGATTCGGTGTTCGATGTTTTGTAGGGTGAGGGGGCGTTGTATGTTTTGTATGGGCTCAATTAATGGGGCATTGGAATTAAATTAGGATTTACGAAATCAGTCAAAAATGTATCCTCAATTTAATTAGAAATAAATGCAAGCTGTGTTCTAAAATTATTAGGAGTACATGGTGCCAAAATCAGGTCGGGTCACAAATACCATTAGTGAAGACAACTCAGAACAGAATATTATCCTAATTTGGGTCGCACAAAAAATAGGTCAAGATTGCCTCCAATTTTGATTGGAACCACAACGATACAAAGTGGGAATTTATTTAGAAATTAAATAAACGTCCGCGACGAATATTGTACGGCTAAAAATAAAGCACAGAGAGCATAATTATGAGTTGCAAAAATGTCAGAATGGAAGGCGGGCACATCTAGGGCAATATTGTAAAATTTGTTGGAAGGCAAGAGCTAGGGTAGCGCTCTAATTTTGAAGCAACGGCAAGGTACAACAATTAAATAAATACGGTAATTAATTACGGCCTCCAATAATTAAATCCTAAATAATGTAATTAAATACACAATCCCCACAATTCTGTCAGGTGTTCGTCTAGTGGGCTTCTAGGTCAAGTCTACCAGCTCAAACATTGATGCACACTGTAAATAATAATATATTTAATTACACATCTCACGAAATTATTTAATTTAAATACACCTATCGAGAATCATCTAATATAAATACCACATTATTAATATCTATAAAAAGTCGAAAATACTCCTATTTTTGGAATGTGGCAGTGACAAGTCTACCCTCCTTAAAAAATTTCGTCCTCGAAATTTAAAATCCTCATAGTAGTATTTACTCATACACATTATTATTTTCCCATCAAAATTTAAATTCATCAACCACAAAATCAGGAAGTGATCCACATTGTCCTTTCACGATTTTCAAAATTCTGTAATTATTGTATTCCTGAAAATCCTCGAATTAAAAATCAAATTCTATTTTTTTTAGCGAAATTTCCTCCGAAACCTTTAAGTTAATAATTCAATACTCGGAATTTAATATCCACTCCTCTAATTTGTTTTTAATCAATGCATATATATATAATTTAAATCTCGTCCCAAAAAGTTTGAATTCAACACTAATCCATCAACGATCTTATTCCTCGATTTCCTTTTTCCTCAAAGTACTCAACAATGCGATACTTATGGATTCTCCAAGTACAACATCCAAATATAAGATTTTAAAATTTTATAACTTACAATCAAATAATTATAATGATAATCTCCTTAATTTTCTCAAATTCTCAATGATAAATTATATCATAATCAATAAATCATCGATTCGACCATATTAAATTCTTAACCTTTCATTTAAATTAATGCTTATCCTCAAAGTTTTAAGCATCTTGTCTCTCCTTGTCAAGTCATAACCTCTTCATAAATCTACTATGGTCAACCCTAATAATCATGGTCTGAGAAAATTCTACCTACAGTCATACAACATATAGTCTAGAGAAAACATGCATGGTTATGATCTGTTTTATCATGGTATTGCATTCTCTGTCAGGGTGTACTACTAACTATATCCTAATAAGAAAATCATGCATACGAACTACAGTACTAGGAAAAAAATTAGTCAATCGATCAACAGAAAGGAACAGAAGGAAGGAAAGAACAAAATATACTAACACGTTACCTGCAGTATCGGTCTCCTCGACCGTCATCGCAAATGCACCGCCCTGCTGGGGTGGTTCCCTTTGTGGGTGCTGAGCAATATACGGTTCCACAGGTAGCCTAACTGGATCTCTATAATTTGGAGCTGCACGCTGAACTAGATGGCAATCCCTCATTCGGTGTCCTGTATCGCCACAGCGCAAACAAAGTCCAAGCCTCGCTCTACAGCTTTTCCTAAGATGACCTGGCTTCTTACAGTAAAGACAAGTCTGATCCTGCTGAACACGAATTGGTGCCTGGTACTGTTGTTGATACTGAAATGCCCTAGGTTGCCGCTGGCCAGGATACTGCTGGGCAACTCTCTCAACTGCCTGTAGTGCCATCTGGTGAGCGTTCTCCATGCTCTCTCTCATTAGTTCAGTCTATGCCTGTTGTGCTTCTGCTTGCACCCTCAGAGCCTCATCTTGAACTCGCTGAGCATCTGCCATCACTTTTTGGGCATCTACCATGCCCTGGATCAAGGTAAACATCTGTGCCCCGTCAATGGGCACACCTTCGAAAATCGGAGTCGGTGAAGGAGGCAGGTTGTCCGTCACAGCTGCGGCTATCCTCTGAACAGGTGGGGGAGGAAGACCCCCGGAAAGTGCAGATACTCCCACATGCATCGGGATGTAGGAGAAACTACGGCTATCTGTCCATCAGGTGGAGAGGTGGCAGACCCCTCTAAAGCTAGTATTCCCACTCTCATAGATCGTGTCCTCGACGACATCCTGAAGACAGATCCAAAAGAATCAATTTAGGCAATAAAGGCGATATCATCAAGGAAAGACAGTAAAGTTCTAAAGAAGCAATATTCAAGATAAATAGATTAAAAATATTTCTAGTTGTGATTGCACAGGTCAACGATGCATCCAAGGTTTGATTCCTCTATCCCTTTAGGTACCACAGTTCTACTACAAGCACACTCACTGTTAGCTTCCTTACCTACTAAAATTGTCCATACTAGTTGTTCTTTATCACTCAAGTGAACACCAAGTGCAACACACCATACTAAGTACTGTTCTCCCTAATACAACTCTAGATGGACACCCAAGTTCGTTTGCAGTGCCATCTCAATCATGCCCAAGTCAATAGATCCTTACGTATGCACTTCATCCACTCATATATTATTATACATTTCTTACCCACCAAAAAATTAATCATCAAAATAAGATCATCAAAGTTTAACTTCCTTAAAATAAAATGCATATACTTTCTCAAAAATCAAATACTCAATATCGAAATAAAAAATGTAATTACTTCTAAAATCTTTATAGCCTTGACCATGTTTATTGAATCAAATTTAGTCCTCAAACATTTAAATAACATAAAAATCTCAACTCCTTAAAATTTAAAAAATTTGTAATTCATTTCCATTCTTCAAACGATAAAATTGAATCCTCAAGTATACATATAAATACTCACAGTCTCTAATACTCAAGGTGCACACTAATACACTAATTATTTACAACCTCAACTGTGTACAAAAATTGTACTGCCCGAATTATTTGCACTATTACTTCCAAATGATCATCATCATTGATATTCCTTCTCCTCTATCTATAGTGCCAATTCTAACTATATCACACCTATCATAGAGCTATTGCTACAAGGCACTATGCTATGGATTACTTTAGATTAATGCCTACTGCTCACATGTCCAACTAGGAAACACTTACAAACTCACAAGCAACCCTCAGTCAATACTAATACTCAAGACACAGACATAATCACAAGTCACTAATTATCATACTTAATAAGGAATCCTCAAAGAATAGGAGCTCAAAAAGACTGGATTGAGGACTGAAAGTGTTTCTACTGCTAGCAACCAAAAGAACCGATGGAATAAGTCTTGTAATAACAGAAATAGCTAAGTGTTGAGATGATACTTTAAGAACCAATTTAAGATACAACCTGATAATCATACATGTCTGCATGACGCTTAGAATCCTCGACACGCCAGTAAGCATAAGTGCGATAAACGACAGGTTCCGTAACTAAAGTACGCAACCCTATAGTCATGTCATCTAGAATCTTCGCCACGCCAACCGGTACAACTGCGATAAACTCTAGATTCCATAACCAAAGTAGACGATTCACCTTTCTCACTGTTCTCATCAATATATGTCATCAGATGATATCGTAAAGTTTAGTCCATAAAATTTATCTCGATAAGAAATCAAACTCTACTATGAAACCAAGATCCTAATAACTGATCAACAATAATCAAATTCAATATCAATAAGTGATAACGGACGAAACAAGGGAAATAATTTAAAGTAGAAATTATAATAAGATTCTCAGGGGTCATCCCAGGAATCTCTCAAGGAATTATGATTGAGTATCCTCTCTCATCCTAGTATCCTAAGTCCTATATTCTATAGCAGGCACGCAGTAGTATAACTAATACGTTGCACTACCATAATATCGTATAACTTGCGAAGTCTGATCTACATGGGCCACCACTAAAAATGTGTCATGACCCGTACCCGGTTTAGGGGCACGAGTGCGCGGGTACGTCCAGCCTACGCCGCAGCATCGATGGTAGAACGCTGTCTAGGTCAAGTACTATCTAAACAATCTCACACTAGTATCCAACTCCATAAGGAGACACGGATAACAATATAAAAGAACAACATACTCAATCACATAACTACAGCACGATAAGAAATCGAAGAAATAATATAAAATAAAACACAAGTCTAATATAAATAAATCTAAATCAACAATAAATCCAAGTCTCAACAAAATGCCGGAGACAAATTCGGTACCAAAATAGACAATTAAGAAACTAACTAGATAACTAGTGATTCCGGCTAAACCTCCCGGAATCACAACTACACTACTAAAACCAAGTCTGCAGCTACTCACCCTGTGGTCCACAAGTGTCGGATACCAGTCCTCTAGGCATAGTCTGGAAAATGTTTTCCAGTCAAGAAGGAGCAAAGTACATTTCTAATAGCAGTTCTATATCAATGATATAAACTATGTAGCAGTATATAGATAGAAATATACAAGATGCATGTATATGTACAAGAAACATACAATAAAGGATATACTGGAAATACTGTAAGTAAATGCAGGAAAGGAAATAATATGTCAATGAGCAAGAATACTGTGACTAAGTGTGTGAGTACTAGCTTTAATATGTGATCGGCTTGGGACTAGTAAACTCATTACATTGGTTAGCGATCATCCTTGAGGTCAGGCTAATCTGTATGGATAGCTATGATGCGAGTAATAGTCAGGCTAACCATATATAACAGTGATGAGGCATGTAATGGTAAGGCTGCACCGACATGAGGCGTGGGTAAGCTATGATGCATGTAGAGTTGGGTATGATCACATATCTACACTAAATACTCTTCACCCCCGACTGGTATAGTAGATCCAATCATGGTACGCTATGGCACGAGATTTCCTAGGGAGGTATCAAATCTCTCCGGAAATCAGTGTCTGTACATGTACAAGATAACAATGAAACAAGACTTGTACAAGCTACACCATGAATAAGGAATAATATCTCATGACGAGATCCGTATATACCAATCTGTGTAACCATCATGTCAAGAGCATGGATATTTACACTAGATACAGTGAACATAGGGAATATCATAAATAAGAAACTAATCAGAGAATGTACTCGCTTGTGTCCTTAGCTGGTAATACCAATGTCCTGTTCCAGAGTATCGCCTGGATGATCCAACAGTCCTATAAACATATAATAAATATAATATTATATCAGATGCTACACTAACACAACACAAATACATGAACTCAGGGGCTCTGCCAAGTATATCACTGGTCAATCTAGGGTTAGTGTGCGTCAAATTGCACGGACGTCGCGTCTGCGATTGCTGGGCAAGACAGACGATCAAAATGGTATGGAACTTGCCAGTACGTCAGTGTACGCGTGGCAGTCTACTAACATTTCACAGAGTCACAGGTCATGTATAGTTACGGGATATCCGAATTTACACTTGGGTCGCCCATAATATATATATTACCAATTTCAATAATTAAATATAATACATATATAGGGTTATACCAAAAATATATACAAATATGTATAATTGTATATACTCTAATAGAATTATATATCATATATATATATATATATATATGTTTAAAAATATACATACCATATTTATACGTATACGAGGAACAATATATATACACTGAATATACATATATATACATATATATATATATATATATATATATATATATATATATATATATATATATATATATATATATATATATATATATATATATATACCAAAAATACATATTCATAAATACCAAACAAATATATATATATATATAATTATACCAAATCATATTTATACTATATACATGTAAATATACCAAATTACATTTATATATATATAAACCAATACAACATATATATATACATACATATACTAATATGAAAATATAAATCTACATATATATATTTATACCAAAATACGTTTATATATATATACTAATACATTATATAACATATAACATTAAATACTAAAACATACATTAACATATATTATATGTATACAGATAAATTAATACACATATATTTAATACGTATTTATACTAAAATACATTTAATACATATATATAAAAATAGAGAAATACGCAATATATATATATATATATACATATATATATATATACATATACGCGTATATATATATATATATATATGAAACATATATACACATAAAAATACACTATATACATTCATACACACATTCACTAATTTATACACATACACATATATATTTACGTATTTATACGTATACATTAATAAAGGAGGGAAGAGGGAGAGGTCTCACAGGGGGTTGGCCGGGGTCGTCTGCCGGAGACAAACCGGAGTGATGGTGGTGAGTCGTGTGCAGGCCGGCTCGATGGAGGGGCTTCGGGGTACAGGCTGACCGGAGTAGTTGGACTCGACTGGAGGAGGTCGGCCGGGTGCAGCAGGGAGAGGGAGGAGGAGCAAGGAGCTGCGGGGAGCTTGGGGCTGTGCCAGAGTGGCAGCTCGGGGCCAGGGTGCTCGACTGAACAGTGGAGGGGGAGATCAGTGGCACAGTCGGCTGTCGGAGTAGGAAATGGGGAAGAGCTCGCCGGACTTTGGGAGGTGATGATGGTGGTGGTAGCTTGGTTGGGTGATCGGGGAATGAGCAGTGGGGTCGGAACGGGAAGAGCCGGAGGGAGCTTGCTGGCCGGGCCGGAGGGGACTGGGATGAGCAGTGGTGCCGGAGTATGCAGCGGGAGTAGTTGGAAGCAGGGAGGTGGAGGCTCCGATGTGGCTGCGGCTCGATGAATGGAGGAGGAGCAGCAGTCGGTTGGCCGCCGGTCGGAGCTGTGGGGAGGAGCAGGAGGAGGAAGGCTTCGCCGGAGGATGCAGTGTCGAGGTCAGGGAAGCTCACGGTGGACGGGGTCGAGGGGATGATGACAGTGAAGAGTGGGGAGAGTCGACGGAGTAGGGTGGTTCGTCTGGCGGCCGGAGTAGATGGACAGGTCGGCGGGTGGATCGGCCGCCCGCCGAAGAGGGCTCGGGAAGATCTGGGTCGCGCCGGAGATGGCTCGGGATGAGCCAGATGCAGGCCGGGCTTGGTGTCGGTGAACAGTAGCCGAGGGGGATGGGTTTTTCCCTCCCTTTGAAATTTCAAAAAAAAACAAAGGAGAAAGGGGAGAAAGGAAGAAGAAGAAAAGAGAAGAAGAAAGGAAGAAGAAATTTTTCTTCCTACGTTGGGGAGATGAGGGAGGAGTGAGGTGAGAGAAAAATGGGGGATTCCCTAGGTTTGGGGGTTAGGGTTTTCTTGGGAAGGGTGTGGGTGATGTAACTTTAAATAGGGAGAGAGTGTGTGGGAATGAAGGGTGAGGATGCACCCATTGAATGGATGGCCAAGATTAGACATGAAGGAATTCTTTATGTGGAGATGAGGATTGGGTTGACTAGTCAACATTAGGGCTCCTCCATTGGTTTGAACCAATGGGGTATTGACACCTAATGCAAATTTGTAAATTAGCCCCCTTAAATTTGGGTATTTGCACAGACACATAAAATGATCAAAATTTGGCGGGCGATTCGGTGTTTTATAGGGTGAGGGGGCATTGTATGTTTGGTTTGGGCTCAATTAATGGGGCATTGGAATTAAATCGGGATTTACGAAATCAGTCAAAAATGTATCCTCAATTTAATTAGAAATAAATATAAGTTGTGTTCTAAAATTAATTAGAAGTACATGGGGCCAAAATTAGGTCAGGTCACAAATACCATTAGTGAAGACAACTCAGAACAGAATATTACCCTAATTTGGGTCGTACGAAAAATAGGTCAAGATTGCCTCCAATTTCGATTGGAACGCACAACGATACAAAGTGGGAATTTATTTAGAAATTAAATAAATGTTCGCGACGAATATTGTGCGGCTAAAAATAAAGCACAGAGAGCATAATTATGAGTTGCAAAAATGTCAGAATGGAAGGCGGGCACGTCTAGGGCAATATTGTGAAATTTGATGGAAGGCAAGAGTTAGGGTAGCACTCCAATTTCGAAGCAACGGCAAGGTACAACAATTAAATAAATACGGTAATTAATTACGGCCTCCAATAATTAAATCCTAAATAATGTAATTAAATACACAATCCCCATAATTCTGTCTGGTGTTCGTCTAGTGGGCTTCTAGGTCAAGTCTACCAGCTCAAACATTAATGCACACTGTAAATAATAATATATTTAATTACACATCTCACAAAATTATTTAATTTAAATACACCTATCGAGAATCATCTAATATAAATACCACATTATTAATATTTATAAAAAGTCGAAAATACCCCTCTTTTTGGAATGTGGTAGTGACACGTGAACTTCTGTTCCTGGCCTTGTTCTACCATCTTTTGATTGAGCCTCGGGACTAACAATCTTAACAATCTCAAAGCAAGATCTAAGTAAGATGAAGAACAACCATGAAAGTTTCTCAACACAAGTTTTTACAAGCTGGAGAAGTTTGACGGGGAGCATTACAACATCTAGAAGAGAAAGATCTGCCTTAATCTTCAACTCGTAAACATAGATTATGTGTTGACAAATCCTGAGTCTGTTATTCTGGAGGATAAAAATGCTTGGAGGATTGGTGATGCAACTGCTCTGCAGGCAAAGTAGAGGAAAGACAACAACCTCTGCAAGTTGCTGATTCTAAACTCCATGTTGGGCACTTTGGCTGAGTCATATAGCAAAACGGCCTATGTAAAGGTCATTTGGGAGTCACTGGAAAGACACTACAATTTTGATGAGAACAGAAACAAAATCCATGTGACATAAAAGGTCTGGAAGATGCAATTTAAGGACGACAAGACGATGTTGCCTCAAGTAAAAAAATTTCTCAAGTTACATCAAAAACTTAAGGATGATGGCATGCCCATGATCGAAGCTTTCGTCCTAGGGGGTATTGTCACCTAGCTTCCATTGAGATAGAGTAACTTTATTTCAGACATGCACCGGAAGAAGATGGAGGTCAACCTTAAACTCCTACTGCATTGGATCCATGTTGAAGATGATTTGAGGGCTCAACTCAAAGTGGACACACTGTCCAAACAGATGGCCAAGGCCAACTTGGTGCATAGTGGAGACTCTAAGGGGAAGCAAAAGGCTTCTCACAACAACAAAAATAACTTCAACCATCTTAAGGTAAAGTCGGAGTTGTTCAAGCCAAAGTCTAAGAATGATGGGGCTTGTTTCAACTGTGACAAGAAGGGTCACTACCGGAAAGACTACAGATCCAAGCCCAAACAGACAAAGCAAGGTGAGCCTAACAAGGTTGTTATGATATCACAGGTTTTCTTGACTGGTGTCGATACTGGTTGGTGGGTGGACACTGGTGCATTCTACCATGTTTGATCAAAGAGTGAGTTTTTTACCATATATAAGCCTATATCTAAAAAGGTTATTGTGGCGAATCAGGCACAAGACGAAGTACTTAGGACTGGAATAGTGGTACTGAATCTGACTTCGGGGAAGTCACTGATGCTTCAAGATGTGAAACACGTACATATGATTGCCAAAAACCTGGTCTCAGGAAGTCTGCTCTATAACGCAAGCTTGAGGATGGAAATCAACGCTGGTAAAATGGTTATGTCCTACAAAGAAACTTACTTCGAAAAATTATTTGTTCCAAAGGGATGTTCAAACTTTAACTTGTAACTCCGGCTAATAATGTTAATACAGTCTCTTCTTCGGGTTATTCTCTTGAGTTATGGCATAATAAACTAGGACATGTTCATTATAAAAGAATTAACAAGATGTCTAGTCTATGACCTATATCCAAATGTGGGGGGTAAGAAGGTAGAGATGTGTGAAGTCTGTGCACAGACGAAGATCACAAGAAAATCGTTCAAGCAGGTTAATCGAAGCACAGATCTTCTAGAGTTAGTGCACTCAGATATATGAGACTTCAAAGAGTTCTCCATAAAGGTCGGGATGAAGTATTTAATTACATTCATTAATGACTTCTCAAAGTATGTATTAGTCTATCTTCTCAAGTCGAAGGATGAAGCATTCGAGAAGTTCATGGAGTTTATAGTTGAAGCTGAACGTCAAACTGGACAACTCAAGAGACTCAGAAGTGATCGAGGCAGAGAGTATAGGTCTCTTGAATTCACATTGTTCTGTAGAGAACATAGAATTATCAATGAGTCAACTGCTCCATATTCTCCTCAATCTAATAGAGTAGCAGAAAAGAAGAACAGGACATTGACAGAGATGATGAACTCAATAATGTTGACTGTGGGTCTTTCAAACTATTTCTTGGAAAAAACTGCGTTCACGGCTACTTTTATTCTGAACAGAATATCATACAAAACTTTCGATGTCTGTCACGCCTCAGTCCCAAAATGTCGTGGGACTAGACACGTGGCAATGGCCAGCAGTACACATCGATGGACATCCCAATTTAATGGATCCATCGAGCATACTTAAGCTGTAATATAGGACTACAATATCATATCAAAACTAATCTCATCCATCACAGAATAATAAGAACAACAGCAAATAAAAGAAAGTACATCATGTCCAGTCTCAGCAGAGTATGTCGGGGAACAACCCGACCAGAGTCTAAAATACTGGTTCAACCGACCAGAACAAAAGAGTCCAAAATAAAGTATCGGAAGAGTACAAATAACATAATCTCAAGTAAAATCTTCTGCCATCACCTCTGCTTCTATGTTATGTTCTCCCTCAGTAACAGCTCCTGGTACAGCTTCAGCTCCTGTCCCGTAAACCTCGGGATAGTGCTCTTCTGCTAAACCTGGGGACATCATCCATTCCAGGTCCTCAGGGGACATAGCAAGGTACAAATAATACAAGCCAGAAATAAATGCAGTGAAATAGTAAATGAAATAAGCAGGGTAACTACATAACCATCTAAGTGAAAATGCAACTGAGAGCAACACTAGTACTCAGGCTGAGACTGCTACAAGCTCTGTGTCGGGGAGCCGGTAGCAGCAATATCTAGTAGTGGTCTAGCTCTGCTCGAGAGTCTACAACCTCAAAATAGTAGTATATATGTATAGAACAGCCTGTAGCCTGTGTGTCTCTCCCCACCCAATGTAACCACACGTCTCATGTCCATGTCACGTGAGATCAGATCTAATGCAACAGTCATAAATTAAGAATATATAACTATGTCCATCCTGTATCCTATACAGAATCACCTTGAATATGTCAGGAAGATTCTGCCAATGTATGGTGTCAGGTGTCCTAGGTTGTAGTGTACTTGAAAATCAAGCACGAGAATATAAAGGGTCTCGAATATCCATCACTAAATGACGTACACATCTCCGCGTACGGATTGGCACCCGACTGTGATCGGACGCTAAGTATGTCATACGGTCCTAGGTTATAACATGTACAATAGTCACAGAAAAGTAAAACAAGAGAACTATTTAAACTAACAATCTGCAATTTATGGCAAGGTACACTTGCCTGGGATTGGAATATCAGTGGCGGTCCTTGTAACAGTGGGTTCAGCAATAACTCCTCCAAAAGCTGAAATAAACATTAACAACAGTCTTAGAACATAGGAAATAGTTAGGAACGGCTGTCCTTAAGTCCAGTTTGGACACAAGGGCAAAAATGACACTACTGGGCCAAAGCGGGTCCATATGTGGGCCGCTTTGCACCGAAAACCGGGTCAGGGTCAAAGTTCTCCAAATCAGTCCAACTTAGTGTCAACAAGTCAGGAACGTTGATATGAACCCAACGGAACTTCCAGAATTGGATTCCGATAAGCCGTTCTCAAAATCGCCCGTCAGTTGGAGCTTGTGGGGCCCACGACACGCGATTTTCCAACGTTCTCAGAATTAAACAAAATTTGACCCACAGGACCAGCGTATTGCTACGAGTCCGATGGCGCAAGTTTCGTCTCAATCCGACGTGTATACACTAAGTTACAGTGAGATTCAGAAAACACGGATACGGGACGGTGTCCGCGGATACGCACTGATTCCGGTGTGCACGCACATCCGAATCAGCTTCTGCGAAAGCCTGCACGTCCGTATTTACGTTGCTCACGTGACGGCGACGACCGCACGTGACCAAGTCATCCCGTTTGGCGGGGCGTACTCGATTCCGGGGTGAAACAGGGCTAAGTTTTTCCTATTTTTGGATCGCGGTGTGCGATCACCACAGAACGCGATGCCCCGAGCAGTTTGTCTGGGCACCGAGAGGGTCTAACAGGCTTCGCAAAGAAACTTACGTAATGAAAATCGGAGCTACGAGTAGGAAGTTATGAATACCTGAAAGAAGGCTGAAAATCCGAGTCCTACGTGTCCAAATTGTGTCCTGTACTCTAGGGTTTACTGTGTCCTCTGATCACCACTGTGTCCGGCTGTGTCCGGCTCAAACTCGCGTCCTGGGTCGCGTCCACGTCTGCCGGAGTCGGCCTAGGGTTCAGGAGGATGCGGCGCCGGTCCCAGGTGATCGTCGATGTCCTGGGCGGCCGGATCTTGGCCGGACGGAGGAGAATTTGGGGGCTCGGGTTCGACAGCAGGTTTGGGGCCGGAGGTGGCCGGACTCGGGTGCTGGAGGCTGGGCGAACTGGTCCTGGTGGTCAGGGCGGTGCCTCAGGGTGGTCAGAGGCGGATTGGAGGTCGCCGGAAGTCGTGGTTTCAAGGGGATTTCCGGCGGAGGTAGCTGGGTTTAAATAGGGTCGTCGGGGGAGGCAAACCACCGGAGGTTGGCCGGAATCTGAAGGGGAAGCGTCGGGGGTTCCGGGGAAGAGGAACGGGGACGGTCGCCGGCGGCCATGGCGGCGGAAACGGCCGCCGGCAGCCGAAGGGTCGGGTCTCTCTGGTTTCGGGGGTTAGGGATTCGAATCGGTCGGGTCGGGTCCTTAGCGGGTCGGGTTCTGACCCGGATCCGACCCGCAAGGCAAACGGTTCAGTGAACCCAGCCGGTCCGGTTCAGGGTGATTTGGGTTGGTTTTCTTAATTAATTTGATTTAATTAATCAGATAATTTATACAATAGTTTTTAATGCATTAAAAATTCATCCGGGGTCCAATAAATTCCCGGAAAAATACCCCAGGCTCGGTTTTTAATTTTACACTTGAAAATATAATTTCCACCACTTTTTAATATTATTTAATTTCATTTAAAAATTCATTTTAAATTAGACTGATTTAATTATAGGTTTAAAAATTCACAGAAATTGCTAATTAATTCCAGAAAATTTAATTGTAAAAATTCTTAAAATTTTCAGGTGATTACAATCTACCCCCCTTAAGAAAATTGCGTCCTCGCAATTTAAAGATTAAACTACTAACAGAACAGAACTACAAGAATTAAAATTTACTTAAGGTATACCTGCATCCTCGAATAAGTGGGGGTACTTCTGTCGCATGGTATCTTCCCTCTCCCAGGTAGATTCACCAGGTGAGTGTTGCTTCCATGCCACACGAACCAGTTTAATTGTATGCCCTCGCAATGTCTTCTCACTGGTTCCGAGTATACCTACCGGTTGTTCTTCATATCTCAGGCTTGGACCTATGGCGATCTCTGAATGATCCACTATGTGACTTGGGTCAGTCACATACCTTCTCAACTGTGAGACATGGAACACATCATGCACTCCCTCTAAAGATGGAGGTAATGCAAGACGATAGGCCACCTCACCAATGCGCTCCAGGATATCGAAGGGCCCAATGTACCTTGGACTCAACTTGCCTCTGCTCCCAAAGCGGATGGTTCCTCGAGTAGGTGAAATCCTCAGAAATACATGTTCTCCTTCCTTGAACTCCAGGGGACGTCGATGTGTATCAGCCCAATGCTTCTGTCTGTCCTGAGCTGCCCGAAGATGATTCTGAATTTGTTTAACCTTCTCCACAGTTTGCATCACCAACTCTGGCCCCAATATCTGACGCTCTCCAACGTCACTCCAACATATTGGCGATCTGCACTTCCTACCGTATAACGCCTCGAATGGTGCCATCTTGATACTTGCCTGGTAACTGTTGTTGTAGGAGAACTCTACCAAATACAAATGATCTTCCCAAGACCCTCCAAAGTCTAACATACAGGATCGCAGCATATCTTCCAAAATCTGGATTGTACGTTCTGATTGACCATCTGTTTGGGGATGATAGGCAGTACTGAATTTTAGTCTGGTTCCAAGACTTTCTTGCATACTTCTCCAGAAATGAGAGGTGAATCTTGAATCTCGATCTGATACGATACTAACCGGCACTCCATGCAATCTTACTATTTGTCTCATATACATGTCGGCTAGTATCTCCGTGGACTGTCCGACTCTAAACGGCAAGAAGTGTGCCGACTTAGTGAGTCGATCCACGATAACCCATACCGCATCTTTTCCACTGGGGCTCCTTGGGAATCCTGTGACGAAGTCCATGGTGATATGTTCCCACTTCCATTCTGGTATGGGAAGCGGCTGCAGCATTCCAGCAGTCCTCTGATGTTCGGCTTTCACTTGTTGGCAGACTAAGCATTTTGCTACAAATCTGGCAATCTCTCTCTTCATTCCATGCCACCAATAATACTGCCTTAGATCTCGATACATCTTCGTTCCTCCTGGATGAACGGAGTATATGGAGCTATGTGCTTCAGTCATTAGCTCTTGTCTTAGTTCTCCATTTGGAACATATAAACGATCTCCGCACCTTAATGTACCATCATCATGTATGCGAAGTCCCGTTTGCATGCCTGCTTCTGTCTTCTCTTTGAGTCTTCTAAATCTTGCATCAGTAGGCAAAGCTTCTTTAATTCTTTCCACGAGCGATGACTTCACTTCCAGATTAGCCAGTAAACCACTCTGCCTTGGTAGAATAACCTCTATCTGAAGCTCCTGCAGATCTCTCAATAGCTCAGGCTGCATTGTCAAGAAATATGCTGTAGGCTTCCTGCTGAGTGCGTCTGCTACTACATTCGCC
Organism: Iris macrosiphon; assembly: GCA_036927795.1. Classification (NCBI taxonomy): domain Eukaryota; kingdom Viridiplantae; phylum Streptophyta; class Magnoliopsida; order Asparagales; family Iridaceae; genus Iris; species Iris macrosiphon. The sequence continues at coordinate 100,795,719 of JAYESA010000005.1, read as the reverse complement.
TTCCCTGGGTGGTACTGCAGATCTATATCAAAGTCCACCATTAACTCAAGCCAGCGTCTTTGCCTCATATTAAGCTCTTTCTGGGTATATACATACTTTAGACTTTTGTGGTCAGTGAAGATTTCCACCTTCTCACCATAAAGATAATGCCTCCAAATCTTCAGTGCAAATATTACAGCAGCTAGCTCCAAATCATGCGTTGGATAGTTCTTCTCATGGACCTTCAGCTGTCTCGATGCATAAGCAATAACTTTGCCATGCTGCATCAAAACACATCCTAGGCCACTACCTGACGCATCGCTATATACAACAAAACCGCCTGACCCTGAAGGAAGAGTCAAGACTGGTGCTGTTGTTAAACGCCTCTTCAGTTCTTCAAAGGCCAACTGACATTCTTCTGTCTATGCAAAGTCCTGATCTTTCCGTGTCAACTTCGTCATTGGCTCTGCAATCCTTGAGAAATTTTCTACGAACCTTCTGTAATATCCAGCAAGTCCTAGAAAACTCCTCACCTCAGCAACTGATGTTGGTGTAGGCCAAGTCTCAATAGCAGCAACCTTCTCTGGATCAACTGACAACCCTTCTCCTGAGATAATATGTCCCAAGAATGGCACCTTATCCATGCAAAACTCACATTTACTGAGCTTAGCATAAAGCTTCTCCTGCCTCAATGTCTCTAACACGATTCTGAGATGCTCCTCGTGCTCTTCGTGGCTTTTGGAATATACCAGAATGTCATCGATAAATACCACCACGAATTTATCCAAGTATTCATGGAAAACTCGGTTCATCAAGCTCATGAACACAGCAGGTGCGTTGGTTAAACCAAACGGCATTACTAAGAACTCATAGTGTCCATACTTGGTTCTAAAGGCTGTCTTCGGAATATCTTCCTTTCTCACCCTAATCTGGTGATAACCGGATCTTAGGTCAATCTTCGAAAATACCCTAGCTCCACTCAACTGATCAAACAAGTCATCAATACGAGGCAAGGGATACCGGTTCTTAATGGTCACAGCGTTTAACGCCCTGTAATCAATGCATAGGCGAACTGTTCCATCCTTCTTCGGTACAAAAAGTATAGGTGCTCCCCAAGGTGATACACTAGGCCGGATGAAACCTTTGTCCAGAAGTTCATCAACTTGCTTCTTCAACTCTACTAACTCCTTAGGTGCTAGTCTATAAACTGTTGAAGTGATAGGTTCTGCTCCTGGAGTTAAGTCTATAGTGAATTCTATTTCCCGATCAGGTGGTAGACCTGGAAGATCATCGGGAAATACATCCACAAACTCTGATATAACTCTTGGGTAACTTGACTCTCCTTCTATAGTTAATGCCCTAAGAGTTGACTGAACACCTTGTTCTACAGCTCCTCGAAGAAATTCAAACTCTGAGTGTCCAGGTGGTCTGAATATAACTTTTCCAAGCCGACAATCAAGAGTAGCATGATACTGACTTAACCAGTCCATACCAAGTACCACATCATAGTCAGGCATAGAAAAGATCAGAAATTGGGCTCGCATCTCTCTTCCGCAGACTACTACTGAACATGATCTACAGATATCACTAACAGGTATGATTCCACCTCCCGTAAGAATTCTCTTAGTCTTCGGAAGGGGTGCAGTAGCTACTCTATGGGTGGCTACGAAGCTAGCAGCTATAAATGAGTGCGATGCCCCAGAATCAAATAAAGCTACAGCAGGTAATGAAGCTACTAAGATGGTACCTGCTATAACTTCTCCAGCAATAGCTTCTTCCTGAACAGCCAATGCAAAAGCCTGACCTCGTCCCTGTGCTGGTCCCCTCTGCTGACGAGCCTGTTGGAATAGTGCTGCTTGAGGTGGCAATGGAGGTCTTGGCTGATATCCTCCTGGAGCTGGTGGTCTGACTCCTCCAACTCCCGTCTGCTGTGCTCCCACTGCTGGATAATCTGGCCTTGGTGCAGGTAGAGCTGGTCGTGGTGCTCCCTCTCGACGTGCTGTGCAGTCCCTGGATAGATGCTGGTTGGATCCGCAAACCAGGCACAGTCCCAATTTGCGTCTGCACTCCTTTTCAATGTGACCTAACTTGCCGCAGAAATGACAAGTAGGTAGAGTTCTTGGTGCTGCCCTCTGCGGTAGATTCCTTTGGAGTCGCTTTGCAGAATCTCCTTGTGCTGCCTTGGATGGTACTGAGGTAAATGGCCGCTTCAGACTTGACTCCCTCCTGGTGACGCGCTCCATGCGTCGTGCCGCAGCAAGGACGTCATTGTACGATATAGGGGCAACAGATCCAATCAACCTCTGAAGTTCGAACCTGAGTCCATCAAAGAATTTCTCCGCCTTCTCTTCTTCGGTAGGAATTAAAGAAGGGGCAAAACGACTCAAGCGAATGAATTCGGCATTATACTCCTCCACTGTCATGTTGCCCTGGATGAGATGGTTGAACTTATCTCGGAGTTCTGATTTAGCAACGGCTGGGATATACATCTCTTGGAAGAGTCTGGAGAACTCCTCCCAAGTGACTCGGTCATGTCCGAGCCTCCTCTCTTCAGCTAGCCACCAGTGGTGCGCGTTGTCCGTTAGTTGCATTCGGACAGCAGTCATCCATCTTTCCCGCGGAAGTTCAGCTGCTTCCAACTGATGCTGTGTATTAGTGAGCCATTCATGCACTTCAGTTGGTCCTTCCTTGCCCGAAAAGGTACGGGGCTTGAGTTGACGGAAATCAGTGATAGATCCCGTCGCTGGTCGCCTAGCTTGTGGGTTTGCCTGCTCCAATGCATTCACTAGGCTGGTTCTCAGGTTCTCTGCCTCCTGACGCTGCGCCTCCTGTTGAACTTGTTGTTGAGCTTGCATCATGGCATAAAACATTTGGAACATCTGCTGCCCGTCCATTGTTTGCCCTGGTGGGAATGCAGGCATAGGTGGAGTGAATTGAGGCGGTGGTGGGATATCATCACGCCTGAACCTTGAGTTATGCTGTTCAGCTTGTCCACTTTGAGAGGATTGTCCCCTGTTCTCTGGTGTAACTCCATCTCCATAGGTAACCACAGCATCTTGTGGTGTAAAAGGAATTTCATCTCCACTCCTTGGATCCATTTTTCTGCATGCAAAATAAATTTTATGAGAACGTTTAGTAGAGTCAAGCAGGATGCAAAATCAAGTACTTAATTCGAATGCGATATAGAGTTTCAAAAACGTTCAACAAATGGATGAGATCCTATAGCCTATCCTATCCTTTTACAGGTTTGTTTGGCCCCTAAGTTGAGACCAAACAATTTGTCGAAGACCTGCATGGGCCACCACAAAAACCATGTCACGCCTCAGTCCCAAAATGTCGTAGAACTAGACACGTGGCAATGGCCAGCAGTACACATCGATGGACATCCCAATTTAATGGATCCATCGAGCATACTTAAGCTGTAATATAGGACTACAATATCATATCAAAACTAATCTCATCCATCACAGAATAATAAGAACAACAGCAAATAAAAGAAAGTACATCATGTCCAGTCTCAGCAGAGTATGTCGGGGAACAACCCGACCAGAGTCTAAAACACTGGTTCAACCGACCAGAACAAAAGAGTCCAAAATAAAGTATCGGAAGAGTACAAATAACATAATCTCAAGTAAAATCTTCTGCCATCACCTCTGCTTCTATGTTATGTTCTCCCTCAGTAACAGCTCCTGGTACAGCTTCAGCTCCTGTCCCGTAAACCTCGGGATAGTGCTCTTCTGCTAAACCTGGGGACATCATCCATTCCAGGTCCTCAGGGGACATAGCAAGGTACAAATAATACAAGCCAGAAATAAATGCAGTAAAATAGTAAATAAAATAAGCAGGGTAACTACATAACCATCTAAGTGAAAATGCAACTGAGAGCAACACTAGTACTCAGGCTGAGACTGCTACAAGCTCTGTGTCGGGGAGCCGGTAGCAGCAATATCTAGTAGTGGTCTAGCTCTGCTCGAGAGTCTACAACCTCACAATAGTAGTATATATGTATAGAACAGCCTGTAGCCTGTGTGTCTCTCCCCACCCAATGTAACCACACGTCTCATGTCCATGTCACGTGAGATCAGATCTAATGCAACAGTCATAAATTAAGAATATATAACTATGTCCATCCTGTATCCTATACAGAATCACCTTGAATATGTCAGGAAGATTCTGCCAATGTATGGTGTCAGGTGTCCTAGGTTGTAGTGTACTTGAAAATCAAGCACGAGAATATAAAGGGTCTCGAATATCCATCACTAAATGACGTACACATCTCCGCGTACGGATTGGCACCCGACTGTGATCGGACGCTAAGTATGTCATACGGTCCTAGGTTATAACATGTACAATAGTCACAGAAAAGTAAAACAAGAGAACTATTTAAACTAACAATCTGCAATTTATGGCAAGGTACACTTGCCTGGGATTGGAATATCAGTGGCGGTCCTTGTAACAGTGGGTTCAGCAATAACTCCTCCAAAAGCTGAAATAAACATTAACAACAGTCTCAGAACATAGGAAATAGTTAGGAACGGCTGTCCTTAAGTCCAGTTTGGACACAAGGGCAAAAATGACACTACTGGGCCAAAGCGGGTCCATATGTGGGCCACTTTGCACCGAAAACCGGGTCAGGGTCAAAGTTCTCCAAATCAGTCCAACTTAGTGTCAACAAGTCAGGAACGTTGATATGAACCCAACGGAACTTCCAGAATTGGATTCCGATGAGCCGTTCTCAAAATCGCCCGTCAGTTGGAGCCTGTGGGGCCCACGACACGCGATTTTCCAACGTTCTCAGAATCAAACAAAACTTGACCCACAGGACCAGCGTATTGCTACGAGTCCGATGGCGTAAGTTTCGTCTCAATCCGACGTGTATACACTAAGTTACAGTGAGATTCAGAAAACACGGATATGGGACGGTGTCCGCGGATACGCACTGATTTCGGTGTGCACGCACATCCGAATCAGCTTCTGTGAAAGCCTGCACGTCCGTATTTACGTTGCTCACGTGACGGCGACGACCGCACGTGACCAAGTCATCCCGTTTGGCGGAGCGTACTCGATTCTGGGGTGAAACAGGGCTAAGTTTTTCCTGTTTTTGGATCGCGGTGTGCGATCACCACAGAACGCGATGCCCCGAGCAGTTTGTCTGGGCACCGAGAGGGTCTAACAGGCTTCGCAAAGAAACTTACGTAATGAAAATCGGAGCTACGAGTAGGAAGTTATGAATACCTGAAAGAAGGCTGAAAATCCGAGTCCTACGTGTCCAAATTGTGTCCTGTACTCTAGGGTTTACTGTGTCCTCTGATCACCACTGTGTCCGGCCGTGTCCGGCTCGAACTCGCGTCCTGGGTCGCGTCCACGTCTGCCGGAGTCGGCCTAGGGTTCAGGAGGATGCGGCGCCGGTCCCAGGTGATCGTCGATGTCCTGGGCGGCCGGATCTTGGCCGGACGGAGGAGAATTTGGGGGCTCGGGTTCGACAGCAGGTTTGGGGCCGGAGGTGGCCGGACTCGGGTGCTGGAGGCTGGGCGAACTGGTCCTGGTGGTCAGGGCGGTGCCTCAGGGTGGTCAGAGGCGGATTGGAGGTCGCCGGAAGTCATGGTTTCAAGGGGATTTCCGGCGGAGGTAGCTGGGTTTAAATAGGGTCGTCGGAGGAGGCAAACCACCGGAGGTTGGCCGGAATCTGAAGGGGAAGCGTCGGGGGTTCCGGGGAAGAGGAACGGGGACGGTCGCCGGCGGCCATGGCGGCGGAAACGGCCGCCGGCAGCCGAAGGGTCGGGTCTCTCTGGTTTCGGGGGTTAGGGATTCGAATCGGTCGGGTCGGGTCCTTAGCGGGTCGGGTTCTGACCCGGATCCGACCCGCAAGGCAAACGGTTCAGTGAACCCAGCCGGTCCAGTTCAGGGTGATTTGGGTTGGTTTTCTTAATTAATTTGATTTAATTAATCAGATAATTTATACAATAGTTTTTAATGCATTAAAAATTCATCCGGGGTCCAATAAATTCCCGGAAAAATACCCCAGGCTCAGTTTTTAATTTTACACTTGAAAATATAATTTCTACCACTTTTTAATATTATTTAATTTCATTTAAAAATTCATTTTAAATTAGACTGATTTAATTATAGGTTTAAAAATTCACAGAAATTGCTAATTAATTCCAGAAAATTTAATTGTAAAAATTCTTAAAATTTTCAGGTGATTACAATGTCACTTATCATGAACTCTAGTTCAAATTTAGACCAAACTTGAATGTCATTCGAGTGTGGGGGTGTCTGGCGTATGTGAAGCTTTCGGACTTGAAGATTCAGAAGCTAGGTACGAGGACTACGAAGACCATATACTTGGAATATGCTGAAAAGAGTAATGCTTGAAGATTCCTTGATATCGAATCCAACCATATTATTGAATCTCACGACATAGAATTCTTTGAAGATATATTTACAAGGCACAATAGAATCGTTCTCGCGGACATTCTAGAGAATAATATTGGTGCACAGGAGGGTGACACTTTCAATGAAGAAGTAGTCCAAGAAAAAGTTGTCATTGAAGAGACAACATAAGAACCAAAACTCATAGAGCCGACGACTAAGCGAGTGAGGAGACAAAAGGACTTCGGAGATAATTTTATCACCTATCATGTGCAAGCAAATCCACTTATCTATGATGAGGCGATGAAGACCAAAGATGTAGTCTTCTGGAAGTAGGCTATTAAATATGAGTATGACTCAATAACCTTCAATAACACTTGAGTGTTGGTCGATCTACTTGAAGGAGCTAAACCAATCAGGTGGAAATGGATCTTCAATAAGAAGATGAAGGCCGATGGAACTGTTGACAAGTTTAAGGCAAGGCTGATAGCCAAGGGGTTTTCTTAGAAACAGGAGATCGACTACTTTGACACATATGCTCCAGTAGTACGGATGACAACCATCAGGATGTTGATTTCTCTGAGCATAATTCACAAGCTAGTAATACATCAAATGGATATTATAACAGTATTCCTGAATGGAGAATTAATTGAAGAGATTTACATGCAATAGCTATAAGGATTTGTCATCAAAGGGCTTGCAGAAAAAGTCTGCAAGTTGGTGAAATTATTATACGGTCTGAAGCAAGCTCCCAAGATGTGGCATCATAAGTTTGATAAATTCATAAGGTCAAACAGCTACAAGGTCAGCAAGATGGATAAGTATTTTACACAAAGTTCGCTGGAGGGAGAGGATTTATCGTTTTGTCTAGACGTGGATACATGCTAATCCTGGGTACAGATTTAGAATGTGTGGCGCCCCATTCCTCCTATTCGAGGAGCGCGGCTAAGAAATACATGATGGTATCGTTCGATCGGGATAGATTGAAACAAGAACTCGTCCTCGTTATGGATTTACTTCTTCGGAATTGATTTCCATATTCAGTGGACCGTGCCCCCAGGATCGACTTAGCGGCAGAGTCAGGAAGACTATGCAAAACAAATCATGCAATGTTGCTTGTTTTGTACTCATGTTGCCTCAACGCATCAAATGATAACATAACGTGAACGATATTGATTACGGACAACTTGTGCACAAGGTAAATGGTTCTGTGGACGGTCGCTGGGGCACTGGCACCGATCCGGTCTGGGCGGAACCTAATATTTAGTCTCACGTGATTGACGGGATGCTTGCAGTGCACCACGTGCTTTCGTTGCATACCATCCTCGTCAATGACTATTGTCCATTATGGCAATCAAGCCAGTGATCACCACGTATATTTAAACCGGTTGCAAACTAACTTGTGTCTTTATGGTAGGGAAGGCATGGTAAGTATTGTGCAGGTGGTTCAGACGGGCAGGTAAAAGTCACCGAATGGTGAAAAGTTCATTTCAAAAAATTCTATATGCTGCTTACTTGTAAATGAACTAAGGCAATATAGAAAACCACAATTAATATGCATGATTCGTATAAACAACGTATTGATTGGTATAGTTCGGTTAGCTCGCCTTCACCAGTATGTTTTGACATACTGACCCACGTTGAAATAGGTTCCTCGCACTAAGGCGAACCGAGCGAGGAACCGAAGTCGTCTTTCCTGATCCAGTCCAGCTGTAGGAACATCCTGATCGTACCATATTTTGAAGTACTTAAAGAAAGGAGCTTGCTACTCAATACACAATGCAGCTTCGAGGGAAGGCCGTCATCCCGTCCGGAGGTCTATCATTTTGAAGTTTAGTAAAGGGATATAATATAAAGGACTGCTATCTCATTTTGTGTCAATACTTTTGTAAGCCCGTGCGGCAAATTAGCTGACTCGTTCAAGAGTTTGTAATAGATGTTCATTATCAATAAAGAGAACTTTTCTATCTGCAATCTGTGTTTCAATTTATCTGCGTACTCTGAATATGTGCTCGTTATACAAATATCTCTAGCCTTGTGTGGGCGCAACCCCAGGCCCGCTTGGCGGTCATGATTCGGGGGACGCCCCAACGATTTCACGGAATCGGGTCATGACATAATGGTTTCAGAGCACAGATTCAAGTTCCTTAGACTCTCGCAATGGAAAAGTTCCTTTAGCGATCAAATTCCTGTGTGAACTCTTGAACTCGCTAGGCCAAAATAAGATACGTTCATGCAATGAGTCCATAATATATTATGATCCTAATGTAATTTACTTTCTTTTGAAGGAATGGTACCAGCACAATCCTCAGCGCTAGCACCGGACGAAACGCAAGGCCAAGAAAGTAGTTCGGACACTTCGGGAAGCTCTCGGAGCCAACGGAACATGTCTCAAGTCGATCCGCTTGAGCGGGTGATACAAATGTTAGAATCACAACGACAAAGAGATGATTCTCTCCAATCAAAGTTCAAAAGCAATCTAGAGACCCGATTCTCAGTCCAACAAAAGCAGGTAGATGCCCTGCAGCAGATCGTGCAGACTTTGGCCTCCAACCATTCCGTGGCAACAGCAGCGACTCCTGTGGAGCAGCCTGTGCTTGAAGTTGAGACGCCGCAAATTCCAAGGCCGAGGGAAGTGACTGCCTTCGACTTTGGCCACTTCAAGAAAGTTTGCAATAACCCATTCAACGGTACTGGGGAACCAATTGTGGCTCTAGATTGGTTGGCCGAACTTGAAGACCACTTCGCTCTGCTAGTGGTCCCCGAACAGAAGTGCGTCGCCTGCGTGCAACTACAGCTCTGCCTCAACGCGCACGATTGGTAGGACATGCATCGATGATCTATTCAATTTGACCGTAGAGAGGAGGCAATCTCGTGGATGACTTTTCGTGCCGTGTTTGAAGAGGAGTTTATACCCCCTCCAGTAGAACGTCAGATGGAGAAAGAGTTCGTGCAACTGAGGCAAGACAGCATGACAGTTAAACAGTACTCCGCCGAATTCAACCGACTCTCCAAATTTGCTAGTGCCTATTTACCTGATGCAGCGAGTCGAGCTAGAAGGTTTGAAGGTGGTTTGCACCCTGCCATCCATGTACACATGGTCATTCATCAGTACGGGACAATGCGGGAAGTCATGAATTACGCTCTATCACTTGAACTACAATATCCTCACGTTTCTACCGGCACTGTGCATACTTACAATCATAAACGCCAAGGTAACGATAGAGGAAACAATGCTGTAAAGTGTCAAAATGATAGTGGGCAGCAGAAAGCAAATGCAAGCCAAGTATGTCTCTTCTGCAACAAACGAGGGCACGCCATTAATCAATGTCGCAAGAAACTCGGGCAATGTCTTATTTGTGGAGATGCAAACCATAGAATTCGAGACTGTCCAAAATATTCTGCTCAACATGATAATCCCTAATATAAGCTCTATTCCTAAGTTTCGGGACGAAACATCCAATTAGTTGTGTAGGATGTGGGATCCCGTTCCTCCTATTCGAGGAGCGCGGCTAAGAAATACAAGATGGTATCGTTCGATTGGGATAGAATGAAACAAGAACTCGTCCTCGTTATGGATTTGCTTCTTCGGAATCGATTCCTATATTCAGTGGACCATGCCTCCGGGATCGACTTAGCGGCAGAGTCAGGAGGGACCTCTTCCCTGTTATCTTTATTGCCTCAGATTTTGATGTCGCTTGTTGCTTTCGTACTTTGAGTTGGTTTTCAGATTTGCTTGGATTTTCTTGAACGGTTTCGATGGATTTCATTATTTTCGTCCATTGAATTATACTTCAATTCCGAGATTGGAAAGAGTGGAAGAGGTATTGATCGAGCTGTTCGTGATGCAGGTGAACGAGCAGTAGGTGGCTTACAAGTAGAGTCTTGAAGCGCCTTTTTCCTTCTTCCTTCCAACTATCTAAGTGAGTGGCTACCATCCCGATTAGCTAGCCCTGCTTCCAGTCTTCACGCCTAAAAATCTTGCATTCTTGTAGTCCCGATCAGACGATACCAAGTAATAACTAAAAGATGTCAAGATAAAAAGGAATAGACTTGGACTGTATTGCTTATCCATTAAACTTGGGAACGGTTACTTATATGCATGCTTGTTCATTCATAATGTTCATCATATGCTTCAATTTTAGTTAGAATGCTTACTTCTTCTATAAATTGTGCTATGTATAGAACATGTCATGCTACAATTGTTCAGGAAGACTATGCAAATCGAATCATGCAATGTTGCTTGTCTTGTACTCATATTGCCTCAATGCATCAAATAATAATGTAACGTGAACGATGTTGATCACGAATAACTTGTGCACAAGGTAAATGGTTCTGCGGACGGTCGCTGGGGCACTGGCACCGATCTGGTACGGACGGAATCCAACGTTTAGTCTCACGTGATTGACGGGATGCTTGCAGTGCAACACGTGCTTTTGTTGCATACCATCCTCGTCAATGACTATTGTCCATTATGGCAATCAAGCCAGTGATCACCATGTATATTTAAACCTATTGCAAACTAACTTGTGTCTTTGTGGCAGGGAAGGCATGGTAAGTATTGTGCAGGTGGTTTAGACGGGCAGGTAAAAGTCACCGAATGGTGACAAGTTTATTTCAGAATATTCTATATGCTGCTTACTTGTAAATGAACTAAGGTAAGATAGAAAACCACAATTAATATGCATGCTTCGTATAAACAACGTGTTGATTGGTATAGTTCGGTTAGCTCGCCTTCACCAGTATGTTTCGACATACTGACCCTCGTTGAAACAGATTCTCCGTACTAAGGCGAACCAAGCGAGGAGCCGAAGTCGTCTTTCCCGATATAGTCCAGCTGTAGGCGCATCCTGACCGTGCCACATTTTGAAGTACTTGAAGAAAGAAGCTTGCTACTCAATACACAATGCAGCTTCGAGGGAAGGCCGTCATCCCGTCTGGAGGTCTATCATTTTAAAGTTTAGTAAAGGGATATAATATACAGGACTACTATCTCATTTTGTGTCAACACTTTTGTAAGCCTGTGCGGCAAATTAGCTGACTCGTTCAAGAGTTTGTAATAGATGTTCATTATCAATAAAGAGAACTTTTCCATCTGCAATCTGTGTTTCAATTTATCTGCGTACTCTGAATATGTACTCGTTATGCAAATATCTCTAGCCTTGTTCGGGCGCAGCCCCAGGCCCGTACGGCGGTCACGATTCATGGGACGCCCCAACGATTCCACGGAATCGAGTCGTGACATAATGGTTTCAGAGCACAGATTCAAGTTCCTTAGACTCTCGTAATAGAAAAGTTGCTTTAGCGATCAAATTCCTGTGCGAACTCTTGAACTCGCTAGGCCAAAATGAGATACGTCCATGCAATGAGTCTATAATACATTATGATCCTAATGTAATTTACATTCTTTTGAAGGAATGGCATCAGCACAATCCTCAGCGCTAGCACCGGACGAAACGCAAGGCCAAGAAAGTAGTCCGGGCACTTCGGGAAGCTCTCGGAGCCAACGGGGCATGTCTCAAATCGATCCGCTTGAGTGGGTGATACAAATATTAGAATCACAAGGACAAAGCGATGATTCTCTCCAAGCAAAGTTTGAAAGCAATCTAGAGACCCGATTCTCAGTCCAATAAAAGCAGGTAGATGCCCTGTAGCAGATCGTGCAGACTTCGTCCTCCAACTATTCCACGGCAACAGCAGCGACTCCGGTGGAGCAGCCCGTGCTTGAAGTTGAGACGTCGCAAATTCCAAGGCCGAGGGAAGTGACTGCCTTCGACTTTGGCCACTTCAAGAAAGTTTGCAACACCCCATTCAACGGGACTGAGGAACCAATTGTGGCTCTAGATTGGTTGGCCGAACTTGAAGAACACTTCGCTCTGCTAGTGGTCCCCGAAGAGAAGCGCGTCGCCTGCGCGCAACTACAGCTCTGCCTTAACGCGCACGATTGGTGGGACATGCATCGACGATCTCTTCAATTTGACCATGGAGAGGAGGCGATCTCGTGGACGACTTTTCGTGCCACGTTTGAAGAGGATTTTATACCCCCTCCAGTAGAATATCATATGGAGAACAAGTTCGTGCAACTGAGGCAAGGCAGCATGACAATTAAACAGTACTCCGCCAAATTCAACCGACTCTCCAAATTCGCTAGTGCCTATTTACCAGATGTAGCGAGTCGAGCTAGAAGGTTTGAAGGTGGTTTGTGCCATGTCATCCATGTGCACGTGGTCATTCATCAGTACGGGACAATGCGGGAAGTCATGAATCATGCTCTATCACTTGAACCGCAATATCCTCACGTTTCTACCGGCGCTGGGCATACCTACAATCATAAACGCCAAGGCAACGATAGAGGAAACAACGCTGTAAAGTGTCGAAATGATGGTGGGCAGCAGAGAGCAAATACAAGCCAAGTATGTCTCTTCTGCAACAAACGAGGGCACGCCATTAATAAATGTCATAAGAAACTCGGGTAATGTCTCATTTGTGGAGATACAAACCATAGAATTCGAGACTATCCAAAATATTCTGCTCAACATGATAATCCCTAATGATAGGCTCTATTCCTAAGTTTTGGGACAAAACTTCCAATTAGTTGGGTAGGATGTGGCACCCCGTTCCTCCTATTCGAGGAGCGCGGCTAAGAAATACAAGATGGTATCGTTCGATCGGGATAGATTAAAACAAGAACTCGTACTCGTTATAGATTTGCTTCTGGGAAATCGGTTCCCATATTCAGTGGACCATGCCCCCGGGATCGACTTAGCGGCAGAGTCAGGAGGGACCTCTCCGCTGTTATCTTTGTTGCCTCAGATTTTGATGTACCTTGTTGCTTTCGTGCTTCGAGTTGGTTTTCAGATTTGCTTGGATTTTCTTGAACGGTTTCGATGGATTTTATTGTTTTCGTTCATTGAATTGTACTTCAATTCCGAGATTAAAAAGAGTGGAAGAGGTATTGATCGAGTTGTTCGTGATGTAGGTAAACGAGCAGTAGGCGGCTTACAAGTGGAGTCTTGAAGCGCCTCTTTCCTTCTTCCTTCCAACTATCTAAGTGAGTGGCTACCATCCCGATTAGCTAGCCCTGCTTCCAGTCTTCACACCTAAAAATCTTGCATTCTTGTAGTCCCGATCAGACGATACCAAGTAATAACTAAAAGATGTCAAGATAAAAAGGAATAGACTTGGACTGTATTACTTGTCAATTAAACTTGGGAACGATTACTTATATGCATGCTTGTTCATTCATAATGTTTATCATATGCTTCAATTTTAGTTAGAATGCTTACTTCTTCTATAAATTATGGTATGTATAGAATATGCCATGCTACAATTATTCAGGAAGACTATGTAAAATGAATCATGTAATGTTGCTTGTCTTGTACTCATGTTGCCTCAATGCATCAAATGATAACGTAACGTGAACGATATTGATTACGGACAACTTGTGCACAAGGTAAATGGTTCTGTGGACGGTCGCTGGGGCACTGGCACCGATCCGGTACGGGCGGAACCCAACGTTTAGTCTCACGTGATTGACGGGATGCTTGCAGCGCACCACGTGCTTTCGTTGCATACCATCCTCGTCAATGATTATTGTCCATTATGGCAATCAAGCCAGTAATCACCATGTATATTTAAACCTATTGCAAACTAACTTGTGTCTTTGTGGCAGGGAAGGCATGGTAAGTATTGTGCAGGTGGTTCAGACGGGCAGGTAAAAGTCACCAAATGGTGACAAGTTTATTTCAGAAAATTTTGTATGCTGCTTACTTGTAAATAAACTAAGGCAAGATAGAAAACCACAATTAATATGCATGCTTCGTATAAACAACGTGTTGATTGGTATAGTTCGGTTAGCTCGCCTTCACCAGTATGTTTTGACATACTGACCCTCGTTGAAACAGGTTCTCCGCACTAAGGCGAACCGAGCGAGGAGCCGAAGTCGTCTTTCCCGATCCAGTCCAGCTGTAGGCGCATCTTGATCGCGCCATATTTTGAAGTACTTGAAGAAAGAAGCTTGCTACTCAATACACAATGCAGCTTCAAGGGAAGGCTGTCATCCCGTCCGGAGGTCTATCATTTTAAAGTTTAGTAAAGGGATGTAATGTACAGGACTGCTATCTCATTTTGTGTCAACACTTTTGTAAGCCCGTGCGGCAAATTAGCTGACTCGTTCAAGAGTTTATAATAGATGTTCATTATCAATAAAGAGAACTTTTCCATCTGCAATCTGTGTTTCAATTTATCTGCGTACTCTGAATATGTGCTCATTATGCAAATATCTCTAGTCTTGTGCGTGCGCAACCCCAGGCCCGCACGGCGGTCACGATTTGTGGGACACCCCAACGATTCTACGGAATCGGGTCATGACATAATGGTTTCAGAACACAGATTCAAGTTCCTTAGACTCTCGTAATGGAAAAGTTCCTTTAGCGATCAAATTCCTGTACGAACTCTTGAACTCGCTAGGCCAAAATGAGATACGTTCATGCAATGAGTCTATAATACATTATGATCCTAATGTAATTTACCTTCTTTTGAAGGAATGGCATCAGCGCAATCCTCAGCGCTAGCACCGGACGAAACACAAGGCCAAGAAAGTAGTTCGGGCACTTCGGGAAGCTCTCGGAGCCAACGGGGCATGTCTCAAGTCGATCCGCTTGAGCGGGTGATACAAATGTTAGAATCACAACGACAAAGCGATGATTCTCTCCAAGCAAAGTTCGAAAGCAATCTAGAGACCCGATTCTCAGTCCAACAAAAGCAGGTAGATGCCCTGTAGCAGATCGTGCAGACTTTGGCCTCCAACCATTCCGCGGCAACAGCAGCGACTCCGGTGGAGCAGCCCGTGCTTGAAGTTGAGACGCTGCAAATTCCAAGGCCGAGGGAAGTGACTGCCTTCGACTTTGGCCACTTCAAGAAAGTTTGTAACACCCCATTCAACGGGACTGAGGAACCAATTGTGGCTCTAGATTGGTTGGCCGAACTTGAAGACCACTTCGCTCTGCTAGTGGTCCCCGAAGAGAAGCGCGTCGCCTGCGCGCAACTAAAGCTCTGCCTCAACGCGCACGATTGGTGGGACATGCATCGACGATCTCTTCAATTTAACCATGGAGAGGAGGCGATCTCGTGGATGACTTTTCGTGCCGCATTTGAAGAGGATTTTATACCCCCTCCATTAGAATGTCAGATGGAGAACGAGTTCGTACAACTGAGGCAAGGCAGCATAACAATTAAACAGTACTCCGCCAAATTCAACCGACTCTCCAAATTCGCTAGTGTCTATTTACCAGATGCAGCGAGTCGAGCTAGAAGGTTTGAAGGTAGTTTGCGCCATGCCATCCATGTGCACATGGTCGTTCATCAGTACGGGATAATACGGGAAGTCATGAATCACGCTCTATCACTTGAACCGCAATATCCTCACGTTTCTACCGGCGCTGGACATACCTACAATCATAAACGCCAAGGCAACGATAGAGGAAACAACGCTGCAAAGCATCAAAATGATGGTGGGCAGCAAAGAGCAAATGCAAGCCAAGTATGTCTCTTCTGCAACAAACGAGGGTACGCCATTAATAAATATCGCAAGTAACTCGGGTAATGTCTCATTTGTGGAGATGCAAACCATAGAATTCGAGACTATCCAAAATATTCTGCTCAATATTATAATCCCTAATGATAGGCTCTATTCCTAAGTTTTGGGACGAAACTTCCAATTAGTTGGGTAGGATGTGGCACCCCGTTTCTCCTATTCCAGGAGCACGGCTAAGAAATACAAGATGGTATCGTTCGATCAGGATAGATTAAAACAAGAACTCGTCCTCGTTATGGATTTGCTTCTTGGAAATCGATTCCCATATTCAGTGGACCATGCCCCCGGGATAGACTTAGCGGCAGAGTCAGGAGGGACCTCTCCGTTGTTATCTTTGTTGCCTCAGATTTTGATATCGCTTGTTTCTTTCGTGCTTTGAGTTGGTTTTCAGATTTGCTTGGATTTTCTTGAACGGTTTCGATGGATTTCATTATTTTCGTTCATTGAATTGTACTTTAATTCCGAGATTGGAAAGAGTGGAAAAGGTATTGATCGAGCTGTTCGTGATGCAGGTGAACGAGCAGTAGGCGGCTTACAAGTGGAGTCTTGAAGCACCTCTTTCCTTCTCCCTTCCAACTATCTAAGTGAGTGGCTTCCATCCCGATTAGCTAGCCCTGCTTTTAGTCTTCACGCCTAAAAATCTTGAATTCTTGTAGTCCCGATCAGACGATACCAAGTAATAACTAAAAGATGTCAAGATAAAAAGGAATAGACTTGGACTGTATTGCTTGTCAATTAAACTTGGGAACGGTTACTTATATGCATGCTTGTTCATTTATAATGTTCATCATATGCTTCAATTTTAGTTAGAATGCTTACTTCTTCTATAAATTGTGCTATGTATAGAACATGCCATGATACAATTGTTCAGGAAGACTATGCAAAATGAATCATGCAATATTGCTTGTCTTGTACTCATGTTGCCTCAATGCATCAAATGATAACGTAACGTGAACGATATTGATCACGGACAACTTGTGCACAAGGTAAATGGTTCTACGGACGGTCGCTGGGGCACTGGCACCGATCCGGTCTGGGCGGAACCCAACGTTTAGTCTCACGTGATTGACGGGATGCTTGCAGCGCACCACGTGCTTTCGTTGCTTACCATCCTCGTCAATGACTATTGTCCATTATGGCAATCAAGCCAGTGATCACCACGTATATTTAAACCTGTTACAAACTAACTTGTGTCTTCGTGGCAGGGAAGGCATGGTAAGTATTGTACAGGTGGTTCAGACGGGCAGGTAAAAGTCACCGAACGGTGACAAGTTTATTTCAAAAAATTCTATATGCTGTTTACTTGTAAATGAACTAAGGCAAGATAGAAAACCATAATTAATATGCATGCTTCATATAAACAATGTGTTGATTGGTATAGTTCGGTTAGCTCGCCTTCACCAGTATGTTTCGACATACTGACCCTCGTTGAAATAGGTTCCCCGCACTAAGGCGAACCGAGTGAGGAGCCAAAGTCGTCTTTCCCGATCCAGTCCAACTGTAGGCGCATCCTGATCGTGCCATATTTTGAAGTACTTGAAGAAAGGAGCTTGCTACTCAATACACAATACAGCTTCGAGGAAAGGCCGTCATCCTGTCCGGAGGTCTATCATTTTGAAGTTTAGTAAAGGGATGTAATGTACAAGACTGCTATCTCATTTTGTGTCAACACTTTTGTAAGCCCGTGCGGCAAATTAGCTGACTCGTTCAAGAGTTTATAATAGATGTTCATTATCAATAAAGAGAACTTTTCTATCTGTAATCTGTGTTTTAATTTATCTGCGTACTCTGAATATGTGCTCGTTATGCAAATATCTCTAACCTTGTGCGGGCGCAACCCCAGGCCCGCACGGCAGTCATGATTCGGGTGACGCCCCAACGATTCCACGGAATCGGATCGTGACATAATGCGTCACGGGGACAAAGAAATTTCTCCTATCCAAGTTTAGTATAAAGGACTTGGGGGAAGATAATGTTATCATAGGGATAAAGATTATCCGGACAGACATTGAAGTGGCTGTCACAATATTATTATATTAAGAAGATGCTCACACGCTATGGATATCAGGATCTTCCAAGGATCGATACTCCATAAGAGTATGACAAGAAGATGAAGCCAAATTCAAGAAAAAATATCAGACAACTGGAGTACTCAAGCGTCATCGGGAGTTTGATGTATGCAACAACTGCCACAAGACCTGACATAGCTTTTGCCATAGGGATGTTGAGTCCGTTCAGAAGCAATCCAGGTGTTGAGCACTAGAAGATATAAAGAGAGTGATGAGATATCTCAAGAGGACTCAGAAGTATACACTATACTACAACGGTTATTCGACAGCAGTGGAAGGATTCAGAGATGCAAGCTGGTACTCAGAAGCAAAGAGTGAAAGGTTCAAAAGAGGATATATATTCTCCATGGGTAGAGCTGCTATATCGTGAAAGTTTAAGAAGCAGACTATGCTCTCTCATTCCTCCATGGAATCTGAGTTCTATGTACTAGCGGCTGCAACAGATAAAGCATAATGGCTTCGAGAGCTCATGTATGATCTTCTATTGGTTGGTACCAGGATTTCGGCGGTACTGATCTATTATGACAACCCGACGACTACAGTGGTGGCATCAAATAATCTCTTTATTGGTAAGAAGAGGAATGTGCGGATTAGGCACATGAGAGTGAATGATCTTATCAAGACTGGAGTCATTGCCATGATTGATGTTCGGAACCAGGAGAATCTGGTAGATCAGTTCACCAAAGGCCTCAAGCACCAGCTAGTCAAGGACACAACAATCAAAATGGGCTTGAAAACATTATGATATTGTGTCTTTGTAATTCTACCATAAAGTTTTATGCTATTAGTTCAAAGAAAAATCTACTAGGCATCTAGATTTTGGTTCAAAGAAGGATCACTGACTTAAAAAATATCAGTAACAGTAGGTAGTCCTTTGAGACATTAAGGGGTTAGGGAGCAAGAACCATTGTTGTCTACTATTTATTATTGGTGTATAACAAGTCATATGGGAGGATGGCTTAGACACCTTAATAAGTTCTCGGGCATTTTAAATGTCTGGCGTGCTTTATAGGAAGCACGGGTAGCATTTCACTACAAAGCACTATAGTACTCAATGCTACAGTGGGGTGACGCTACATTAGGTACCTCGAGATGGTAAAGCATTGACTTTGGGCCATGTCACAGCGACGTAGCACAACACATAGGCATGTAGCCTAATGGTGTAGAATAAAGAGTGGTAGGCAGCACTACAAATAGGCCGGAGATGTCATGTTACAGCGGTGTGACACCACCAAGAGGTAAAAGATGTAAAGCCTTGGCTACGCGACCTATGTCACAGTGGCGTAACACCACAAGGAAGCACAAGGCTTCATGCTGGGTACTTGGCACTTTAAAGAGGATTGTGTCTTCATGCTACAGTGGTATGATACCACGATGAGGTATAGCCTCGGCCTTGGGCTAAGTCATAGCGACGTAGCACCGCAAGGAAGCGTAAGGCTTCATGCAAGGACTCTTTAAAAGAACTCACCTAGAATGTATGGAAAGCGATATAGGATGCCTCTTGAGGGAAAGCTTTTAGACACCCAATATACATACACCGAAACCAGGCGTGCACAGGGCCTTAAATGTGCAACCGAAAGCACAGCCGATGTCATAGTGTGAGTGGAAAAATTTGCAGCTATGGTGCAGAATTCAAGGCTTAGTCCATTCTTGTATCGTACTATTTTTTGACCCATGTGGGAAGATTCAAGTCGTAAGCGACATATATCCTAATGCATGATGGGCAGTCACTGTGGGGAATGCTCAACCCATATAGATTAAGATATGTGGGGGGATTGTTGGAGTTGTTTCCTTTGGACTATTAAAAATAGTCCCACATTGGCTACACCTCCAACTAGGTATCTCAATATAATGCTTTGCTTGTGATGAGGTGTGTACATGGGGTGTGGTGGGGCACATATGGGTGCCATATGGGGGTATTTTCCTAGGAGAAAAAAGGATTAACTCCTCAAAGAAAGCATTTATGCTTTGTGTCACTCTCTTGGGAAATTTCTCTTAAAAGTTAAGCCCCAAAGGGACTTCGTGACTCGAACTCGGACTCGGGAGCAAAGTGGTGCTTTGTTGGCACACTTTGCACTTTGCACTTTGCACTTAGCACGTTAGCATCGTCGTATGGCGCTCGTGCGCTTATTTTATGTGCGATTTGCATATACGACTATGCTCGTGCTATGCGTAAGCTATACGCAGCTATGCGTGCATGCGCTGCTGTGCGCATGCACGCATGAGCTGCTACGATGTTGGCTCATGCGTGCAGAGCAGCTACGGATGTGTTGTTGGGTGCATATGCGCAAAAAGCGTAGTTTACGCATAATCCCACTGATTGTGGTATTTGAACGGATATGGAATGTCACGACCCGCACCCGAAATTTGGGCACGAGTACGTGGGTACATCCAGCCTACGCCACAGCATCGATGGTAGAACGCTGTCTAGGTCAAGCACTATCTAAACAATCTCGCACGAGTATCCAACTCCATAAGGAGACACGGATAACACAATATAATATGAACAACATACTCAATCACATAACTACATCACGATAAGAAATCAAAGAAATAAAATAAACTACAACACAAGTCTAAATGTAAATAATCTAACTCAACAAATATCCAAGTCTCAACAAAGTATGCCGGAGACAAATCCGGTACCAAATAAACTACTGAAAGAAACTAACTAGTTAACTAGTGATTCCGGCTAGACCTCCCGGAATCACAACTGAACTACCAAGTCCAAGTCTGCAGCTACTCACCCTGTGGTCCATAAAGTGTCGGACACCGGTCCTCTAAGACATAGTCTGGAAAAATATTTCCAGTCAGGAAGGAGCAAAGTACATTTCTAATAGCAGTTCTATATCAATGATATAAACTATGTAGCAGTATATAGATGGAAATATACAAGATGCATGTACATGTACGAGAGATATACAATAAAGGAAATACTGGAAATACTGTAAGTAAATGCGGGAAGGAACAATATATCAATGAGCAAGAATACTATGACTAAGTGTGTGAGTACTAGCTTTAACATGTGATCGGCTTGGGAACTTATACAGGAATAATGGCCTAGCTAGTCATACGTGCGGTGTATGACCAACACTAACATGTGAACAAGACTTGTACATGAAGGGTATGATCACATATCTACACTAAAATACTCCCCACCCCGACTGGTATAGTAGATCCAACCATGGTACGCTATGGCACGGGATTCCCTAGGAAGGTAGCAACTATCCCCGGAAATCAGTGTCTGTACATGTACAAGATAACAATAAAATAAGACTTGTACAAGCTACATCGTGAACAAGGAATAATATCTCATGACGAGATCCGGGTATACCAATCCGTGTAACCATCGTGTCAAGAATATGGATATTTACACTAGATACAATGAACATAGGGGATATCATAAATAAGAAACTTATCAGAGAATGTACTCGCCTTGGGTCCTTAGCTGGTAATACCAATGTCCTGTCCCAGAGTATCGCCTGGATGATCCAACAGTCCTATAGACATATAATACAATTCAATATTGCATCAGACGTTACACTAACACAAACACAAATACATTGAACTCAGGGGCTATGCCAGGTATGGCACTAGTCAACTAGGGTCTGTGTGCGTCAAGTTGCACGGACGTCGCGTCTGTGATTGCTGTGCAAGACAGACGGTCAAAATGATACGGGGCTTGCCAGTACGTCAGTATACATATGGCAGTCAACTAACAGTTCACAGGGTCACAAGGTCATGTGTAGTTACGGGGTATCCGTATTTACACTCGGGTTACCCAGTACCTATATATATATTATACATACCATTAACTAATATATACATTAATATCCATTAATTACAAATAATAGATATATGTATATATATACTTTAAATACTTTAAATAAAACTAATACTTTGTATATATATATATAAACATATATTATGGAGAGGGATATATATATATATATATATATATATATATATATATATATATATATATATATATATATATATATATATATATATATATATATATATATATATATATATACTAAATAGAATTAATACTATATGTACAAATAAAAATATATTAGGAAATACTTTATACAATACATATACATATGAACATATGCCAAATTAGAATTATACTATATATACTAAATACCAAAATACATTTAACATATGCTAATACATGTACCATATACATTTAACATGGCCGGAGCTGAGGAGCTAGAAGGAGGAGCAGCGGGTGCAGTGGTGGCGAGTCGGATGGGTGGAGCGGTGTGGCAGTCGGCCGGGCTTGGCCGGGCTGCGTGGCCAGGGTTGGAAAGAGGGTAGGAGCAACAGTCGTGGTGAGAGCTGGGGCTGAGGTGGAGAGACAGTGCTCTCCGGCGGGTCAGCTGGAGCTGAGGGGCCGGGGTGCCCTGGGTGAACAGTGAAGCTCGGTTGGTATCCCCCCTTTTCTAATTCAAAAATAAAAAGGAGGAGAAGAAGAAAGGAAGAAGAAGAGAAGAAGAAGAAGAAGAAGAAGAAGAAGAAGAAGAAAGAAAAAATAAAAAGGAAGGAGGGTGGCTATGGTTGAGGGCTTGTGAGGAGGGAGGAGAGAGAAGATGGGGGCTTCCCTAGGTTTGGGAATTAGGGCTTGGTTGGGAAGAGAGCCTTGAGGAGACATTAAATAGGATATTGTGACTGGGAAATGAGTGGTGATGATGCACCCATCTTGAATGGGTGGTCAGGATTTGACATGGAGGAATTACTCATGCAAGGTTGTTGACTAGTCAAATATTTGGGCTTCTCCATTGGTTTGAACCAATGGGGTATTGACACCTAATGCAACATTTGCA
The DNA here is from genome assembly GCA_036927795.1 of Iris macrosiphon. NCBI lineage: Eukaryota > Viridiplantae > Streptophyta > Magnoliopsida > Asparagales > Iridaceae > Iris > Iris macrosiphon. The sequence continues at coordinate 100,772,875 of JAYESA010000005.1, read as the reverse complement.
AATTAGCCCCCTTAAATTTGGGTATTTGCACAGACACATGAAATGACGAAAAATTGGTGGGAGAATTGGCGTTTGGTGTTTTGTAGGGTGATGGGGTGTTGTGTGTTTTGTATGGGCTTAATTAATGGGGTATTAGATTAAATCACGATTAAACGGAATTAGTCAAAATGTATCCCCAATTTAATTAGAAATAAATGCAAGCGGTATTCTAAAATTAATTAGGAGTACATGGGGCCAAAATTAGGTTGGGACACAAATATCATTAGTGAAGAAGACTCATAACAGAATATTAGCCTAATTTGGGTTGCACGAAAAATGGGTCAAGATTGCCTCCAATTTTGATTGGAACGCACAACGATACAAAATTGGAATTTATTTAGAAATTTAAATAAACGTCCGCGAAGAATATTGTGCGGCTAAAAAGAAGCACAAGAGAGCATAATTACGAGTTACAAAAATGTCAGAATGGAAGGCGGGCATGTCTAGGACAAGGTTGTGAAAATTGTTGGAAGGCAAAAGCTAGGGTAGCGCTCCAATTATCGAAGCAACGGCAAGGCGCAACAATTAAATAAAATTACGGTAATTAATTACTATCTCCAATAATTAAATCCTAAATAATATAAATTAAATTCATAACCCTACATTTCAGTCAGGGGTTCATCTAGTGGACTTCTAGGTCAAGTCTACTAGCTCAACATTAAGAACACAGTACATAATATATTTAACATCTCATACAATTATTTATAAATTAATACACACAATATTAATAATATACAAAAAGTCAAAAATATCCCTGTTTTTGGAATGTGGTAGTGACAAGTCTACCCTTCTTAAAAGAATTTTGTCCTCGAAATTTAAATCCTCATAGTAGTATTTACTCATACACATTATTATTCTCCATCAAAATTTAAATTCATCAACCACAAAATCAGGAAGTAATCCACATTGTCATTTCACAAATTTCAAAATTCTGTAATTATCGTATTCCTGAAAATTCTCGAAATAAAAATCAAATTCCATTTTTATCACAATTCCCTCCAAAATTTTAAGTTAAAAATTAAATACTCAAAATTTAACATCCAATCCTCTAATTTAAATTCACTCAATGCACATTAAAAATCCCATCTAAAAAACACAAATCCATAAATCCAATCCTTCAATTTAATTTCAATCAACGTATATTTATAAAATTTGAAATATCATCCGAAAAGTTTGAATTTAAACACTAATCCATTAATCATCTTACTCTTCAATTTAAATCCAATCGATGCATGTTCAAAATCTAAATCCTCATCCCGAAAATTGAATTCGACACTAATCCATTAATGATTTTATTCCCTGATTTTCTTTTTTCTCAAAATACTCAACAATGTGATACTTATGGAATCTTCAAATGCAACATTCATAATATAAAATTTTAAATTCATATCTTGCAATCAAATAGATATAATGATAATCTCCCAAATTTTCTCTAATTTTAATAACCAATTTAATCATATCATAATCTTCCTAAAATTAATAAATCATCAATTATGCCATGTTAATTTCTTAACTCTTCATTTAAATTAATGTTTATCCTCGAATTTTAATGATAATTTTAATCATATTTCAATCATATCTCAATCTTCGTAAAATCAATGATCCATCAATTTTGCTATATTAACTCCTTAACTCTTTATTTAAATTAATGCTTATCCTCAAATTTTAATCATATTGTCTCTTTTGTCAAGTCATAACCTCTTCATTAACTCTACTATGGTCAAAACCCAAATAATCACAGTCTAAGAAAATTCTATCTACAGTCATTCAATGTGCAATCTAAGGGAAACATGTACGGTCATGGTATCTTTTGTCATGGTATTGCAGTCTCTGTCAGGGTGTACTATTAACTACATTCTAACAAAAATCATGAATACAAGCTACGGTACTAGGGAATCAATCAATCAATCAAATAGAAAGGAATAGAAGGAGGGAAAGAACAGAACCTGCTAACACATTACCTGCAGTATCGGTCTCCTCGACCGTCATCGCAAATGCTCCGCCTTGCTGGGATGGCTCCCTCCGCGGGTGTTGAGCAATCTGCAGTTCCACAGGTGGCCTAACTGGATCTCTATAAATTGGATCTGCGCGCTGGTCGGGGAGATAAGGAGCTCGAAGACAATCCCTCACTCGATGTCCCACAGCGCCGCAGTGCAAACAAAGTCCTAGCCTAGTTCTACAGCTCTTCCTAAGATGACTTGGCTTCTTACAGTAATGACAAGTCTGTTGATCCTGCTGAACACGAACCGGTGCCTGGTACTGCTGTTGATACTGAAATGTCCTCGGCTGCTGCTGGCCAGGATACTGCTGGGCAATTCTCTCAACTGCCTGTAGCGCCATCTGGTGAGTGTTCTCCATGCTCTTTCTCATCAGTCCAGTCTGCGCCAGGTGTGCCTCTGCCTGCACTCTCAGAGTCTCAGCTTGAACTCGCTGAGCATTTGTCGTCACTCTCTGGGCATCTACCATGCCCTGGATCAAAGTAAACATCTGTGCCCCGTTAATGGGCACACCTCCGGAAATCGGAGTCGGTGAAGGAGGGAGGTTCTCTGTCACAGCTGCGACAATCCTCCGAACAGGTGGGGGAGGAGGACCCCCGAAAAGTACAGATACTCCCACATGCATCGGAGATGTAGGAGGAACTACGGCTGTCTATCCATCAGGTAGAGAGGTGGCAGACCCCTCTAAAGCTGGTGCTCCCACTCTCATAGAGCGTATCTTCGGCGACATCCTAAAGACAGATCCAAAAGAATCAATTAAGGCAATAAATGCGATATCATCAAGGAAGGACAGTAAAGTTCTAAAGAAGCAACATTCAAAAGGAACAAGATAAATAGATTAGAAATATTTCTAATTGTGATTGCATAGGTCAAAGATGCATCCAAGGTTTGATACCCCTATCCTTTGGTACCACTACTCTACTACAAGCACATTCACTGCTACCTTTCTTACCTACTGCAATTGTTGATACTAGTTGTTCTTATCACTCAAGTGCATATCAAATGCAACACACTATACTAAGTACTTCTCCCTCTAATACAACCCTATATGGACACCCAAATCAGTTTGCAGTGCAATCTCAATCATGCTCAAGCCAACAGATCCTTACACATGCACCTCATCCACTCATATACTAATATATATCTCTCTCACTATAAAATTTTATTCTCAAAATAAAATCCTCAAAACTAACTCCTCGAACAATTTAAAGTAAAATACATATACTTTCCTCAAAGTCAAATATTCAAATACTGAAACAAAAATTTAATCACTTCCAAAAATCCTTACCGCTTTGTATATGTTCATTGAATTGAATATGAATCCTCAAAAAATTTAATAACATAATATCTCAACTCCTCAAAATTCTTAAAAATTGAAATTTATTTTTTCAATCTACAAATTATAATTTAAATCCACATCTTGTAGTCCAATAGCTCTAATGTTAATCTTTCTCACTGTCCTCATCAACATGTGTCATCAGATGATACCATAAATTAGTCCATAAAATTCATCTTGATATGAAATCAAACTCTACAATGACACCAAGATCTTAATTTAATAACTGATCAGCAATAATCAAATTCAATATCAGCAAGTGAGAACGGACGGAAATAAGGGAAATGATTTAAATTGGAATTTATAATAAGATCCTCAGGGGTCATCCCAGGAATCTCTCAAGTAATTATGATTGAGTATTCGCTCTCATCCTAGTATCCTATGTCCTATATCCTATCGCATGCATGCAGTAGTGTAACAAAGATGCCACACTACCACGACATTGCACAACTTGCGAAGTCTGACCTGCATGGGCCACTACTAAAAATGTGTCACGATCCGCACCCGAAATTTGGGCACGAGTACGTGGGTACGTCCAGCCTACGCCGCAGCATCGGCGGTAGAACGCTGTCTAGGTCAAGCACTATCTAAACAATCTCGCACGAGTATCCAACTCCATAAGGAGACACGGATAACATAATATAATATGAACAACATACTTAATCACATAACTACAGCACGATAAGAAATCAAAGAAATAAAATAAACTACAACACAAGTCTAAATGTAAATAATCTAACTCAACAAATATCCAAGTCTTAACAAAGTATGCCGGAGACAAATCCGGTACCAAATAAACTACTGAAAGAAACTAACTAGTTAACTAGTGATTCCGGCTAGACCTCCCGGAATCACAACTGAACTACCAAGTCCAAGTCTGCAGCTACTCACCCTGTGGTCCATAAAGTGTCGGACACCGGTCCTCTAAGACATAGTCTGGAAAAATATTTCCAGTCAGGAAGGAGCAAAGTACATTTCTAATAGCAGTTCTATATCAATGATATAAACTATGTAGCAGTATATAGATGGAAATATACAAGATGCATGTACATGTACGAGAGATATACAATAAAGGAAATACTGGAAATACTGTAAGTAAATGCGGGAAGGAACAATATATCAATGAGCAAGAATACTATGACTAAGTGTGTGAGTACTAGCTTTAACATGTGATCGGCTTGGGAACTTATACAGGAATAATGGCCTAGCTAGTCATACGTGCGGTGTATGACCAACACTAACATGTGAACAAGACTTGTACATGAAGGGTATGATCACATATCTACACTAAAATACTCCCCACCCCGACTGGTATAGTAGATCCAACCATGGTACGCTATGGCACGGGATTCCCTAGGAAGGTAGCAACTATCCCCGGAAATCAGTGTCTGTACATGTACAAGATAACAATAAAATAAGACTTGTACAAGCTACATCGTGAACAAGGAATAATATCTCATGACGAGATCCGGGTATACCAATCCGTGTAACCATCGTGTCAAGAATATGGATATTTACACTAGATACAATGAACATAGGGGATATCATAAATAAGAAACTTATCAGAGAATGTACTCGCCTTGGGTCCTTAGCTGGTAATACCAATGTCCTGTCCCAGAGTATCGCCTGGATGATCCAACAGTCCTATAGACATATAATACAATTCAATATTGCATCAGACGTTACACTAACACAAATACAAATACATTGAACTCAGGGGCTATGCCAGGTATAGCACTAGTCAACTAGGGTCCGTGTGCGTCAAGTTGGACCGGCGTCGCATCTGTGATTGCTGTACAAGACAGACGGTCAAAATGATATGGGGCTTGCCAGTACGTCAGTGTACATGTGGCAGTCAACTAACAGTTCACAGGGTCACAAGGTCATGTGTAATTACGGGATATCCGTATTTACACTCGGGTTACCCAGTACCTATATATATATATTATACATACCATTAACTAACATATACATTAATATCCATTAATTATAAATAATAGATATATGTTTATATATACTTTAAATAAAACTAATACTTTGTATATATATATATAAACATATATTATGGAGAGAGATATACAATACGTATATATATATATATATATATATATATATATATATATATATATATATATATATATATATATATATATATATACTAAGTAAAATTATACATATACCATATACGTATATATGTACATATATATTTACCAATACAATATATATATATTTATACCAAAATACATTTATATATATATACCAATTCAACATTTAACATATATCATTTAAATACGTATATACTAATTTATTGAATACATGTATATAAATAGAGAAATACACGATATATATATATATACGCGCATATATATGAAACATACATACACACATACACACGTACGTACACACGTACGTGTACGCGAGGGAAAGAAGCCGTACCTGCGCGCGTCTACGACGACGGCGAAGATGTCGACGACGAAGGTGGCTGTGTCGAGGCTGCTCGGGGGCTGCTGTCGACTGGAAACGGGGAAAACCACCGGAGTTGATGGCCGGAGGAGATATTCGTGGTGGTGGGGGAATAGCTCGCCGGACTAGGTGTTGATGGTGGTGCTGGTTGGTTCAGGTGGTGGATGCCGGCGGTGGCGAGTCAGAGCTCGTGATGGTGGCTCGATGGGGTCGGCTCGAACGGGGTCGATGCACTGCTGACCACAGCAGTAGCCGGAGACTGGAGCAGTGGCCGGGCTGAAAGGGGAGCAGGGTCGGAGCTCGAGAATCGGGGTGCACTGCTCGGAGAAGAGAAGAGGCCGGTGGAGCTTTGGATCGCCGGGCCGGAGCTGATTGGTTCTGATGGCGGGGTGACGTTCGTGGCCGGAGCTGAGGAGCTAGGAGGAGGAGCAGCGGGTGCAGTGGTGGCGAGTCGGATAGGTGAAGCGGTGTGGCAGTCGGTCGGGCTTGGCCGGGCTGCGTGGCCGGGGTTGGGAAGAGGGGAGGAGCAGCAATCGTGGTGAGAGCTGGGGCTGAGGTGGAGAGACGGTGCTCTCCGGCTGGTCTGTCGGAGCTGAGGGGCCGGGGTGCCCCGGGTGAACAGTGAAGCTCGGTTGGTATTTCCCCCCCCCTCCATTTTCCAATTCAAAAATAAAAAAGAGGAGAAGAAGAAAGGAAGAAGAAGAGGAGAAGAAGAAGAAAGAAAAAATGAAAAGGAAGGAGGGTGACTACGGTTGAGGGCTTGTGAGGAGGGAGGAGAGAGAAGATGGGGGCTTTCCTAGGTTTGGGGATTAGGGTTTGGTTGGGAAGAGAGCCTTGAGGAGACATTAAATGGGATATTGTGAGTGGGAAATGAGTGGTGATGATGCACCCATCTTGAATGGGTGGTCAGGATTTGACATGGAGGATTTACTCATGCAAGGTTGTTGACTAGTCAAATATTTGGGCTTCTCCATTGGTTTAAACCAATGGGGTGTTGCCACCTAATACAATATTTGCAAATTAGCCCCCTTAAATTTGGGTATTTGTACAGACACGTGAAATGACGAAAAATTGGTGGGAGAATTGGCGTTTGGTGTTTTGTAGGGTGATGGGTGTTGTGTGTTTTGTATGGGCTTAATTAATGGGGTATTAGATTAAATCGGGATTAAACGGAATTAGTCAAAATGGTATCCCCAATTTAATTAGAAATAAATGCAAGCGGTGTTCTAAAATTAATTAGGAGTACATGGGGCCAAAATTAGGTTGGGACACAAATATCGTTAGTGAAGAAGACTCAGAACAGAATATTACCCTAATTTGGGTTGCACGAAAAATGGGTCAAGATTGCCTCCAATTTTGATTGGAACGCACAACGATACAAAATTAGAATTTATTTAGAAATTTAAATAAACGTCCGTGACGAATATTGTGCGGCTAAAAAGAAGCACAAGAGAACATAATTACGAGTTACGAAAATGTCAGAATGGAAAGCGGGCATGTCTAGGACAAGGTTGTGAAATTTGTTGGAAGGCAAAAGCTAGGGTAGCGCTCCAATTATAGAAGCAACGGCAAGGCGCAATAATTAAATAAAATTACGGTAATTAATTACTATCCCCAATAATTAAATCCTAAATAATATAAATTAAATTCATAACCCTACATTTCGGTCAAGGGTTCATCTAGTGGACTTCTAGGTCAAGTCTACTAGCTCAACATTAAGAACACAGTACATAATATATTTATAAATACACATCTTATACAATTACTTATAAATTAATACACACAATATTAATAATATACAAAAAGTCAAAAATATTCCTGCTTTTGGAATGTGGTAGTGACATGGAAAGATAAGGTCATTAATTTAGATCTGATTTCTGTAGGATTTAAATTTAATTCTTTTATATCTTTCATAATGAGTTGGCAGCCAGGATTAGGGTTTCCACCCTCCTCTATAAATACTCTCTTTGTGCTCCTTTGAGAACTTACTTCAAAATTGAGAGACGAAGAGAGTATCATCCTGCTACTGCCATTAGAGTCTAGAGGAGTTCGTGCAAGTCCAAAAAGAAGGTGACAATGAGCGTTCCAAAAGTTCTACGAGAACTTGTTGGTTCCTGGGAGCAGATCGTGTGGGACAAATCTTGCTTTGAGCAACGATGATCTTTATCACCCCCATCAAGCAGAGATCTGATCTTCTTCTTCTACTTCTCATCTACTAAGTTGTATTACGTTCTGTCTTATTGCAACTGCATTTGCAAGGAAGAACGAAGTTTATATTTTAATTTATTATAATCAGTTTCTGGAAGTTGTAAACGGTTTCATATTATAGTTATTCATTGGAATCGAGGATAGTGGGAGAGAAAAATTTTGTGTGAACCTCTGATCTCGACTATAACTTCAGGATCAAGCAGAGGGTATTCCAAAAGGATTACATAAACTTCTGTTCCTGGCCTTGTTCTACCATCTTTTGATTGAGCCTTGGGACTAACAATCTTAACATCATATCTATTCAACTTATTGGTATTTTGGTGATATTAACTTTTTATATGTTTGCCAAACAATGTTCCTTGTGCTATTCCTATGCACAGTACAAGAAATACAAACTTTTTAGACCTTCAGCAATTTTAAACAATGTACGAATTCAAATATCTTATTCAGGGATTTATAAACAACTACGTAAAAAATGATGTTTGGTTGTGTATAATTGTACATAGTGCTTTATTATGCTGCGGGATTTACCAGAGAGAGTATGGTACAACAAAGATCTAATCAATGGTATACGAAGGCTAAGGTCAATTTGGATATTTTATTTATACCGTTAAATCTAATTATCAACAGTTCAGATTATTGCAGAATTTAGGGGACTTTAAAAGAGAGAGATCAAAGAGAAGAGATATCTCAAGTTTGCAACATTCAATGAAGAGGAAGAGAGATCGGTGGCCATTTTGAAGGGAGATTGTTTCAGGTGATTATTGTTGGGTCCAGATTTTCCAATAATTGTTTTCGTCATCTTTGTTCTTCTGTAACCTTTTGTAATACAATGTCATTACTTTGAGTAGTTGAGGTGACTCGGTTGGATCGGTGGAGAAGTTTGTAGATGGTATATTCTTCTAATTCATTAGTGAATGTGTTTCCAAGGGCTGGACTCTGATTGTCTCGTAATGTTTTCCATAAGAATTTTTCACGTCAAAATCGTTGTATTTACATTGTGCTTCCTTTATGATTTTGGCAAGTTGCTTTTGTGCATTTTTATTGCTCAGTTCTCTCGTAGTCTCTTGGTTTGGGAGAATGGTTTTCGCGTTTCATTCCCTACATAGTGGTATCAGAGCTTTGGGTTTAGAGTAGCAGAGGAGAATTTATCAAGTATCAGAGTTGATAGTCAAACCAAGTAGAAGAGTTGGATGCTAAGTCGGTGTGCATGGTAAAACTAAATGGTTCCAATTACCACTATTGGAAAAGCAAGATGAAGGATTTGTTGTTTGTCAAGAAGCTCTATCTTCTGGTATTTGCTTTCGAGAATGCCACTAATAAATCCGATAAGAACTGGAAGTTCAAGTACATACAGATGTGTGGGTATATCAGGTAGTTAGTGGACGAGAATATGTGCAATCACATAATCAATATTGAGCATACAAGGACATTATGGAAGAAATCCTTGTACACAAAGAAGAATAGGGTAAATAAGTTGTTCCTAATCTGACAGATGATGGTTCTGAGGTACAAGGATGGTTTATCTATTTTGGATCACCTGAGTGATTTCTAGGGTATGGTTGACCAGTTATCCTCTGTGTGAGTAAAGTTCGGCGACGAAGTTCAGGGACAGTTGATGTGTACATTGCCATACTCGTGGGAGATCGTACGAGTATCCATTATCCTTCTGCTCCAAATGGCATGGTTAGTCTGGAGTTCACCGAGTGTAACTCTCCCTCTCTTAAAATTCAATAAATAAATTTTTTAGTATTAATTTTAGTGCTTTAATTATTAGCAAACACCCTCTTTTAAAATAGTAGTGATCCTTTCACTAGGTTAGAATTAGTTATTAAAGAAAAATTAATTGATTTATAATTAGATTGCAAATAAAACTTTCTAACTAAGTTTCACTTTAACAGTAATTGCTAAATATATACTACCACTAGCATTTATCCAAATCCTTATTGACCATTTCCTAACTAAGGTCATTGTTTGGAGGCAATTTAAGTGATGGGCACCGGCCCATCAATAGTCAAGTGGCCAGATCCATTGTTAACCAACCCGAACTCGTTTAACCCAATTAAATCAACCGATCCTCATCCCATTTCTTTCACCAGCAACCAACCAAGCCTCTCCTCCTCCTATTCTCAGCGGACGATCGCTCTGCTCATCGACGACCGACCGTCTCCTCCACCGATGGTTCCCAACGGAACCAGAGAGTTCATGAAGAATCCAGAACCCTCTCGACGAGCCGCGCCACGTCAACGATCCGTGCCCCGAGTCATCGTCGCCGTCCGTAAACCACCGCTTAATCACCGTCTTCCACTGCCTCACCGCCGAACCATCTCATCGGATCTCGAAGGTTCATCTGAGCCCTATAAATAGGACTGCCCTTCATTCTTCTTCATCACTGCGACTCCGGCGGAGCCCTGTTCCGATCCCCACGCTCAGGGGCGGAGCCAGGATTTTGGAATACGGTGGGCTAGCTAATAGTTACTACAAGATTCTAAAAATTTATGCCAAAAAATTGGCAGAGTTTCCTTCGTAAATTCGATGATTCGACAAAGTTTTCTTTGCCATAGAAAAAATCATATAATTTAGCTCACTTAAAAATATTAACCAACTCTCTTATTCAACATTTCTGAAAATATACGAAAGTAACAAAACTTGATTCTCTTTTAAGTTTTTACTACATACAGAATGATGCTAAAATTGTAACTGCAAAACATAAGGTACTAAAGACTTTCTTATAATTTAGGTTCAATTGCAGAATGATTCTTCTAATTCAAAGATTGCCTAAATACTAATGTGGTACCTACATACGGATTATATTAGAAGTGAGCAGCCGAGGCCCGAGGGGCGGAATTCGGATCTCTCCTCCGGCTCCGACGGTCCGAGTCCGACCAATGCGACTTGCGAGCAGAGCAGGCTGGTGCGAACTGCTGCTCTTTCTTTCCTTTCCTTTCCTTTTCTTTCCTTTCCTTTCCTTTTCTTTCCCGAGTCTCATTTCCATTCCAATTTCACAATTCACAGGTGACAGGCCAGTGGACTGGACTAGACAACAAGCCTACAAAACATTGGAAAAAAAAAAATACTCTTTATTTTTACTTTGCACTGGGCTACAGCCCAATGCAGTCTGAATGTCCCTCCGCCCCTGCCCACACTTCCTCCCCATTCCAAGAAGCGGTTAGCAAACTCTAACCGTCGACGAAGCTCTACCGAGCTCAGCCATGGCAGCGCAGCACCGAGACAGTCCGGAGCAGTGGTGATCCCTCCGAGCGGTTCAGCCAGCGTCGACGTATGAGCTCTCATTCCACCATTGATCCTCTTTCCCACTTCACGACTTCTCGGTGGACTCGCGCCCTCTGTCGAACTCACGGTGAGTTGATACGTACCTCATTTCCTGCATTGCCAAGAGAGTATCAAAGTACCTCATATCAGTAACTGTCACTGAGTATCAGTAATAACAGAGGACAGTTATCCAATAACAGTGGGACATGTCAGCTGCTTTGCCATTGGTCCAATTCATAACAGGTTATCAGCTGGTGGTCCAGCTCAGCAAGAATGTGTCATCAATCCACCTCAGAGTCCAGCTCAGCAAACGAACGCAGCTGTCTGTAATTAGAACACAATGTATCAGTATTAGTATAAATAGAGGGAGGAAGAGACAAAGTAGCTATGAAATGGATATAGTTCAGTAGTTACTTAGCTTAATTGTAGCTCCTTTGCTTGTAACTAGTTTCCCCTCAATAAAACCCTGGAAATTTTCCCTATTTGGAGTGATTAACCCTAATTTCTCATCGACATCATGCATCAGAATGTTAGATCACCACCAATTGCAGGTCAATTGAGTCAGGGATCTAACATGAGTTCTCCGATCCTCTTTTTACTAAGTTCGTTCGACGACTTCAGCATTCGATCAGGGACCTAAACCTCTTCACTTTTTCTTGATGTTTCTTCTACTTTGATCGATCAAGAATCAGGGGATTGATATAATTTTCTTACTCTCTGTTTCGCGCTCTAACTATTCGACGTTATGCCTCAATCAAATTTCGAATCGTGTCTGGACACCAAGACGAGTTCATCCGACTCGTGGGGATTGTCACAGTATAAGAGCCTGAATTTCCACCTCACAGGTTCGATTCAGTGAACTCTTTACTACTCTAAACTTCGTGTATCAACTGCTTTATTGTTCCGAGTATGTGGTCTGTGGACTTTAAGCAATGGGGACTCAGTAAAGAAGTAGATGACAAAGAAAAATATATAATAACTATATTTGAATATTAGTAAGATGGGACTTGTCCATAAGGAGGACAACTAAATAAGTGATGTTGATGTCCTTTTTCCATTTGTTTGGATAGAGTCAGCACTATACTGAGTATTAGAATGCATAGGAAATTGTTCTTTGAGTTTTGTAACACAGTAAATTGTTTCCTTGGGAATGGAATATTGTCTAATAGGTTCTGATAGGCTTTGATTGAGGAGTTGGACTTTAGGCCGGGAGCCTGGGCTTAGTTTTGGACCTGAGTCCAGTAAGTCAGGACCTATGAGTCCACTGAGCCAGAGCCTAGTATAACAAATGGCAAGTTATCCTTTTTAAGTAAATTGATTAGCAACAATAGCTAGTTTGTTTACAAAGTTAGCATGGTTAACAAAAAATTAATTAGAACTAGTTACTTGGATAATAAGTGTTAATGGACAAGTTCTAGGGTTAAATATAAATCATTAGGACTAATTAGCAAAGGTTAATTAGTAATTAGATTATAAGGAAATAAGAAATAAATTTAGAATTTAAAATAGATATCTGAGGGTTATTTGAGTCTTTTTGACACAAAGCTAGTGTGGACTCAGACTCTACCTTGACCACCTCTGCGAATTCAGGCAAGTACACTACAATAGGCTTTTACTTCGTTTTTTCTGATTAGTATGATTTGCATGACTTGCATATTGGACACTTGCTGACACATTTTATTGTGCATTGTACTATTGTACAATTGATTGATTGTATTATTGGGATTTGGGGAAGTATTTAGCTAATACGTGACTAAACCCCCGTAGTGTAATATTGTGAATAGTTGAAGTCACACATCGTGTACGTGAGATCAAGCCGTACTATTTTATTGTGCTATTGTACTATTGTGCTTCCTAAGTCGGTCACGTATTAGATTAATGCTTCAATCACTTTTGCATTATTGTACATTGCCATTGTTCATTTATTGTACTATTGTTAGACCATCGATTTGCGCACATGTCACACCCCAGTACCGAAATACGGAGACGAACATGGCCAGCTACCCTGTACAAGATACTATACGCCGTACGGCGATCACGGCTGTAACTAGACAAGGAGGTGCATGTTATAGTCAAGTCACTTAAGGTCATAAAGAGCATATATTATCTCAATCAGTCAAACAAGATTAGTAAACATATAACATATATGACAAGGAAGTAAAGCGTCCCAAATGCTCTGCCACAACATTCTGGATACCAGCTATGCAAAATAAAAAGCTAGCAGAGTAGCAAACGTACGACCATGATCAGCTGCAGTCTGATTAATTACAATCATGTAAAAAAAAAAAACTAAATGTCTTACGGCTAACAAGTGACGGTGGCTAAACGCCCAAAAGAGTAAAATAAATGATAATGAGCAGGGAAGAAGAAACCCACTCGTGCCCTTTAGCGACCATCTGTCTGGTGCGCGCCATCGGGAAGGGAAAAGTAAGATGGATCCTCTGGAACTGGCTCAAAACCTGGCCATGCAAAACCAATGGGATTAGACCCCAAATAGCAAGTACCACAAATGAAGCACGAAAATGAAGAAACAAAATCCAAAGCAACAGATAGGTATAAACATAGGTTCTGTGTCATAGTTTCGGTCCATATCTTATCTTAGCATAATAGCACAATCCTACAAACAAACTAGGACAAGGGTTAAACCATCACACTATAATATTCCATGTCCCTAGACTACTAACAGGATAACACAACCACAACCAAGTCCAGTTATATAACGGTCAATCATTTTTACGACTTGCTACTGTGGAGTCTGAGTTATCTTAGATTGGATGCATAAGAGAAATCCTCATATCATGAGCTGTTTAGCGGGACTAACCAAGACATAGTATCACATAGCATATTGTATATTATGCACCGGTCCCACGTAAAGCCATCGTGCTAAGATCACATAGAACACATTGTACAATATAAGTATTCGAATATTATCGTCCACTAGTGCGGACGAGACCAATATACATGGGGATCAGCCTTGCACGTCATGACAGTTGTCTGAGGTGGCTAATGTGCACGATCTCAGGATTTCATCCCTCCCAATGCTCTACCAATTTTAGTTGCCTAAATTAGCCCTTTAGTTGTGTTAGGAACCCCATGGCGTGGTCACATGATTAATCCTTATATATGTCGTACCGTAGTACGGTCCACGCTAGATACGAATCTACTTTGTTACTTGATAGCTCAAACTGGATTCACCCGAGCGTGATGCAACAATTAATCAAGTCCTGGCCACGCTTTGGTAGTTGACCCACATATCATGCCCGTGTTGGGGAATTAATATAATAATATCACATATCGCATAGTATAGGAGGCATTCTCGATGCACAATCCGAAACATATAATTTTATAGCACGTAGCAAGTTATATCGCACCTCAATGCACATTATAATATACTCGCACCTAAGTGCACCTTATAACATGTAATGTCCCAGTCCCAAAATACGTAGGACTAGGAAGACGTAACATGCCAGCTACGCATTCGACCAGACTCTGGTCCGACTCGAATACGTATAAGTTATACCATAATGGTCACTATTTAAACAATCCAGTAAATATAAATATCTATGTCTCAATCCATAATGAACAGAATACACAAGAATGAGCTACATGTGCTAAAGTCGGCCGTCCAGTAACAGACAAACTCGAATAGACTCGAGAAGAAATATGAGTATATAAAAATTAGGTTAACACAGCAGATGATTAAACAATATAAAATAAATAACCATAACTCCGGTACAAATGATATATTACCTGGTACCAATGCCTGCAAGACAAGCAACTCCATCGGCAACTCCAAAGGCTTCGTAATCGTCTATGCTGCAAAACTGGCAGGGGACCAGGTCCTCAGAGGGACGCAACAAGGTAGAAAATAGTATGCTATAGTGTAACAGAAAGAAATAAGTGCAACGCCGGTGTAATCTAGCATAACCACCTAAGTGTGACACAATTTTTGAAGATAATGTTCGACGCGTAGGCTGTCCAAAATAAAATCGTAGCTCCGAACACAGAGACACACGGGAAGTACCATAGCTCCGAGCACAGAGTCACACGGGTGATACTACGACTCCGGATACAGGATCACTACATAAATAGGACAAATACCTATATATAGCGCGTGCAGAGTAGCCCAAATGTCTAGTAATAGTCTTCCCCTCCCAAAGCGGTCAACGAGTGTTCGCTGTACCTGAACCTCTATCTAACAATCTCGTCATACTGAAGTAACTATCAACAATTACGACCCTAAAGTCGTCCCAGATTTCGGTCATGCTGACAGTATCAGGATACAGGAAATCTGGCACGATGACGGTGTCTGAATGTGTCCTAGGATTATGATGTAACCATGTATGTACATCAAGGTGTTACGAACATCTATCAATCATTACAAGACGTTACCGACGAACGTCTGCACCCGGTTATGACCCGGACGCGAAATAATAATTCTGATCCAAAGCGTGCACAATGCATAGAATAAATAAATAGAAATATGGTAACTGGGATACAGGATGACAATGTACACTTGCCTGGAAGCCAGGCGAAGATTCGGACCCGAACTCGCCAAGAAAGTAGCAGCTCAAGATAAAAACTGGAGCAGATGTCTTCGGATGTTGTCACAAATATCATCAACAATTTCAAATTGAGTGAGATACTCAGAAAAGCATATACATACGTCCAATTTTGGACACAGTGGTAAAAATGTAGTTTTTTGTCAACACGGGGTCCACAAGTGGGCCGTCTTGCACCGAAAAACGTGCTAGAGACAAAGTTCTCCAAATTCATCAAACTTAGTGTCTGGGAGTCCAGAACGACGATACGAACTCAACGGAACATCCAGAACAGGATTTTGATGAGCCGATCACAAAATTGTCCGTCATGTGGAACCGTGGGGCCCACAAAACGACGTTTCGTCAATATTCTCAGAATCGAACCAAACTTGGGTCACAAGAGCAGCGTAACGCTACAAATCCGATGGCGTAAGTTTTGTTACGAAACGACAGGCACACACGAAAGTAGGACGAGTGTCAGAACGCGTCGATACGGTACTTTTCGACGGATACACGTTGATTCCGGTGTGCACGCACATCCAAATCAAGTTCCGCGAAAGCCCACACGTCCACGTTGACGATACACACATTTTGGTGCAATCGGTACACGACGAGGTTGCCCGGATTGATGGGACCAACTCCGTATCGGAAAGTATCATGGTTTTATAAAACCGTTTTTCTCAAGAATTGGAATTCTAATTACTAATAATACAATGCAAACTAAAATATTCTAACTGAACACACTGCAACAGGGTTAAATAGGGTTCATATCCGAAGAATCGGTTCCTGGATCGTTTGCGTGAGGAGGGAGATATCAATTCGTGAATCGGGGAGGTTGAACTCAGTTTCTGAAGACAGGTTCGAGCCGCGGTTCCTCGTGGCCGCGGGGAGGGGCCATGACAGCGGCGACTCATGGTGGCAGGTCGGTGGCAGCAATGGCGGAGGAGGTAATGGCTCCGGCGAGGCTTCGGTGAGGGCGTCGGGAAGGTCCTCCAATCGCGGCAAGGGTCACCGACGTGGTGGCGAGGGCGTGGTGAATGCTGCTGCGGTTGGTGGTGCTGCTGCGTTGGGTCCTCCGGTGGGTGGTCCTGGTGAGGGAGGCAGTTGCTGCGGTTGAGAATGGCGGAAAGGCGGTGATGGTGGTGGCAGCGGGTGAACGTGGCGGAGTGGCTGGTCGTAGCTCCGGTGGTCGTGGTGGTGGTTGATGATGGCGAAGTGGCTGGTGCTGAAGATGGCAGCGGCGGCGGGTGGAGGCATTGGTATTGGTGGTTGCGGTGGAGCTGGCCGAAGGTGTTGGAGCAGCGGGTTAGGTTGCTCCGGTGGAGGCTGCTGTAGTCGCTTGGCCGGTGCAGCGGGTCAGGTTGCTCCGGTGGAGGATGTAATGCCCCGTTCCCCCTATTCGGGGAGTGCAGCCAAGAAACACTTAAGACCGTCCGAGCGGGACAGATTGGATCAAGATCCTTTCCTCGTTATGGATTGGTTTCTTCGGAATCAGGTCCCATATTCAACGGATCGTGCCTCAAGGAAGGACTCGGCGGCAGAGTCGGGAGGGGCCTTTCCGTTGTGTTGGTTTCTTGCCCGTTTTCTTGCTGCTTGGTTGCTTTCTTGTTGGTTTTATGACTTGCGTTTTCTTGAACGGTTTTAATGGATTTTATTGCTTTCGTTCTTAGGATCTCGCAATTTCATATCGAACCTCGGAGACCGAAGCAGGGGATATTGATCATCTGTTGGTGCGTGCAGGTGATCGGGTAGACGACGCTCGTGCGGAGTCTTAAAGTTCTTCCTTTCTCTCCTACTTCCCTAACTTGTGAGTGGCTTTATTTCGATTAGCTCCCTTCTTCCAAGTCTGCATTCTAAATAAATTGACTCATTGTTCATCCCGATCAAACGATACTAAAACATTTAAGATTGAGTCAAAATAGAATGTAAGTAGACTTGACACACTAATAATGCTTGTCATATGGAATTGTTCTGAACGATCATACCGTAGCGTGCATGCCCGTCATATACATAACCATTTTTATTGTGTCAGTTGTAGTTAGATTCATTTATCTATAACTGTTCATGATATGGTGCTAAATGGGAAGGGAAATGTGATCTTTACACAAGTAGCCTAGACTATGGAAAATACACTATGTTCACTTGCTTGTATGCTTGAATATGTGTTCATATGATAACTTAGTTGGTTGTGGAATATTGGTCTTGGACAACTTGTATACAAGGGATATCGTTCTACGAACGGTCGCCGGGGCACTGGGACCGCTTTGCCCCGGGTAGAACAATTTGCTAGTGTAGTCCTACCATTGGATGGGTCCGTGCGTCCGCTAAGGGCTAGCTACCCGAGGCAGAATGGCAGTCGACCCATTCCAAGTCCAACCAAGTGATTGTTATGTATATTTAACTGTGCAGACTAACTATGTCTTCGTGGCAGGGAAGGTCATGGTAAGTTTTGTACAGGTGGCTCAGACGGTACAGGTAAAGTCACCGAGCGGTGGCACATTTGGTTATGTTATTTTACTCTATCTTATGCGAAGAATTGAACTAAGACAAGATAGATAGATCACATGATAATAAATGTTGCATGCTCATATGAACTCGTTGTAGATTTTGGTTAAGTTGGGTTAGCTCGCCCTCACCGGTACTTTTCGAAGTACTGACCCTCGTTGCAGCAGGTTCCCCGAGCCAAGGCAACGCGGCGAGGAGCTGAAGTTTTCTCCAACCTCTTTCTGAATCGAGACGCATTCGTGTCGTAACTTCTGGTAGCTCCAGTACATAAGAAACAAGGAGCTCGTTCTTACTTTTGGAAGCTATAAGGCGATGGTGCTGACTCGCACCCAAGGTGTTTTGGTGTTTTGAAATTAAGTAAGGGATGTAATATATGGAATGGCTATCTCATTTTGTATCCAAGTTGTAAGCCCATGTGGCATCCTTCTCGTTTTGGGTCAAGAGTCTGTAAATAGATGTTCATTATCAATAAAAAGGAAACTTTTCTATGCCTCAATGTGTGTTATCTTATTTGCGTACTCTGTTGCTTATGTTCTAAAGATTATCATTATGCCTAGGCCTTGTGCACGCGCGCCTTACGCGTACACGGCATCACGCCCGGGGGACGATTATCGATTGGGCGAAATCGGGACGTGACATAGTGGTATCAGAGCATATCTTCAGATCCTTTGATCTCAAGTCAAAAAGTTTTCCTAAGATGACCCTGTCCCGTCCGAGTAAACCCTTGGATTCAATTGGTGCAAAATGAGATGCGTTCCATATAGTGAGTCCATAATATACTTTGAGATTGATACAAGTTACTTTTCTTTGAAGGAACGGCCTCCGAGCCGGGTGCACAAGCGCAGATGGTGGCGCAAGTACAAGGGAGTAATTCTGGTACATCAGGCAGCTCAGGGAGTCCGGCTGCCGCGCCCTTTGTTGATCCGTTCGAACGAATGATGCGTATGATGGAAACTCAACAGAGACAAGCTGAACTACGACAGAGTCAATTCGAGTCTCGAATAGAAGCACAATTTCTGGCGCAACGGACTCAGGCCGAGACGCAGCAGAAGCAAATGGATACCTTGCAAACGATTGTGACGACGCTAGTCGCCAGCAATCATTCTGCATCAGCGGCCGCCATGGCAGCCCCAGTTGTAGCTGACATTTTGGGACCTCAGGGCTCTCCGGAACCTTCACTTTCAGATGATAAGGGGTCCATCCTACAAATATCAGAATTTAAGAAAATGTGCCATACTACCTTTAAGGGTACCGAAGACCCTTCCGTGGCGTTGGATTGGCTGGTGGAGTTAGAAGATCACTTCGAAGTACTCTGTATGGACGAAACCCGGAGAGTCGCTTGTGCCCAACTTCAGCTCCGTTTAAACGCCCATGATTGGTGGGACGTACACAAACAAGCTTTATTGAGTGAAGGTGGCACAACGATTATCTCTTGGTCGGTGTTCCGTAAGGCCTTCGAAGAGGAGTATCTTTCACCCGCCGTCCGCCGCGAGAAGGAGGACGAGTTTACCCATCTACAGTAGGGGGATATGTCCGTACGGCAGTATGCTTCAGAATTCAACAGACTTGCTAAGTTTGCTAAGTCTCATATTTGTGATGCAGAGACACGTGCACAAAGATTTGAGATAGGACTGCAACCTTCCATTCGTGCTCACGTCGTCGTTTCTCAATACCGCACCATGCGTGAGTCCCTAAACCACGCACTCTCCCTTGAATCGCAGTACCCACCAGTTCGTACCGACGCTGTGTAAAATTCCAATCACAAGCGTCCTAGCAACACAGGGGGTAACAATGCGCATAAGCGCTCCAACAACGGCGGTAACAGGGGTGCAAATCAGGGTAAAGGTGGCGAGCTTGTTTGTCACCGATGCAATCGTGCCGGACATATCGCTCGAAACTGTCGAGTATTCAACGGATCATGCTTTAAGTGCGGTCGTCAGGGGCATATGGCAGCGAACTGTCGAGCAGGTGGACCTAACCAGCAACAATAAAATCGTACGTCTCAGGACCAGGGGCAAGTACCTCGAGCGAATCAGACGACACAGCAGAACGCTCAAGGCCGAGTCTATGCTCTGACTCGGGATGAGGCACTCGCATCAAATACGACGGTGTCAGGTATATTACTCTTTAATAATGTGCCTGTGCAAGTGTTATTTGATTCTGGTGCTACCCACAGTTTTGTGTTAACAAACTTTGTTAGGGAACATAGATTCATTCAAACCCCGTTAGGCCTAAGGCTTAGCGTCAGTACTCCGTCAGGCACGAGCTTGCCTGCAGATTCAGTTTGTCGTGATGGCTTCATTTGCATCGGAGGGAGAAAATTGTCACTTGATGCGATAGTCCTAGACATAGGAGACTACGATATCATTCTGGGAATGGACTGGCTCGGCGCTTGTTCTGCTACTATCGATTGTGCGGAGAAGAAAGTCGTGTTCCGTCTGCCTGGCGAGACCAAGTTTTTCTATTCGTGCAGTCCACAGTCAGAAGCGTCAAATGCCTGCATGGTGATATCAGCGATGTCTGCTCGACGAATGATTCACTCCGGCTGCGTACGGTACTTGGCTTCCGTTTGAGACACTCGGCAAGATTGCGCAAACGTTGAGTCCATTCCCGTTGTGGCGGATTTTCCTGATGTGTTCCCCGACGAGTTGCCTGGTATGCCGCCCGATCGAGAGACAAAGTTCACCATCGACACATTTCCAGGAACCCAACCCATTTCCAAACCTCCGTATCGAATGGCTCCGGCAGAACTAAAAGAGTTGAAAATTCAGCTACAAGAATTGCTTGATCGTGGGTACATCCGGCCTAGTGTGTCTCCGTGGGGGGCGCCGGTGCTGTTCGTTAAGAAGAAGGATGGCTCGATACGACTCTGCATCGACTATCGAGAATTAAACAAGGCAACTGTTCGAAACAAATATCCCCTCCCCAGGATAGACGATCTTTTTGATCAGTTACAGGATGCCACAGTGTTCTCGAAAATCGATCTCCGTTCGGGTTACCATCAGCTCAAAATTAAGCCGGACGACGTGCCAAAGTCAGCCTTTCGCACTCGCTACGGTCATTATGAGTTTTTAGTAATGTCGTTCGGTCTGACCAATGCCCCCGTTGCCTTTATGGGTTTGATGAACCAAGTATTTCGACCGTACCTCGATCGATTTGTAGTAGTGTTCATTGATGATATCTTGGTCTACTCAAAGAATAGGACAGAGCATACAGAGCACTTGCGGACCGTGCTACAAACCCTTCGAGACAACAAGTTGTATGCGAAGCTGAGTAAGTGCAAATTTTGGCTAAGTAGTGTATCTTTTCTAGGGCACATCATTTCTGCGGGAGGTATTTCAGTTGACCCGAAGAAGGTAGAGGCCATTGTCGAGTGGAAATGACCTGTATCCGTTAGTGAAATTCGAAGCTTTCTCGGGTTAGCGGGTTACTACAAACGGTTCGTAAAGGATTTTTCCAAGCTTGCCTCACCTCTGACTCGCCTCACTCAGAAGGGAGTCGCGTTTGAGTGGTCCGCCGACTGCGAAGCATCGTTTGCTGAGTTAAAGCATCGCCTAACCTCTGCCCCGTTACTTGCATTACCGGACGAGACTTCGGGATTCCAAATCTTCAGTGACGCTTCAGGGCAGGGCTTAGGGTGTGTACTTATGCAGCGAGACAGAGTGATAGCCTATGCATCCAGACAGCTGAGAAAGCACGAGAAGAATTATCCCACGCATGATCTGGAACTGGCAGCAATTGTGTTCGAGTTGAAATTGTGGCGACACTACCTTTATGGGGTGCCTTGCCGAATCTATACCGACCACAAAAGTTTAAAGTACTTGTTCACCCAAGCAGATCTGAACCTCCGACAGCGGCGCTGGCTAGAATTGATAAAGGATTACGACTTGACGATAGACTACACACCTGGTAAGGGAAATGTGGTAGCAGATGCGTTGAGTCGGGTCTTTGTAGGATCTCTGTCCGTCGATCGCAGGTTACGAAGGAAGTTAGAAGAAATGGGCATCGAACTCAGAATTCATTATCGTGGCGCGCGGGTTGCTCAGATGCGATTTGTACCCAATCTGATAGAGAGAGCCACATCTACTCAAAGAGACGATCCATTCCTCCGAAAAATGCGAGAGCAGGTCCAAGCGGGGAAGGCGAAAGACTTTGCTGTAGATGAGAATGGGGTGTTGCGAGTGAAGGGAAGGCTATGCGTCCTCAATGATTCTAAACTCAGAAAGAAAATCCTCACGGAAGCACATTATGTAGCCTATGCGATCCATCCCGGGAGCACGAAAATATTTAAGAACCTTCGTACTGTCTTCTGGTGGCATGGCATGAAGAAAGATGTGGCGCTCTTTGTGTCGAAATGCATAACCTGTCAAAGGGTGAAAGCAGAGCATCAGAGGCCGGGCGGAGAAATGCAGAATCTTGCTATCCCGGAATGGAAGTGGGAGCACATCAGCATGGACTTTATTGTTGGTCTGCCGAGGACGCAACGGGGGAACGACGCAATCTGGGTCATTGTCGACCGGTTAACCAAGTATGCACACTTTATTGCTATTAAAAGTACTTGGGGCGCCGATCACCTTGCCCAGACCTACCTTGACGAGATAGTCCGGCTGCATGGAGTGCCAGTTTCCATAGTATCAGATCGGGACGGACGGCTCGTCTCACGTTTCTGGAAAAGCCTTCAGTCGTCGATAGGGACCAAGTTAAAATTCAGCTCAGCCTACCATCCTCAAACCGATGGCCAGACAGAACGGGTGAATCAGGTACTAGAAGATATGCTGCGCCTCTGCGTAATCGATTCCAAGTCAAGTTGGGACGTCAACCTGCCGCTAGCCGAATTTGCTTACAACAACAATTATCAGTCTAGCATCCAGATGGCTCCGTATGAGGCGCTGTATGGGCGGAAGTGTAGGTCACCGATCTGCTGGGATAAAGTTGGGGAGAGGCAAATCCTTGGGCCGGAACTGGTTGAACAAACAGTACAGAAGGTTCGGCTGATTCGAGAATGGTTAAAAGTAGCACAAAGTCGGCAAAAGAGCTATGCCGATATTCGTCGTTGCCCTCTTGAATTCCAAGAAGGGGACCATGTGTTCTTAAAAGTCTCGCCCATGTGTGGCGTTACAAGATTTGGGATAAAAGGAAAGTTGAGTCCGAGATTTGTTGGCCCGTTCAAAATTCTCAAACGAGTCACTTCAGTTGCTTACCAAATTGCATTGCCGCCAGCCCTATCAGAAGTGCACAATATTTTTCATGTGTCTCAGCTAAAAAAATATGTGCACGACCCGAACCATGTGGTAGACTTGGGTCAGTTAGATCTGCAGGCGGACTTGTCGTACGCCGAAGAACCCGTGCAGATCTTGGAACGTAAAGAAAAGCAGTTGCGGAATCGGGCAGTATCGTTAGTGCGCGTTCTGTGGTGGAACCACGCGGTCGAAGAATCAACGTGGGAAACCGAATCTGATATGAGGGAAAGGTTTCCTTCATTGTTCCTTAGCGGTAGGTCTATTCCTAAGTTTCGGGACGAAACTTTCTTTTGGATGGTTATGATGTAATGCTCCGTTCCCCCTATTCGGGGAGCGCGGCCAAGAAACACTTAAGACCGTCCGAGCGGGACAGATTGAATCAAGATCCTTTCCTCGTTATGGATTGGTTTCTTCAGAATCAGGTCCCATATTCAACGGATCGTGCCTCAAGGAAGGACTCGGCGGCAGAGTCGGGAGGAGCCTTTCCGTTGTGTTGGTTTCTTGCCCGTTTTCTTGCCGCTTGGTTGCTTTTTTGTTGGTTTTATGACTTGCGTTTTCTTGAACGGTTTTAATGGATTTCATTGCTTTCGTTCTTAGGATCTCACAATTTCATATCGAACCTCGGAGACCGAAGCAGGGGATATTGATCATCTGTTGGTGCGTGCAGGTGATCGGGTAGACGACGCTCGTGCGGAGTCTTAAAGTTCTTCCTTTCTCTCCTACTTTCCTAACTTGTGAGTGGCTTTATTTTGATTAGCTCCCTTCTTCCAAGTCTGCATTCTAAATAAATTGACTCATTGTTCATCCCGATCAAACGATACTAAAACATTTAAGATTGAGTCAAAATAGAATGGAAGTAGACTTGACACACTAATAATGCTTGTCATATGGAATTGTTCTGAATGATCATACCGTAGCGTGCATGCCCATCATATACATAACCATTTTTATTGTGTCAGTTGTAGTTAGATTCATTTATCTATAACTGTTCATGATATGGTGCTAAATGGGAAGGGAAATGTGATCTTTACACAAGTAGCCTAGACTATGGAAAATATACTATGTTCACTTGCTTGTATGCTTGAATATGTGTTCATATGATAACTTAGTTGGTTATGGAATATTGGTCTTGGACAACTTGTATACAAGGGATATCGTTCTACGAACGGTCGCCGGGGCACTGGGACCGCTTCGCCCCGGGTAGAATAATTTGCTAGTATAGTCCTAGCATTGGATGGGTCCGTGCGTCCGCTAAGGGCTAGCTACCCGAGGCGTAATGGCAGACGACCCATCCCAAGTCCAACCAAGTGATTGTTATGTATATTTAACTGTGCAGACTAACAATGTCTTCTTGGCAGGGAAGGTCATGGTAAGTTTTGTACAGGTGGCTCAGACGGTACAGGTAAAGTCACCGAGCGGTGGCACATTTGGTTATGTTATTTTACTCTATCTTATGCGAAGAATTAAACTAAGACAAGATAGATATATCACATGATAATAAATGTTGCATGCTCATATGAACTCGTTGTAGATTTTGGTTAAGTTGGGTTAGCTCGCCCTCACCGGTACTTTTCGAAGTACTGACCCTCGTTGCAGCAGGTTCCCCGAGCCAAGGCGACGCGGCGAGGAGCTGAAGTTTTCTCCAACCTCTTTCTGAATCGAGACGCATTTGTGTTGTAACTTCTGGTAGCTCCAGTACATAAGAAGCAAGGAGCTCGTTCTTACATTTGGAAGCTATAAGGCGATGGTGCTTACTCGCACCCAAGGTGTTTTAGTGTTTTGAAATTAAGTAAGGGATGTAATATATGGAATGGCTATCTCATTTTGTATCCAAGTTGTAAGCCCATGTGGCATCCTTCTCGTTTTGGGTCAAGAGTCTGTAAACAGATGTTCATTATCAATAAAAAGGAAACTTTTCTATGCCTCAATGTATGTTATCTTATTTGCGTACTCTGTTGCTTATGTTCTAAAGATTATCATTATGCCTAGGCCTTGTGCACGCGCGCCCTACGCATGCACGACATCACGCCCGGGGGACGATTATCGATTGGGCAAAATCGGGGCGTGAAAGAGGCTACGGGAGGAGATGATGCAGCGGCGGTGGCCGAGGTAGAGGTGTAGGTGTTGAAGAAGGAGAATCGGGTGGTCGGAGTAGGTGTTGAAGATGAAAACGTGGGAAGGAGAAGTGTTGAAGAAGAAGAAGAAGAAGAAGAAGAAGAAGAAGAAGAAGAAGAAGAAGTAGTAGTAGTAGTAGTGAAGAAGAAGAAATGAAGAAGAAGAAGAAGAATGGGAGGCTCGGCTATGAAGGAAAGAAGAGGGAGGAGAGAGAGGGGGGTCTAGGCTTCTAGGGATTAGGGCATGCTCCTTGGGAAAAGAGGTGAGGATGAGTGATTTTATAGGAGATTGTGTGGTGAGGATGGGGTTGCATTTTGAATCAAAGGCCTAGATTTCACATGAAACAAATGTTTAAAACCAATGGGGAGAGAGAGAGAGAGAGATGATTAGACCAGTCATGAGTGGGAAGGGGTTTCTTTATTGGCCTTGACCAATATGATGGTGACACCTAGCACCATATTTGCAAATAAGTCCCTTAACTTTTGGGTATTTGCACATGAATGAAAAGTTATGGGGATTTGGTTTGGGAAGTGGTATTTGGTGTTATGTAGGGTGAGGGAGTATTGTGTGTTTTGCATGGGCTTCATGAAAGGGGTATCGGATTAAATTAGGGTTAAGTTGGGATTAGTCAAAGTTGGCATCTCCAATTTAATTAAATAAAGTGTAATGTGCTCTTAAATTAAATAGGGGCACATGGGTCTCAATTAAGAGTGACACAAAGGTTATGAACTGTGTAGGCTTGGTGTCAGTCTTGTCCCCTTTAATTGGTTCGAAGAAACGGGTTGAGTTTGTGTCCCAAAATTGATGGCAACGACAAAGGTACGTGACATAGAATTAAAGAGTTAATTTCGGGACTGGAAAGTTGTATAATTAAATTAGAGCACAAGGGATTGTGTTTTTGAGTGACAAAAAAGTCCAGCGCCTAGGTTGGCTTGTCAAGTCAAGAGTGTAATAACTTATTAGAAATTAAGGGCTATTGTTGGGCTCCAATTATTGTAGCAACTGTAGGGTGCACCAAGGGTTTAAATAAAGAACCAGACAACTGCAACATAATTTTTAAACCTCAAACACCCTGATGCTAAAACAAAATTTTCTAACCCTATCTAGTCAACCTAAAAATAATAAAAATTGAGGGGGTTTACATACTTCCCAACTTAGAAGAATTTTGTCCCCGAAATTAAAAGTAAAGCACGAATGAGAGTTACGATAATTTAAAAGTAAACAGAAAATCGAATGCAGTACGTAATTTCGTACCTCGGTCCTCAAATAAATATAGAAAACGTTGTCGGATGGAATCCTCGCGCTCCCAGGTAGACTCGCATAGCGAATGATGTTTCCATGCAACCCTGACTAGTCGAAAAGTCTGACCCCATAAAATCTTCTCACTGCGATCGAGTATCCCCACTAGCTGCTTCGCATATGATAAACTGGGCCCGACTGTAATCTCTGAATGATCGAACACGTGGTTAGGGTCTGCCACGTATCTCCTCAACTACGATGTATGAAATACGTCGTGCACTCCTTCTAATGATAGAGGCAATACAAGACGATAAGTCACTTCGCCAACTCGCTCTAAGATGTCAAAAGGTCCGATGTACCTCGGACTCAGCTTGCCTCTGCCCCCAAATCTGATGGTACCACGAGTGGGCGATATCTTCACAAATACATGGTCACCTTCCTTGAACTCCAAAGGTCTGCGGTGCGCATCTTTCCAATGCTTCTGTCTGTCCTGTGCTACATGTAGGTGGCTCTGAATCTTCTTCACTTTCTCCACTATCTGTGTCACCAACTTTGGACAAAGTATCTGACGCTCTCCCACGTCACTCCAACATACTGGTGACCTACACTTCCTGCCGTACAGTGCCTCATAAGGTGCCATCTATATGCTGGCTGGATAGCTATTATTGTAGGAGAATTCTACCAAGTGTAGATGGTCCTCACAAGATCCTCCAAAATCGATCATGCACGCTCTCAACATATCCTCTAGTATCTGAATCGTGTGCTCTGACAGACCATCAGTCCATGGATGATATGTAGTTCTGAACTTGAGACGAGTTCCTAGACTCTCCTACATACTTGTAACCTCTGTATCCTGAAATTCTAGCTTAAATATTGTTTTTAGGTTAATTTGGGGCTAGTGGGATTTTTCCATAATTTTTGGTTAATAAAAAACTAGTAACACTAATTTTCTAGGACTTTTAAGAATTTATTTTAGATTCAAACTTAATTAGAAATATCCCAAACTTTTGTTTTAGGTTCTAAATAATCATATATATTTTCTACAATTTTTTGGGAATTTTCTGATTATTTTTAGCATTTATTTTGAGTTAATTAGGGAAAACTAAATTAAAAATTATTTTCTGAAAATAAAAACCCAAAAAAAGTAATTATTTTGCCCAGTCAGCCAACAGGGGGCCCACTCGTCAGTCTCCCACAGCCATCTGGGCGGGGCCCGCCTGTCAGTGACAGTGAGGTGGGTGCGGGTGCAGCCGAGCCGACTCCGAGCCGAGCCGCATCTTAGTCCGAGTCGGACTCAACTGAGCCGAGCCGGGTCAAACCCGGACCGTCCAATTTGGGCGGGGCTGCGTGGATGCACGCTATGTGACAGGCTCACGAGCCGTGGCTTCCCACTCTCCTCTATATATATAATAGTTAGGTTAAAATTCTAGGGTTTTCTTTGAGCCAAATTTTGGAGAATTACCATTTAGGGTTCCTTTATCTTCCAGAAGCCATTGCGCATAGCTCTGGGCTCCAAACGAGGCCCAGTTTCTTGAGTTTGAACGATATTAAGGTTAGCTTTCTGAATATATAAATTATTTTACGAAATTATGAGTATTAAATTCTGGAAAATTCATAGAGCACAATATGTCCGAAAATAGATGCGTCTCAATATTTTCGCAATTTCGGGAGAAACAGGAATCAGAATCATGAACCGTTTGAAGTTTCGGAAAGCTAATGTCGAGATCATTGACATATGGTTTTCTCAGAATTTAATTCGAAATATTTATATACTGTTAATTCTGTAGAACTTCTAGGTTAGAATTTAACCATCGGTGCACAATACAAAATTTGTATGTGCCATAATTCCCAAACGAATTTGAATTCGGACGAGCCATAAATTCCAACATTTTTTGACGCTGAAATCTACAGGAAATCATGCATGAAATTCAAGTTTGTGTCGGTTAACTTTTTGGTCAACAGATCGTCTCGATTTGCGTGTCATGAGTCTCGAGTCGATAAAATTTAGGTTCTTTTGGACAAAATTAGGATTTGACCTAAAAATTAGAATAATAATATTAAAATAGAATTTTAGAGTAATTATACCAGAATTAAATAAATTAAAATAAATTATCTTTTGACATGATAAATTTGTAATACATAGGCTATTTGGACTATGACCGGGATTCTGATTCATACCAGCTAAGGACCACAGGCGAGTACATTTTCGTGATTACTTTCAGTGCTTGATAGTCTCTATAATGCATGCTTAGTATTGATTATTTAATTCTTGACACTTGTTACACGGATTAGTATGATGGATTCTTATTATGAGATAAGTGATTGTTCTGGATTATTGTTATTTCTTCGTGACTGGTTTGGAATCCATGTGTACTTGTAGGGAGGAAAATTACTTAGTGGACGTGTGAACTACCATTTCTATCCCATGGTCTTTTCTGGAATAATAGCAGCCATGCACGACACGTGTGGTTTGTCGGATATTACCCCCTAGCCGTTCACATGTCAACAAGGTATTTCAAATCACATAGAGTAGTTGTTCCTATCTGTTCTTCCATCCATTGTAGTTTTTTTTTTGTTGCTTGGAGATATTGAACTATATGTTTGCCATGACAGGACTTCAACATTTGGTTATTCTAGTTGCTTTATTGTGAGTTCAGTTTGTTGTTATCATATATTCCTTGCTATTTATTGTCTTATAGCTTCTACCATGTGTTAGAACTGTTTTCATTATGATGTACTCGTTCCTTTCCTGACTTGATAAACATTTTAGGTGACTACATTGAGGATGAAATCTATACACATTATGGACCGTATGCTAGCGACATAATAGAGCCTGATCTTGCCCTTCCGGACGATCAGCGAGAGTTAGCAGCTCAGATACCGTCTGCGATGGAGTAGTTTATTAGTAGTTGATTTTGTTAGTTATTTGGATTGGATTGTTCTCCGACAGTTTTCTAAAGTATTTTGAACATTGTATTTGGATAATTAGTTTTGGAAAAGATTCATTGTACCCACATCAAGGTTATTATTTTAATATTATCTTGGGGTATTCTTTTAAACTAGTGCATGTGATTAAGTATAATATATATATATATATATATATATATATATATATATATATATATATATATATATATATATGTTGTGAGTTATAGATTACTTGTGGCTTATTATACAGTGTTCTACCGCCGACACTGCGGCGTAGGCTGGGCGTACTCATGACTCATGTCCAAATCCAAGGTGCGGGTCGTGACATATTTTTAGTGGTGGCCCATGCAGGTCCGATTTTGCACAAGGTTGTGAACTCATGGTGGTAATCAATTTAGACGTACGACTGCGAGCCTGCCATAGGATATACATACTAGGAATAGGAAAATACGCAATCATAACTAGGGATCCCGTATACTCAACTTGCTAAGCCTTAATAATTCTTTTCGAGCAATCGAACCTCTTTCATAGTTGATCGTCCTCCTTGATTACTTCCTTATCTTGTGCGATATCAACTTTATTCTTGTTGTTTTCAACCTTTCATAATGCCACCCAAGACTAGAACGTGCGGTGCCAGAGCCATTGGTGCTTTTCCTACACCATCCGTATCGCATCGCTTCATATCCATATCCTTTGTGCTTAAGCATAGTTTAGTATCTGACCCCTTGAGTAGGTGTTGCAAGATCACGACTGGTGGAGGCACTATCCTAGTCAGTAATACTTGTAAGGGGCGTCGTGTTACCTTGGGAGGCCATAATTTGGATGCTAGTTTACTCGTAATGCCACTTCCGAGTTTTGACATTATCCTTGGAATGGATTGGTTGAGTATGCACCATGCTATCATAGACTGTCATGGAGGACGTGTACTGTTTTGCCCTCCAGAAAAGCTAGAATTCGAGTTTGTTAGGGGAGGAGTTGAGCAGAGTGATAGAATTATTTGTGGAGCCATGGTAGCAGAGACGAACTTGCCTGTAACACCCTATTTTTTTTAAATTTTTAAAAAATAAATAAATTTTCTGGATTTTTTGATAATTTTAATTAATTATTAAAAATGTCCTTCAGGGGATTAATATTTTTATGTATTAAAATAATTATTAAAATATTACAAAAAATATATTTTTGGGTGTATTATTAATTATTGGATGTTGTGTAATTTTTCTGAAATTTATTGGGCTCAAAAACTATTTTTAAATAGCTAAAAATCCTAGTTTTAATTAAACCCAATTAAACCAGACTGAACCAGACCCTAACTGAACCGAATCGGACCGGCTAACCCTACTGAACCGGACATAACCGCCCAGCGGGTCGAATCCGGACCCGCTAGCCCGCGACCCGACCCGACCCTCCATCACCGCTCCCCTCTCTCCCACGAACCCACCCCTCCGCCTCCGGCGCAAGACTACCCACGTCCCCCGGCCCGTCGACTCTGCGGCCACCCCCACGACCCGCCCACGACCCTCGCCTCTCCCTCTTCCCTTCCCTTTATAAACCCCCGCTCCGGCCTCCCCGCTCCACCGTTCCACTGCTCCCCTTCCGTCCTCACGAAGCCCCTGTCCCCACTAGCACCACCGCCACCGCCATCACTCCGGCAATGACAACAGCCCAGACCTCCCCGGCCCGCCGACGACTCACAGCCAACCCGCCAACAGCCGCAGCGGCCCCCAGCAATCCCTGCCGCCGTGCCCCGCAGTCGACCAGTCGCCGCACCGTCGCGTGTACGCGAAGAATAGTCAATACCGAACCATTATTCCGGTGAGTTTTTCTCTCTCCTCGCCGCCCCATTTTCTATTCTGTTGAATCCTGTACGAAGACCACGTGACCCTCTCGAACTCTGTGCAACTCGTTTGGGGTATCGCGTCATGTGTCGGTCGCAAACTGCGACGCAAAAACAGGAAAATAAACCCAATTTCTGAAAATTCAGAAATTATTCCGAACTCGCAAGTTCACGACCGATTTGCATGCAACCTGTTAACTATTTTCAAAATCCACTTGAACAGTAATTTAGACCGTATAACCTAGTTTTTAAACCCTATTTTTGTTCAATTTATAGTGTTGTAGTTTGTAATTTATTCGCGGGTAAAAATAGCCAAAAACTTGGTTATTTAAATATACTGATTTTCCAGAAACTGGATGCGCCCCGCTAAACGAGATGACTTGGTCATGTGCGAACTTCACCAAAAGGTGCGCGCCATTAATATGGATGTGTGAGATTTTACGAAAGTTGATTTGGATGTACGTGCACACCGGAATCAACGCGTATCCGTCGACAACGCCTTGAATCGGCCCTATCCTGAAACTCTTATAACTTTGTGTGTACTCGCCGTTTCGAAACAAAACTTGTGCCATCGGACTCGTAGTATTTTTCTGGTCATATGACCCAAGTTTGATTCGATTCTGAGATAGTTGACAAAATCCCGTATCGTGGGCCCCACGGCTCTACTAGACGGACAATTTTGTGATCGGCTCATCGGAATCCAGTTCTGGATATTCCGTTGGGTTTGTATCGTCGTTCTGGACTTATAGACACTAAGTTTGATGAATTTAGAGAACATTATCTCTGGCACATTTTTCGGTAAGAAGTGGGCCACATGTGGACCCTACTTTGACCAGAAACGGTCAATTTTGCCCATGTATCCAAATTGGACTTATGGACAGACAATTCTAGCTATTTGATATCTTCTGAACATGATGGTAGTGTTTATTTCAGCAACCGGAGGAATACCTGCAGATCCCACTGATACCAGAGCAGCAGTTGGAATCCAACCCCCAACAAGTGTACCTTGCCATACTTGCAGCACTTATTTTCTATTATTCCCTTGATTTATTTATCTGATATAAATGTTCAACCCAGGACCATGTGACATTACTTAATGTCCGAAAAAGATTCGGGTGTCAACACCGTACCCGGAGTTGTGTAACGTCACCTAGCGATGGATATCGAAATCCTATACATTCTCGTGCTTGCATCATCAAATACGTCATACCATAGGACACCTGACACTGTTCATGAGACAGAATCTTCTTGAGATATTCATGGTGATTCTGTATAGGCTACAAGATTTGTGACATAGACTTTATGTTCATAGCTATCATATAACTTGCTGGATTAGATATGATCTTGCGTGACATGGACATGAGACATCATGGACATGAGACGTGTGATTACATTGGGTGGGGAGAGACACACATGCTACAGGATGATTTTATATATGGTATCGTAGGCCCACTACATAGTAAACTATATAGTATAACTACATAGTATAACTGCTACCGGCTCCCCGACATAGAGCTTGTAGTGGTCTCAGCCTGAGTACTAGTGATGCTCTCACTTGCATATCACATAGCTGGTTACATAGTTTACCCTATTATTATTGTTTCATTTATTATTGTACTACATTTATTCTGGCTCGAGTTATTCTTGTACCTTGCTATGTCTCCTGAGGACCTGGATCCGGATTATGTCCCCAGGTTTAGCAGAGGAGATCTACCCCGAGGTATACGGGACAGGAGCATACATTGGAGCAGTTCCAGAACCCGAGGACGAGGTCGTGCCAGAGAATTTCTCCTGAGTATTGGCTTTATATACTCAATTATTTTTGTTTCTAGTTACTTTATTTCCTGTCTATTGAATTGATGTATCAAACTTATTCTCGGGTTGCTCTCCGAGACACTTTTTATCGAGACTTGTTAGATTATATTTTATTTCAATTTATTCTGGCATTTGATCTGTGATTATCTTCTGTGGATAAGATTAGAACTAAATTATGACTTGTATTGTAGACCTATTTATTGTTGTTTATAGCTTAAGTACACCCTAATGGGTCCATTAAATTGGGTTTGCCCATTGGTGTGTGCTGTTGGCCATTGCCACGTGGCTAGTCCCTCGGTATTTTGGGACTGGGGCGTAACATAGTTTTTGTGGTGGCCCATGCAGGTCAACGACTAAATTGTTTCGGTTTCAACTAAGGAACTGAGCAAGCCTGCGACAAAGATAGGATAAGTTATAGGATCTCATCCACTTGATTTATTCGTTCTTGACCTCTATATCGAGTTCAAAATAATTTATTGACTTGCATCCTGCATTGATTCTTCTGTACGCTTCTCATAGTTTATTTTGGATACAGAGTAATGGATTCACAAGCATGCAACGAGACTCCCACAGGAACACCACAAGTTGCAGATGTCACCTACGACGATGAAGTGACATCAGTGGGTGGAGGTCAATCCGCTCAACAAAGCCATCAAGCAGGTCAACCTACCTCAAGATTTCGGCGAGACAATATTCTACCACCACCGCAGTTTACTCCACAGATGCCTACCTTTCCACCAGGACAGCCTATGGATGGTCAGCAAATGTTCCAAATGTTCTGCGCAATGATGCAAGCTCAATAGCAGATTCATCAAGAGGCTCAGTGTCATGAGGCAGAGAATATGAGAAATAGCATAGTGACTGCACTAGAGCAGGCGAACCTACCAGCTTGACGGCCATCGACGGGCTCTATTACCGATTTTTGCCAACTGAAGCCCTGCACCTTTTCAGGCAAGGAGAAGCCCACTGAGGTTCATGAGTGGCTCACAAACACTCAATATCAATTAGAAGCAGCTGAGCTTCCAAGAGAGCGTTGGATGATTGCCGTCCGGATGCAGTTAACGGGCAATGCACATCACTGGTGGCTATCTGAGGAGAGTCGGCTCGGACCTGACCGAGTCACTTGGGAGGAGTTCTCCAGACTCTTTCAGGAGATGTACATTCCATCTATTGCTCGATCAGAACTTCGGGACAAGTTCAATCGCCTCACTCAAGACAGTATGACAGTGGAAGAGTACAATGCGGAGTTCATTCGTCTGAGTCGCTTCGCCCCTAATCTGATCCCGACAGAAAAGGAGAAGGATGAGAATTTCTTCGACGGACTAAACTTTGAGCTACAGAGATTGATCGGATCCATTGCACCTACTTCA
Source organism: Iris macrosiphon (assembly GCA_036927795.1). Classification (NCBI taxonomy): domain Eukaryota; kingdom Viridiplantae; phylum Streptophyta; class Magnoliopsida; order Asparagales; family Iridaceae; genus Iris; species Iris macrosiphon. The sequence continues at coordinate 100,737,972 of JAYESA010000005.1, read as the reverse complement.
TACACGGACGTCCTTGCTGCAACCCGACGCATGGAACGCGTCACCAGGAGAGAGTCCAGCCTCAAGCGGCCATTCACATCAGCACCAGCCAGAGCACCACAGGGATAAGCTGCAAAGAGATCTCACATGCACCAGCCACCTAAAGCATCTCCGCAGATACTACCTATATGTCAATATTGTGGCAAGCGAGGTCATCATGAGAGCGAGTGCAGACGCAAGTTGGGATTATGCTTGATTTGCGGATTCAACCAACATTTAGCCAAGGATTGTCCTAAGCATCGAGATGGAGCAACAATGGTAAACCGACAAGCTTTAGCAGCATCGATGCCACCTTTGGCACCCTAGGCAGCACTCTTCTAGTAGGCCCAGCAACAGCAGAGGGCACTACTACAAGGACGCGGACAAGCTTATGCAATGACAATGGAGGAAGCGCAGACTCGTGGGGTAGCGAATACGCGTAAGATTTAAGTTAATCATGGTTATCTATTCCTAGTGATGCCAAAGCACGTGCCTGTTAATTCTTTTCCTTAGCCTTAAACCTAGTATTTTGAACTTGTTAGTGATTGATAACCTAGTTTTCCTAAGCTGTAGTTTTCCTTGCTCTAACCAGATTTCTTTACCCTTGAATTACCTAACTTTTATTGTTTAGGGAAATACTTTAGGTGTTTTGCTTAACCCTCATCTTTTGATTTTTCCTTGACCATGATTCTTTGTTTGTGTCGTGCTTCAAACATGTCTTGCAACCGCATCATCTCTGCTGTCGGTTATTTTCTTAATTGCGAGGACACAATTCTTTTAAGGTGGGTAGATTGTAAAATCCTATTTTTTTTAAAAAAATTTAAAAAAATTAATTTTTTAGATTTTTCGATAATTTTTAATTAATTATTAAAAATTTCCTTCATGAGATTAATATTTTTATGGATTAAAATAACTATTAAAATAATACAAAAATTATATTTTTGGGTGTATTATTAATTATTGGATGTTGTATAATTTTTCTGAAATTTATTGGGCTCAAAAACTATTTTTAAATAGCTAAAAATCCCAGTTTTAATTGAACCCAATTAAACCGGACTGAACCGGACCCTAACTGAACCGAACCGGACCGGCTAACCCTACTGAACCGGACCCAACCGCCCAGCGGGTCAGATTCGAACCCGCTGGCCCGTGACCCGACCCGACCTGACCCGCCATCACCGATCCCCTCTCTCCCACAAACACATTTCTCCGCCTCCGGCGCACGACTGCCCATGTCCCCCGGCCCGCCGACTCCGCGGCCACCCCCATGACCCGCCCACGACCCTCGCCTCTCCCTCTTCCCTTCCCTTTATAAACCCCCGTTCTGGCCTCCCCGCTCCATCGCTCCCCCTCTCCCCTTCCGCCCTCACGAAGCCCCCGTCCCCACTACCACCACCGCCACCGCCACCACTCCGGCGACGACTCCAGCCTAGAGCTCCCCGCCGACGATGGCCAACCCGCCAGCAGCCGCAGCGGCCCCCAGCACTCCCCGCCGCCGTGCCCCGCCGTCGATACGTCGCCGCGCCGCCGCGTGTACGCGAAGAATAGTCGATACCGAACCATCGTTCCGGTGAGTTTTTCTCTCTCCTTGCTGCCCCATTTTTTGTTCTATCGAATCCTGTATGAAGACCGCGTGACTCTCTCGAACTCCGTATAACTCGTTCGGGGTATCGCGTCCTGTATCGGTCGCAAACTGTGATGCAAAAACAAAAAAATAAACCCTATTTCTGAAAATTCAGAAATTATTCTGAACTCGCAAGTTCATGACCGATTTGCGTGCAACATGTTAACTGTTTTCAAAATCCACTTGAACAATAATTTAGACCGTATAACCTAGTTTTTAAACACTATTTTTGTTCAATTTATAGCATTATAGTTTATAATTTATTCGCGGGTGAAAATAGCCAAAAACTTGGTTATTTAAATACCCTGATTTTTTCGGAAATGGGTGTGCCCCGCTAAACGAGTCAACTTAGTCATGTGCGAACTTTACCAAAAGGTCCGCGCCGTTAATACGGACATGTGAGATTTTGCGGAAGTTGATTTGGATGTGCTTGCACACCGAAATCAACGCATATCCATCGACAACGCCCCGTATCGGCCATGTTCTGAAACTCGTTGTAACTTTGTGTGTGCTCGTCGTTTTGAAATAAAACTTGCACCATTGGACTCGTAGTATTTTTCTGGTCTTGTAACCCAAGTTTGGTTCGATTCTGAGAACGTTGACAAAATTCCGTATCGTGGGCCCCACGGCTCCACTTGACATACGATTTTGTGATCGGCTCATCGGAATCTAGTTCTGGACATTCCGTTGGGTTCGTATCGTCGTTCTGGACTTATAGATACTAAATTTGACGAATTTAGAGAATATTGTCTCTGGCACATTTTTTGGTGCGAAGTGGGCCACATGTGAACCCCACTTTGACGAGAAATGGTCAATTTTGCCCCTGTATTCAAATTGGACTTATGGGCAGACAATTCTAGCTATTTGATATCTTCTGAACATGATGGTAGTATTTATTTCAGCAATCGGAGGAATACCTGCAGATCCCACTGATACCAGAGCAGCAGTTGGAATCCAACTCCCAAGCAAATGTACCTTGCCATACTTGCAGCACTTATTTTCTATTATTCCCTTAATTTATTTATCTGATATAAATATTCAACCCAGGACCGTATGATATTACTTAACGTTCGAACAAGATTCGGGTGTCAACACCGTACGCGGAGTTGTGTAACGTCACCTAGCGATGGATATCGAAATCCTATACATTCTCGTGCTTGCATCATCAAGTACGTCATATCATAGGACACTGACACTGTTCATGAGACAAAATCTTCCTGAGATATTCATGATAATTCTGTATAGGCTACAGGGTTTGTGACATAGACTTTATGCTCATAGCTATCATATGACTTGCTGCATTAGATATGATCTTGCGTGACATGGACATGATACATCGTGGACATAGACGTGTGATTACATTGGGTGGGGAGAGACACACAGGCTACAGGCTAATTTTATATATGGTGTCGTAGGCCCACTACATAGTAAACTACATAGTATAACTACATAGTATAACTGCTACTGGCTCCCCGACACAGAGCTTGTAGTGGTCTCAGCCTGAGTACTAGTGATGCTCTCACTTTCATATCACATAGCTGGTTACATAGTTTACCCTATTATTATTGTTTTATTTATTATTGCATTGTATTTATTTTGGCTCGAGTTATTCTTGTACCTTGCTATGTCCCCTGAGGACCTGGATCCGGATTATGTCCCCAGGTTTAGCAGAGGAGATCTACCCCGAGGTATACGGGACAGGAGCATACATTGGAGCAGTTCCAGAACCCGAGGACGAGGTCGTGCCAGAGGATTTTTCCTGAGTATTGGCTTTATATACTCAGTTATTTCTGTTTTTAGTTACTTTATTTCCTGTTTATTGAATTGATGTATCAAACTTATTCTCGGGTTGTTCCCCAAGACACTTTTTATCGAGACTTGTTAGATTATATTTTATTTCGATTTATTCTGGCATTTGATCTGTGATTATCTTCTGTGGATGAGATTAGAACTAGACTGTGACTTGTATCGTAGACCTATTTATTGTTGTTTACAGCTTAAGTACACCCTAATGGGTCTATTAAATTGGGTTTGTCCATTGGTGTGTGCTGCTGGCCATTGCCACGTGGCTAGTCCCTCGGTATTTTGGGACTGGGCATGACATTGCCACACCCGATTATTGCAGAATTTTTAGACTTATTTCCTGAGGAGCTACCCGGATTGCCACCGGACAAAGACCTTGAATTTACTATAGACTTAGTGCCTGGGGAAGAATCGGTGTCGCAGCGAGTCTACAGGATCAACAACAGGGAGCTGACAGAACTGAAAAAAGGTGGATGATTTGCTAGACAAGAGTTTTATTAGATCGAGTTCCTCGCCTTGGGGACCTCCGGTCTTATTTGTACCAAAGAAAGATGGGTCAATGCGAATGTGCATTGATTATAGGGATCTGAACAACCTCACCATCAAAAACAAATATCCGCTACCAAGGATAGACGATCTTTTCGATCATTTGAGTGGAATGAGGGTATTTTTGAAGATCGATTTGAGGTCTGGCTATCATCAGTTGAAGGTGAAGAAGGAAGATATTCTAAAAACTGTATTTCGGACACGATGTGGCCAATATTAGTTTATGGTGATGCCATTTGGATTGACTAATGCCCCGGCAGTCTTCATGAACTTGATGAACAAGGTATTCCACCAATACCTTGACAAGTTTGTAGTAGTATTCATAGATGATATTCTTGTCTATTCGAAGACACCGGAAGAGCACGAGAAGCATCTAAGGATTGTGCTAGAGACCCTCCGGAAGGAGAAGCTCTATGGGAAACTCTCAAAATGTGAGTTCTTCCTGGATAAGGTAGAGTTCCTTGGGCATGTGGTAACTGGAGCCGGGATATCGGTGGATCCAAAGAAGATTGTTGCTGTAGAGTCTTGGACCACTCCGAGTTCTGTTGTAGAGATCATAAGCTTCTTAGGATTGGCCGGATATTACAGGAAATTTATAAAGGATTTTCCATGGATCGCAGGGCCGTTGACTAGACTCCCTAAGAAGGATGTGCAGTCCAAGTGGACACGATATGGCTGTATTTAATGAGCTAAAGAAGAGATTGACCACAACGCCTATTTTGACAGTGCCATCGGGGACAGGAGGATTTGTCATTTATAGCGATACTTCAAGAAAGGGCTTGGGATGTGTTCTAGAGCAGAACAAGAAGGTGATGGCATATGCTTCTAGACAGTTGGCCACATGAGAGAAACTATTCCACTCACGACTTAGAACTAGCAGCGGTGATCTTCGCTCTAAAGCTATGGAGACATTATCTGCACGGAGAGCGTGTGGAAATATACACTGACCACAAGAGCTTGAAGTACATCTTTACGCAGAAAGAGCTGAATATGAGGCAGCGCAGGTGGCTAGAACCGATGAAGGATTTTGATATTTTACTATAATACTATATAGGGAAGGCTAACGTAGTTGCCGATGCATTGAGCAGATATCTAGTAGCGATGTACTTGACAACGGATCGTCACTTATTAGCAGAATTGGATAGCCTGGGCATCGAGGTTATTATTCCAGGAGGGGAGACGCAGATGATGGGCATACAGATTCAATCAGGATTGATAGAGAAGATTCGAGAGACGCAGTACCAGGATGAGGGTCTGCGAAGCCTCAGAGCTCATGTACAGGCATAATTGATAGATGACTTCTCTATTGCAGAGGATGGTTCTCTAAGGCACGGGACTAGGTTATGTTGTGCCTAGTGGGGACCTGTATGAAGAGATCATACAAGAGGCTCATCATTCTCAGTATTCTATACACCCGGGAGCTAACAAGATGTATAAGGACCTGAGGGAACACGTATGGTGGTATGGAATGAAGCGGAAGGTAGCATGTTTTGTCGCCAGATGTTTAGTGTGCTAGCAGGTCAAAGCCGAGAGGCAGAGACCAGGAGGATTGCTATAGCCACTACCAATTCCTGAGTGGAAATAGGAGCATATCACGATGGATTTTGTTTCCGGACTTCCACGCACTCCAGGAGGGTATGACGCAATTTGGGTCATTGTGGACAGGCTGACCAAATCAGCCCACTTTTTGCCTTTCAAAGTAGGATTGTCCACGGAGAAGCTCACTGATTTATATGTAAGACAGATAGTCAGGCTGCATGGAGTTCCAGTAAGTATCGTGTCCGATTAGGATAGTAGATTTATGTCCCACTTTTGGAAGAGTTTGCAGGCTAGCTTGGGTACCCAACTCAAATTTAGCACGACTTACCAACCTCAGACGGATGGACAGTCAGAGAGGACTATTCAGACGCTCGAGGATATGCTTCGGACATGTGTACTAGATTTTGGTGGCTCGTGGGAGGATCATCTTCACCTGGCAGAGTTTGCGTACAAAAATAGCTATCAGGCTAGTATTGAGATATCTCCTTTCGAGGCTTTGTATGGTAGGAGATGCCAAACTCCATTATCTTTGGATGACGTAGGAGAGAGAGTACTTTTGGGACCAGAGATGGTAGTTGATGTTGCAGAGAAGGTAAAGAAGATTAGAGAGAGACTTCGGGTGGCTCAGGACAGACAGAAGCAGTGTGCCGATAGCCACAGAAGACCGCTAGAGTTTGAGGTATCGATTCGTTCATTTAAATAGTTATTATGTTCTTAGATCATGCATTAAGTTCCTGTTTTGGCATAGGTTGGCGACTTAGTGTTCTTAAGTATCTCTCTGACACGTGGAACAATTTGTTTCGGTGGAGGTAGAAAGCTTAGTCCAAGATTCATCGGACCTTTCAATATTCTGGAGATGGTTGGAGTAGTAGCTTATCGACTAGCCTTACCGCCTACATTGGAAGGAGTACACAACGTGTTCCATGTATCCCAACTGAGACGATACGTGGCAGATCCTAGCCATGTATTAGATCATTCGGAGCTTGAGGTTGGACCCAGCCTCCGTTATCCGGAGCAGCCAGTGGAGATCCTTGACCGCAGAGATAAGGTGCTTCGTAACCAAGTAATTTTCTTGGTTCGCATTGCTTGGAGGCACCATTATCCCAGTGAATCCACTTGGGAGCGGGAAGAGGAGATGCGAGAGCGTTACCCCTATCTTTTTGTACCATGAGGTAATTTTTCTTCTTATTTGTTCTGCCTTAAATTTCTAGGACAAAATTTTTCTTAGGAGGGTAGACTTGTAACCTCCATATCCTGAAATTCTAGCTTAAATGTTAATTTTAGGTTAATTTGGGGCTAGTGGGATTATTCCATAATTTTTGGTTAATTAAAAACTAGTAATACTAATTTTCTAGAACTTTCAAGAATTTATTTTAGGTTCAAACTTAATTAAAAATATCCCAAACTTTTATTTTAGGTTCTAAATAATCAAATATATTTTCTAGAATTTTTTGGGAATTTTCTGATTATTTTTAGCATTTATTTTGAGTTAATTAGGAAAAACTGAATTAAAAACTATTTTTTGAAAATAAAAACCCAAAACAAGTAATTATTCTTCCCAGTCAGCCGACAGGGGGCCCACCCGTCAGCCTCCCGTAACCAACTGGGTGGGGCCCGCCTGTCAATGACAGTGAGGTGGGTGCGGGTGCAGCCGAGCCGACCTCGAGCCGAGTCGCGTCCTAGTCCGAGTCCGAGTCGGACTCAGCTGAGCCGAGCCTGGTCAAACCCGGACCGTCCGATCTGGGCAGGGCTACGTGGATGCATGCCACGTGGTAGGCTCACAAGCTGTGGCTTCCCTCTCTCCTCTATATATATAATAGTTAGGTTAAAATTCTAGGATTTTCTCTGAGCCAAATTTTGGAGAATTGTCATCTAGGGTTCCTTCATCTTCCAGAAGCTATTGCGTATAGCTCCGGACTCTAAACGAGGCCCAGTTTCTTGCGTTAGAATTATATTGAGGTTAAATTTCTAAATATATAATTTTTTTTATGAAATTATGAGTATTAAATTCTAGAAAATTTATAGAGCACAGCATGTCTAAAAATAGATGCGTCTTGATATTTTCACGATTTTGGGAGAAGCAGGAATCAGAATCATGAACTGTTTGAAGTTTCGGAAAGCTAATGTCGAGATCATTGACATATGGTTTTTTCATAATTTAATTCAAAATATTTATATACTGTTAATTCTGTAGAACTTCTAGGTTAGAATTTAACCATCGGTGCACAATACAAAATTTGTATATGCCATAATTCCCAAACGAATTTGAATTCGGATGAGCCGTAAATTCCAGCATATTTTTTACGCAAAAATATATAGGAAATCATGCATGAAAGTCAATTTTGTGTCGGTTGACTTTTCGGTCAACAGATCGTCTCGATTTGTATGCCATGAGTCTCGAGTCGATAAAATTTAGGTTCTTTTGGACAAAATTAGGATTTGACCTAAAAATTAGAATAATAAGATTAAAATAAGATTTTAGAGTAATTATACCAGAATTAAATAAATTAAAATAAATTATCTTTTGACATGATAAATTTGTAATACATAGGCTATTTGGACTGTGACCGGGATTCTGATTCATACCAGCTAAGGACCACAGGCGAGTACATTTCCGTGATTACTTTCAGTGCTTGATAGTCTCTATAATGCATGCTTAGTATTGATTATTTGATTCTTGACACTTGTTACACGGATTAGTATGATGGATTCTTATTATGAGATAAGTGATTGTTCTGGATTATTGTTATTTCTTCGTGACTGGTTTGGAATCCATGTGTACTTGTGGGGAGAGGAAATACTTAGTGGGCGTGTGAACTACCATTTCTATCTCATGGCCTTTTCTGGAATAATAGCAGCCATGCACGAACCGTGTGGTTTGCTGGATATTACCCCCTAACCGTTCACATGTCAACAAGGTATTTCAAATCACATAGAGTAGTTGTTCCTATCTGTTCTTCCATCCATTTTTTGTTATTTCTTTTGTTGCTTGGAGATATTGTACTATATGTTTGCCATGACAGGACTTCAGCATTTGGTTATTCTAGTTGCTTTATTGTGAGTTCAGTTTGTTGCTATCATATATTCCTTACTATTTATTATCTTATAGCTTCTACCATGTGTTGGAACTATTTTCATTGTGATGTACTCGTTCCTTTCCTGACTGGATAAACATTTTACGTGACTACATTGAGGATGAAATCCCTACATATTATGGACCATATGCTAGCGACATGATAGAGCCTGATCTTGCCCTTCCGGACGATCAGGGAGAGTTAGCAGCTCAGATACCGTCTGCGATGGAGTAGTTTATTAGTAGTTGATTTTGTAAGTTATTTGGATCGGATTGTTCTCCGACAGTTTCCTAAAGTATTTTGAACATTGTATTTAGATAATTAGTTTTGGAAAAGATTCATTGTACCCACATCAAGGTTATCATTTTAATATTATCTTGGTGTATTATTTTAAACTAGTGACTATGATTGAGTATAATATATTTATATATATATATATATATATATGTTGTGAGTTATAAATTACTTGTGGCTTATTGTACAGCGTTCTACCGCCAATACTGCGGCGTAGGCTGGGCGTACTCATGACTCTTGCCCAAATCCACGGTGCGGGTCGTGACAATACTCCGCCAAAAATATAACGTGAATCTGGAATCACGATCCGATACAATGCTGACAGGTACTCCATGTAGTCGTACTATCTGTCTCATATACATGTCAACTAATATCTCCGTGGACTGTCCAACTCTGAAGGGCAAGAAATGTGCAGACTTGGTGAGTCGGTCCACGACAACCCAGACTGTATCCTTTCCGCTAGGGCTCCTTGGGAACCCTGTGACGAAGTCCATGGTAATGTGCTCCCACTTCTACTCGGGAATGGAAAGCGGCTGTAATAGTCCTGCAGTCGTCTGATGTTCGGCCTTAACTTGCTGACAGACCAAATATCTCGCCACAAATCTCGTAATCTCCCTCTTCATCCCATGCCACCAGTAGTATTGTCTCAAATCTCGGTACACCTTCGTACCCTGGGATGAATAAAATAAATCGAGCTATGAGCCTCGGTCATCAACTCCTGGCATAGCTCGCCACTCAGAACGTATAGGCGATATCCATACCTCAATGTTTCGTCTTCATAAATCGAAGTCCCGTCTGTATGTTGGCCTCTGTCCTCTCTCGCAGTCGTAGGAATCTCGCATCTATAGGCAGGGCTGCCTTGATCCTCTCAACCAATATAGACTGAACCTCTAGACTGGCCATTTGTCCATCCATGCCTAGCAATACAACCTCTATCCCGAGCTCCTGAAGATCCTCTAACAATTTCCGCTGATTCATCAAAAAGTATGTCATGGACTTCCTGCTTAAGGCATCTGCTACTACATTCGCCTTGTCAGGATGGTAGTGCAACTCGATATCATAGTCTGTCATCAACTCTAGCCATCGCCTCTGTCTTATGTTGAGCTCCTTCTGAGTGTAGACATACTTCAGACTTTTTTGATCTATGTAAATCTTAACCCGCTCTCCATAAAGGTAGTGTCGCCATAGCTTTAGTGCAAAAATCACTGCGGCTAGCTCTAGATCGTGCGTCAGATAGTTCTTCTTATGAACTCTTAGCTGTCTCGATGCGTAGGCTATTACCTTACCGTGCTGCATCAGTACACATCCTAATCCACTCCCAGACGCATTGCTATACACTAAAAATTCTCCCAATCCCGAAGCAAGTGTCAAAATCGGTGCTGATGTCAGACGCTTTTTCAGCTCATCGAAAGTTATCTGACACTCCTCAGTCCAGATAAACTCCTCATCTTTACGCGTCAGTCGCGTCATAGGCGTAGCGATCCTCGAGAAGTTTTCTATGAACCTCCGATAATATCCGGCAAGTCCGAGAAAACTCCTAATCTTCGTAACTGATGTAGGGGTAGGACACGTCTCTACTGCAGCGATCTTCTCCGGGTCAACTGATAGTCCATCTCCAGTGATTATGTGTCCCAGAAAGGGTACTTTATCTAAACAGAACTCACATTTGCTGAGCTTGGAATACAGCCTCTCCTGCCTCAGCGTCTCTAACACGATCCTGAGATGCCCCTCGTGCTCCTCCTGGATCTTGGAATATACTAAGATATCGTCGATAAATACGACTACGAACTTATCCATGTACTGGTGGAAAACCTTATTCATCAGGCTCATAAATACTGTTGGAGCGTTGGTTAAACCAAACGGCATGACTAGGATCTCATAGTGCCCGTACTTCATCCGAAAAGCTGTCTTCGGAATGTCTTTCCTTCGTACCTTGATCTGATGATAGCCAGACCTGAGATCGATCTTCGAGAATATACATGCGCCACTTAGCTTATTCAAATAAATTATCGATGCACGGTAAGGGTACTTGTTCTTTATCGTTATAGCATTTAGCGCACTATAATTGATACGTAAACGTACCATCCCGTCCTTCTTCAGACAAATAAGATGGGTGCTTCCCATGGAGAAACACTAGCCCGAATGAAACCTTTGTCTAAGAGATCATCTACTTGGACCTTCAACTCAACCAACTCCTTCGGTGCTAGTCTGTAGACGGGGAAGTAACTGGCTCGGCTCCGGGAGTCAACTTTATAGTGAACTCTATCTCTCTGTTAGGTGGCAGGCCTGGAAGATCCTCTGGAAACACGTCCTCAAGCTCTGATATAAAGTGAGGATACACCGGTTCACCTTCTGCAATGTGTGTCGCTAAGGTAGGTTGGACACCATGCTCTCAGGCTCCCCGAAGAAACTTAAACTCAGGGTGATCTGGTGGTCTAAATATAATGCTACCACGTCGGTAATCTAGTGTCGCGTGGTATTGGCTCAGCCAATCCATGCCTAGGACAATGTCATAGTCTAGACTTAATCTCATAATGAATTATCTCGTTCTATTTACAACACCATTCCTCCAAAAAAAAAAATCTTCCTTCCCTAATGTATTATTAATCTTCTCCTCAAATTTCTCCCTACAATTGTATTCCTAAAAAAAAATCGTTATTTATTGCTCCGAGTCACATAGTGCAATTATAACAATGGAATCACCCAAGCACATGCTAAAATTTCTGGTATCAGATCATCATCTTCCAAGTGAGGGCCTAAAATTTTATCTTCTCCAGTTCATAATATCGTTCCTAGTATCACTATCATATACTACAGCTAATTTCTAGCATCTGGCTATGCATTTCCATAAATTTTTCCTAGAGGGTTAGGATCAACGATCTTTCTAGCTCCAAGTACTTCCTAAATCACTGCTATCTCACGTACGGGTAGGGTTTTATCAGTTCTAGGAACGTACTACTGGGTCCAATTCTCTTGCTAACAATCTACACTAGTTCTAGAATCTAAAAGATCCTATCAATCTACCCTACTAAGAGTAACAATCTTCTCAGAGAATATTGTCAAATCATGTCTTCTGTCGTCTAGACTACGATCTTCTTCTGGAGGGAACCATCAGGCACAAGCATTCATCTTTTCAAAATAAAAAGAAGATGAGAAACAATGATAACGATATTGATAAAAAAATAAACGAATACAATTTGGAAGTCCAAGGGTGATAATCAAATACAAAGGGAGTTTTAAAAATCGATGATGGATTGAGATCTTATTCAACAATAAATCCTAATTTGCAGGCTCGTTTGGTACAATAACGTAACCAAAATGATATGCTCTTGACCTGTATAGGCCACCACAAAAATATATAATGCCCCAGTCCTAAAATACGTAGGACTAGGAAGACGTAACATGCCAACTACGCATTCGACCAGACTCTGGTCTGACTCGAATACGTATAAGATGTACCATAATGGTCACTATCTGAACAATCCAGTAAATATAAATATCTATGTCTCAATCCACAATGAATAGAATATACAAGAATGAGCTACATATGCTAAAGTCGGCTGCCCAATAATACACAAACTCGAATAGACTCAAGAAGAGATATGAGTCTATTAAAACTAGGCTAACACAGCAGATAATTAAACAATATGAAATAAATAACTATAACTTCGGTAGAAATGATATAAGTACCTGGTACCAATGCCTACAAGACAAGCAACTCCATTAGTAACTCCAAAGGCCCCGTAATCGTCTATGCTGCAAAACTGACAAGGGACCAGGTCCTCAGAGGGACGCAATAAGGTACAAAATAGTATGCCATAGTATAACAGAAAGAAACAAGTGCAACGCCGGTGTAATCTAGCATAACCACCAAAGTGTGACACAATTTTTGAAGATAATATTCGACGCGTGGGCTGTCCAAAATAAAACTGTAGCTCCGAACACAGAGACACACGGGGCATACCGTAGCTTCGAGCACAGAGTCACACGGGTGATACTACGACTCCGGATACAGGATCACTACATAAATAAGACAGATACCTATATATAGCGCATGCAGAATAGCCCAAACGTCTAGTAACTGTCTTCCCCTCCCAAAGCGGTCAACGAGTGTTCACTGAACCTGAACCTCTATCTAACAGTCTCGTCATACTGAAGTAACTATCAACAATCACGACCCTAAAGTCGTCCCAGATTTTGGTCATGCTGACAATATCAGGATACAGAAAATCTGACACGATGACGGTGTCTGAATGTGTCCTAGGGTTATGATGTAACCATGTATATACATCAAGGTGTTACAAACATCTATCAATCGTTACCAAAAATTACAGATGAACGTCTGCACCCGGTTATGACCCAGACGCGAAATAACGATTCTGATCTAAAGCGTACATAATGCATAGAATAAATAAATAAAAATCTGATAACTGAGATACAGGGTGACAAGGTACACTTGCCTGGAAGCCAGGCGAAGATTCGGACCCAAACTCGCCAAGGAAGTAACAGCTCAAGATAGAAACTAGAGAAGATATTTTTGGATGCTGTCACAAATATCACCAACAGTTTCAAAATGAGTGAGATACTCAGAAAAGCATATACATACGTCCAATTTTGGACACAGTGACAAAAATGCAGTTTCTGGTCAACACGGGATCCACAAGCCAAAAAACGTGCCAGAGACAAAATTCTCCAAATTCATCAAACTTAGTGTTTACGAGTCCAGAACGATGATACGAAGCCAAGAGAACATCCAAAACTGGATTCCTATGAGCCAATCACGAAATTGCCCGTCGTGTGAAACCGTGGGGCCCACTAAACAATGTTTCGTCAACGTTCTTAGAATCGAACCAAACTTGGGTCACAGGACCAGCGTAACGCTGCGAATCCGATGGTGCAAGTTTCGTTGCAAAACGACAAGCACACACGAAAGTAGGATAAGTGTCAGAACGCGTCGATACGGTGCTTTCCGACAGATACGTATTGATTTCGGTGTGCATGCACATCCAAATTAAGTTTTGCGAAAGCCCACACGTCCATGTTGGCGATACGCACCTTTTGGTGCAATCGTTACGCGATGAGGTTGCCCGAATTGATGGGACCAACTCAGTATCGGAAAGTATTATGGTTTTATAAAACTATTTTTCTCAAGAATTGAAATTCTAATTACTAACAATACAATGCAAACTAAAATATTCTAACTGAACATACTACAACAGGATTAAATAGGGTTCAAACCCGAAGAATTGGTTCCAGGATCGGTTGCACGAGAAGTGAGATATCACTTCGTGAATCAGGGAGGTTAAACTCAGTTTCTGAACACAGGTTCGAGCCGCAGTTCCTCGCGGCCGCGGGGAGGGGCCATGACGGCGGCGGCTCGTGGTGGCAGGTCGGTGGCAACAATGGCGGAGGAGGTGATGGCTCCGACGAGGCTTCGGTGAGGGCGTCGGGAAGGTCCTCCAGTCGCGACGAGGGTCACCGACGTGGTGGCAAGGGCATAGTGAATGCTGCTACGGTTGGTGGTGCTGCTGCATTGGGTGCTCCGGTGGGTGGTCATGGTGAGGGAGGCGGCTGCTGCGGTTGAGAAAGGCGGGAAGGCGGTAATGGTGGTAGCAGCGGATGAATGTGGCGGAGTGGCTGGTCGTAACTCCGATAGTCGTGGTGGCGGTTGATGATGGCGAAGTGGCTGGTGCGAAAGATGGCAGCGGCGGCGGGTGGAGGCGTTGGTAGTGGTGGTTGCGGTGGAGCTGGCTGAAGGTGTTGGTGCAGCAGGTAGGGTTGCTCCGGTGGAGGCTGCTGCAGTCGCTTGCCGGTATAGTGGATCGGGTTGCTCCGGTAGAGGCTACGGATGGAGATGATGCAGCGCTGGTGGCCGAGGTAGAGGTGTAGCAGCGGATGGAGGTCATGGTGGGGCTCAGTCGGAGAAGGAGAAGCGGGTGGCCGGAGTAGGTATTGAAGATAAAAACGTGGGAAAAAGAAGTATTGAAGAAGAAGAAGAAGAAAAAGAAGAGGTAGTAGTGATGAAGAAGAAATAAAGAAGAAGAATGGGAGGCTCGGCTGTGAAGGAAAGAAGAGGGAGGAGAGAGAGGGGGGTTTCTAGGCTTCTAGGGATTAGGGCCTGCTCCTTGGGAAAAGGGGTGAGGATGAGTGATTTTATAGGAGATTGTGTGGTGAGGATGGGGTTGCATTTTGAATCAAAGGCCTAGATTTCACATGAAACAAATGTTCAAAACCAAAGGGGAGAGAGAGAGATGATTGGACCGGTCATGAGTGGGAGGGGGGTTTCTTCATTGGCCTTGACCAATAGGGTGGTGACACCTAGCACCATATTTGCAAATAAGCCCCTTAACTTTTGGATATTTGTACATGGATGAAAAGTTATGGAGATTTGGTTTGGGAAGTGGTGTTTGGTATTATGTAGGGTGAGGGGGTATTGTGTGTTTTACATGGGCTTCATGAAAGGGGTATCGGATTAAATTGGGGTTAAGTTGGGATTAGTCAAAGTTGGAATCTCCAATTTAATTAAATAAAGTGTCATGTGCTCTTAAATTAAATGGGGACACATGGGTCTCAATTAGGAGTGATACAAAGGTCATGAATGGTGTAGGCTTGGTGTCAGTCTTGTCCCCTTTAATTGGTTCGACGAAACGGGTTGAGTTTGTGTCCCAAAATTGATGGCAACGATAAAGGTACACGAAATAGAATTAAAGAATTAATTTCGTGACTGAAAAGTTGTGCAATTAAATTAGAGCACAAAGGATTGTATTTTTGAGTGACGAAAAAGTCCAGCGCCTAGGTTGGCTTGTCAAGTCAAGAGTGCAATAACTTATTGGAAATTAAGGACTATTGTTGGGCTCCAATTATTGTAGCAACGGTAGGGTGCACCAAGGGTTTAAATAAAGAACCAGACAACTGTAACATAATTTCTAAACCTCAAATACCCTAATGCTAAAACAAAATTTTCTAACCCTATCTAGTCAACCTAAAAATAATAAAAATTAAGGGGGTTTACATAACACATGTACACGTAGTATGTAGTAATTGTATCAACACGGATACAAGAAATCGGGTCAAATTACTAAACTTACAATTGGTCATATGAGCCTTATTACTTTGGAACACATAGCTCATGTATGCACATAGCTGGTTAGTCACTTATGACAGTCAATTTTAGCATATGGTCATGTCTAACACAAGGTTGGATTACTAAGTCCATTCTTTCTTAGAATCAATCACAAGCAATTTTCAAGACCAACAACATAGAACAAAGAAATATTCTAAATAAAATAGCTAAGCTGCATGCACAACTTGGCACATGAGACGGGTGCCGCATGGACTGTCGACCGCATGCTACCTCAGCCTGCATACTATCATGGGCCGTATACGATCCTAGGCTGAATACTCCTCCAAGCCGCATGCTCCGGACAAAAGTCCACTTTTTGGAACAAGTGTCAAAGTGATGTGTTAGATAAGTGACTGAAGTGATGGATGTGACAAGCCATAAAGTGTCAAAGAGAAAAGACAAAATCATAGAAAGATGTGCCAACGGTTCAGAGTCATGCGTCCATGGGAAGGTGGCCGGATACTATACTTGCCGCATAAGTCACTCGGCCACATATTTCTCTTTGGACTTAGCAAATTTTTCATTCGTCCAGCGAACAAAACACAAGGAGTTTTGTCACTTAGCTCCAGAACACTTTGTGTAATGGTCAGTCATGCTTCCAACGAAATGGACACATGCTGGTTCGCTATGCGGCAAAGAGTCCAGCCGCTTAAGGATCATGCCGCATGGAAGTCTCGGCCGCATATGGTGCTAGCCGCATAAGAACTTCGTCTTCTCCAGACAGCAAGTTCAGCCATGACGAAAAAGCTCCAAAAATTCAAAAATTATTTTCTTCATAAAAACTTTATTTTAACTCTGAATCAAGTGAAACAAAAGCCAAATTGCTCGAAATAAAGTGCTCCATCAACCACAAAAACTGATTTTCTAAAATACCATATTTTAGTATATCAAAACCACGAAAAACACATATAACCCATAAAAATTATAAACTTTAAATATAGATCTACTCATATCTAGCCATCAAAATTGAAAAGTCCAAGTATTAAAAGTGTTTATAATTATAATAGACACATATTAGACTAATAAAATGCAAGAAAATGTTAAGAATCCAAAATCAAAATGTTTCTCCAACTAATGTAATACTTGCCTAAAATGAAGGAAGGAGAAAAAATGAGAGAAGAGAGAGAAAAGAAGTTAGCTTATATATCCTAGGGTTGAGGTTTAGACCATGGGTTCACTTATGACCAAACCAACCCAACAATTAAATCATGAGTCTAATTGAACCAAAGAATGGGTCTAGTCTCCATGACATGCAATCTAATCATCAAGCAAGCAAGAAATAATATAAGCAGAAAAACTAATATGTCTTAAATATGTATATCGAGAACGGAGAGTGATAACACATCATATCATTTATTGTATTTTAGTCTTTACTTGGTATTTAGTTTATTCGTAGGGTTGTAGTTTGTTCTTTTCCTGATAGAATTCATTGCAGGTGATAAGGACTTTTATCCTACCCATTATGGCCCATAAGAGATAGACGTTGCTCAAGACCAGGAGTTCGTCCCGGAGACTTGAGGACTAGTCGTAGGATTTTACTTCCTATCTTCGTACTTGATGTTGTATTGTGAGGGTTATGATGGATGACTGTACATATTGGGATAAGAGTCAAGATATTGTCTTTGTCATTCATCGGGTTTGTTCCCGGACATACATTCATGTACAAAGGTATAATAATGGTAATCTGGTGGTGTACTATAATTTCTTATATGAAATCGTATTTAGATGTTGTGATAAAAATTGACATCCATTATTGAGAGACTATTACGGTCTGGACAGCTGACTACTGTTGTCAACGACACCGTAGGCTGGACATGCCCGACCCGTACCCAATTATTCGGGAGCGGGGTATGACACCGAGGGCGAGGTATTAAATGAAGAGATGTGGAGAAAATCTCATGTTACTTCATCTATATCTCATTTAGAGGTGCTTGTTTCAGAGAGTCATGACAGAACTAAAAGCAAGGATCCGGATAGTGGCAGAGTCAAGAGTAGAGGCAAGTCTAAGATTCGGTATGAGGACTCTGAGTGCCACCATTGTGACAAGAAAGACCACATCAAGCAAATTTTTTTGCTTATAAGAGAGAAAAAAGAAGGGAGACAAGGAAAAATATAGTGAGAACACAATAACGCCCGCCTCAATACATGGAGAAGATGTTATCATTGTGAGTTATGAGGTTGTTATGAACCTCGCCTGCAATGACAATTCTTGGCTGGTAGACTCATTGGCTTCAGTTCACGTATATCACAACATGGCACTATTTATCCTATACACAATAAGAGATTATTGAGTATTGAAGATGGGCAACAAAAATGTGCCAAAGGCTATTGCTATTGTAGATATATATTTAAAGACAAATATAGAAGCAATTCTTGTGCTCAAAGGTGTTCTTCATGTCCCCGATATTCGTTTCAACCTGGTGCCTGTTAGAAGGTTGGATGATGAGGGATTCTTCAAACTCTTTAGGAATTATTAGTAGAATATTCTAGAGGTTCGTTGGTGATTAATATAGTAAGCAAGAAGTTGGGTCTCTACTATATAGAAAGTAATACACATGGGGCACATAAGTTAAACACAGTTAGTGATGCATCTACCGAGTGGTGGCACAGACGGCTTAGCCATATCAGCGAGAAATAAATATTCAACTTGTTGAACATGAAAGTGATACCGAGGTTCAAGTCTACAAAATTAGAGAGATGCACATACTGTATGGCCGGAAAGGAAAATATAGTATTTTTCAAAGTCATCCATCTTCAAGGAAGTCGACGTTTCTCGAGTTAGTTCACTAAGATGTCCACGGTTCAATAAAAATATAAACTATTGGTAGTGATTCTTATTTTATAACTTTTATTGATAATTATTCTAGAAAAGTTTGGGTCTATGCTACAGAGACCATGGACCGGGTGTTGCCTACATTCAAAGAGTTTCAGACCTCTATTGAAAGGGAGACTGACAAGAAGTTAAAGTGTGTTCAGTTCAACAATAATGAGGAATACATTGGTCCCTTTGAAGCTTATTATATAGAGCAAGGAATTCGACACCAAAAAACTTTGCCTAAGATACCTCAGCTCAATGGTAGCGGAGCGTATGAACATGATACTGATGGAGAATGTATGATGTTTGCTATCAAAAACAAACTTATCGGGTTGTTATTAGGGTGAGGATCTCAACATTGCTGCTTATGTTATTAATTTATCTTTTAGTGCTCCTTTAAAGGTTGATGTGCCTGATAGAGTATAGTACGATAAGGATCCGTCATACAGTCACCTTTGAGTGTTTGGTTGTAAGACCTTCGTGCATGTACCAAAGAACAAGAGATCTAAACTTAAGCTAAAGATGAGGTAGTGTATATTTTTGTCAAATATGGTCAAGAGGAGTTTAGATATAGACACTATGACTCAGTAGAAGAAAAGCTCTATAGAAGCGGGGACGTGGTGTTCATGGAGGGTCAAACCATGACTAACACTCAGGATTCTAAGATCCCTTTTGAGGCTGATAAATTGCACTAGTCAGGGTCATTCCGCTTTGAAATATTTCAAGAGGATACTGCAAAGAATCCAGTTATGCCGGATCCAGTACATGAAAATGCTCCCAACTTGATTATCAACCTACTAATGATGATCAGGGCGATCCTCAGGAGGATGAGCTTGCCGAGAAGGTAGTTTTAAAGGGAATTAGGCTATCAATATATAGACAGCACCAGAGGTTCCATTAAGTAGGAGCACAAGAGAGTGTCAACCATCCATGAGGTACTCTCTAGATGAGTATGTTCTATTGATTGATAGAGGAGAAATTAAAAGCTTTGCAGTGGTGATAGAATACGAATACAGGCAGGAGTAGATACATGTCATATAGGAGGAGATGAGTTCCTTGCATGCAAACTCTACTTATGAGCTAGTATGATTACCAAAGAAAAAAGGCTTCAAAGAATCGCTGGATGTTTATAGTAAAGCATAAAGAAGATGCTACTCGCCATTGATACAAAGCGAGGCTGGTAGCTAAAGGCTATAATTAGCAAAAGGGTATGAATTTCGATAAAATCTTTTAGCCGACCATCAAGTCGTCATCTATTCAGGTGGTGCTAGCGTTAGCAGCCAGTTTCAGCTTAGAGGTTGAGCATATGGATATAAAGACGATATTCCTTCATAGTGATTTATGTAGGAACCCTAGAGGAAGGTAAAGTTGGTTATAAAACTAAGTAATATAATTATGAAATAATAACAAGAAATTTAAAGAAGAGAGTAAGAAATCAAATATGTGATGTATCCTGGTATCCTACTCGAAGGTAATCCAGTCCTAGAACACACTCCAGCTTTAATCCACTACTAAAAAATAGTATAATACGAGCTCTGATCTGAAGACTCGTCAACTTCTTATACACGATCTTTGATTCGAAGGCTTGCCGACTTCTTCTTTAGAAAAGAAATGGTTTAGATTTTCAAGAATACTTAGAATATTAAGATTATAACTCTTTAATACTCTAACACTTTCGTGGATGGCAAATAAAAGCTTGGTAGAGTTAATGGTATTGGTCTTTGGTAGTTGAGAAAATTTAAAGCTCAAAGGGATGTCTTTGAATGAAGAAGTTCAAATCTTTAAATAGAACGTCAAAAGAAAGTATTTTAATGCAACTTTTTGTCGACAGGCGGTATACCACCGGTATACCATCAATATACCACCAGTATACTGCCTGGAATAATAACAACTATAATTGTATTCGTTGGATAGCAATTAAGTGATATACTTCCTGCAACAGTAACACCTATAATTGTATCCTTTTTTCCAGGTTGACCAAATTCAGTCCGAATTTAGTCCGAGTTTGGTTAATCGAGCTGAACCCGAGTTTGGTCAGCCGACTAAACCCGAGTTTAGGTGTTTCAAATGCACCGTTGGATCATGTGGACGGTCCAGATCTGTTGTAAGATTGAAGGGACTATATATAGGTATTTTCTAACCCTAATCCAAGCAACTTGTAATTTGACGCAAGTTATAATATTTGGAGAGAGAAAGAGAAATTTGTGGCTATTTCGAAGGTGAGATTGTTTCGGATAACTCTTCTCATTGTCGCTTGTTCTTCATGAGTTGTAATATATTTTTATCAGCCAAGTAGTTGTGCTGATCCATTTAGATAGGTGTAGAAGTTTGTAAGAAGATGGTGTATCTTCTTATTTCATTAGTAGAGGTTTTTTCAGGGTTGGACTCCGATCATCCCATGGTTTTTTATGCAAGGATTTTTCATGTCAAACTTATTATGTCTGAATTTTGGCTCTTTTGTGTTTTTGGCAAATTGGTTTCGGTATTTTTCTTTGATTCTCTTGCAATCTCTGTGGTTTGGGGGGATGGTTTCCACATTCATTCCCAACATAGTGGTACTATCAGAGCTTTGCATTCAAAGTATCAGGTGTTAGAGTTGACAGTCAAGCCAATAAGAAAAAATGGACGCAAAGTAGGTGCCACACCCTAGTCCCAAAATATACGGGACCAGGCCACGTGGCAATGGCCTGCTAATACGACCCTACAGGATTTTCTAATTTAATGGACCCATCGAAGCATACTACGCTATCCTAAAATATTATCAAGACTAATATGCTACGCTAACAAGCAACAGGTAAACAACTAATCTCATCCACGGAAACAAATATAATAAAGACTGAAGTAAGTGTTGGTAAATGAAATACAAAGAGTCTGAATATCCATAATATAACTGAAATAGTCTAATGGCGATAAACCCACTGAAATACAACGATGGAATAAAAGTACAGAAAGCAGTAAGATAAGTAGACTAGAACATCAGCTAACTAGATAATGATTCTCATTTCTGAGGCAGTAGGCCTACCAAGGCTTAGGGGAACTCTGAAGGTAGAATATCAAGATCCACTGCAATGATGAAGCCCGTCTCAACTCTTGGCCTGTACACAGTCGAATACAAGTGCTCGTCCCGATCTGGAAAGGAACCAGGTTATCAGAGGGACATAGCAAGATACAAAAAGTATATGCCATAAAGTAAAAAATGTGTAATCATAAGGGTGAACTAAGCAACTAAGTGAATGCACTTTGAAGACAACCTTGGTACGTATGGGTAAGTGAAAGGTAAGTTTCTGGCAGTAGCTGCAAACTAGATTCCAGAAGTATATGCTGACTACATAACCAATCATGATAGCGCACAACTAGTAACCTCTGACAGATGTATCGAAAAGCATATACGCCCATAACCGGGTAACTATGAATACCATAACTGGGTGGCTACGAATCCCATAACCGGGTAACTATGAGGCTCACGACCCTATTACGACCGAGTACCGGAATACGAAAACGGACATGTCCAGCTACCCCGTATAAGTTATTATACGTCGTACGGAGATCACGGCTGTATAAGACAAGGGGATGCATGCTATAATCAAGTCTTCTATGGTCAAGAACTTTTATGTCTCAGTCATTCAAAAAAGAAACAGTAAGCATAGAGCATATATGATAAAGCAATAAGGCGTCCCAAACGCTTTCTCAAAATGATCTGGAGTCTAGTTGTGCAAAATAAGGAGCTGAAAGAGTAACAAAAGTACATGACAGTGATCAACTGCAGTCTAATTTAATATAATCATGTAAGAAATTAATTTCTAGACGAGCCGACTAACAGGTGCCGGTGGCTAAACGCCAAAAGGAGTAAATATGCATTAATGAGCATGAAAGAAGAAAACCCACTCGCGATCCCCTGCGACCATGTTCCTGGTATGCGCCATTAGTAGGGGAAAGTACGCTGGATCCTCGGGTGTTGGCTCAAAACCTGGCCATGTAAAAATAGTAGAATTAGACCCCAAATAGCAAGTACCACAAAGGAAGCACGAAATGAAGAAACAAAAAAACCAAGGAAAATACATAATAATACATAGGTTTAGTGTCGTAACTTAGGTCCATGGCATATCCTAGCGCAAAGGCCCAACCCTACAACCAAACAAGGACAAGGGTTGAACCATCACACAATGATAATCTATTTTCCTAGGCTACTAACCGAATAATACAATCACAACCAAGTCCATTTTCTTAAATCGGCCAATCAATTATACGGCTTGCTATTTTTGTGGAGTCTGAGGTTCTCTCAGAAATAATGCATAATAAATATCCTCATATCATGCCAGTGCCGAATATGAGCTAACCAAACCAAATAAATAAAATAGGCACTTGCAGGATACACCAGTCCCCCGTAGGGCCACTGCGCTAAAAATATGATATTAGCGGTTCTAGTGTTCCTATAGTTAAACAGTGGCTCGGCATAATAATAGTCAGATACTACACTCCACTAAGGCAGATGATATACAGTATTTGTGGTGGCCAGCCCACAATGCACTTAAAATGAATCTCTGTGGGAATGTTCGTTGGCATGATCTCGGGATACCGTTCCCTCCAATTTTACTATCACTTTTAGTTACCTAATTAGCCCTACGTTATGATTAAAACCTCAAGGCGTTGTCACATGAGAATTTTTCTTAAGATGTTGTACAAAGTACGGGCACGCTAGATACAAATCCATGGAAGTCAAATCTGGATTCACCCGAGCGTGTATGCAACATTCAGTCAATCAATATCCTAGCCACGCTTTGGTAGTAAACTTGCTTATTATGCTTGTGTTGGGGAAACTATATATATATATATATATATATATAATATCATGCGTTCAGGAATTTAGAGGCATTCTCGATGTACAGCCCAAATATAATCACTTAACACGTGACACGATGTGTCATACCTCGGTGCACATTAAATTATGGACAATTATCAGGCAATAGTGGTATCAGCACGGATACAATATTCGAGTCCAATTACCAATTATACATTGGGTCACAAAAGAACAAGAAACATTTAATTAAAACAAGCAAGGTCGCATGGGTCTCTAGGCCGTATGGGAAGTCGAGGCCGCATATGAAGTTAGGCTGCATATGAATCCTGGCCGCATATGAAGTCAGGCCGCATGAACCACTTAGCCGCATGACAAGTCCCGGCCACATGCTCTGGGTTAAGATCTACTCCTTGGGATAAGTGTTGAATTGACGGCCAATAAATAAAGTGTCAGTGATATAACATAAAGTGACTGATATGACAATACAATAAAGTATGTCAGAGAAAAAAGACAAAACCAAAAAAATAAGTGCCAACAGTTCAGAGCCATGCGTCCAAGGAAAATAATGGCTGTATGCTCTCCAGGTCGCATGAGTGTCGGTATCGCATGGGTTGTCTCTTGGACTTAGCAAATTTCTTATTTGTTCAGCGAGTGAAAGTATAAGGTGTACAAGGACACTTGTGTAAATCATCAGTCATGCATCCAACAAGATGGACGCATGCTGTCAGTATGCGGCAAGAGTTTAGGCCGCATAACCCTTTCAGGACGCATGGCACTCTCAACCGCATATCCTGCTGGCCGCATGCAAACTTCGACTTCTCCAACAGGAGGTTCGGCCATGGCGAAAGCTCCAAAAACAGAAATCTTATTTTCTTCATAAAAACCTTATTTTAAGTCCATATCGGGTGAACCAAAAGCCAAAATACTTTAAATTGAAAGCTCTATCATGTAGCAAAAAATGATTTTCAAAGACACAATTTTAATAAATCAAAACCAAAAAAACTCATAAAACCCATAAAACCCTAAGTTTATAAAAGTAGATATACTCAAAACTGTCCATCAAAACAGAAAATTCCAATAACTAAAAGTGTTTAGAAACGCATAACAAATATAATGGAACAATAATATGAAGGGTTTCTCTATTTCTCATGCAGGGTATACTTGTCTATGAGAATGGGGAGAGAATATTAAAGAGAGAGGAATAAAATGAAGAAGTGAAGAGAAAGAGAGATAAAATATTGGGTTATATATGGTAGGGTTGAGGGTTGAACCAAAGGTTCTCATGACTTGAACCAACCCATAAAATGAACCATGAACAAGGTTAAACGAAAGAATGGGTCTAGTCTACATGCACATGCAACCATGCTAAAATAAAATACGTTACAAATACGTATATCGGGAACGGAGAGTGACATCTCTATCCACCTTAGAAAAATTTTGTCCTCGAAATTCGAATCCAAGAAATAGCTAGAGAAGTCAGGACAAGCACGATACAAATCTACTAGCAACTACACATGCAAGCAATATCATCACAACATAAAGGTGATCACTTGATCACAGACTCCGAGATATGAAGGCGTAAGAAAGAATATACCTTCTGAATCGAATAAATGCGGGTACCGGGATCGATATCATCCTCGCGCTTCCATACCGATTCTCCTTGAGAGTGATGACCCCAAGAAACCCGGACAAGAGAAATAGTCTGATTCTTGAGCACCTTATCCCTTCGGTCCAATATGGATACGGGTTGCTCCTTGTAAGATAAGTTAGTACTAGCGACTAATTCAGAGTGATCGAGGATATAACTCAGATCCGGAACATACCTATGCAACTGAGATACATGAAATACATCGTGTAACTCACATAACGAAGGCGGAAGGGCAAGACGATAAGCAACATCGCCTACCAGCTTGAGAATATCGAACGGACTGACGTATCGCGGACTAATCTTTTCGCGAACCCCAAATCTAATGACTCCACGGGTAGGCAAAATCAATAAAAATGCGTGGTCGCTGATACGAAATTCTAAAGGTCTACGATGCTGATATGCCTAATGATGATGCCTATCTTGTGCAACCCAAAGTTACTCTCTAATGTGCTTGACAACCTCTACAGTCAGCGTGATCATTTCAGGGCTTAACATATTCTGCTCACCAATATCGTCCCAAGCCAATGGTGACCTACACTTCCTGTCGTACAGTACTTCAAAAGGTGCCATCTGGATACTGGCCTGATAACTATTATTATACGAGAATTCTACCAAGTGAAGGTGATTCTCCCAAGATCCACCAAGATCTAAGGTATAGGCTCATAGCATATCCTCCAAGGTCTGGATGGTTCTCTCTGATTGTCCATTTGTATGGGGGTGGTAAGCTGTGCTGAATCTTAACTTGGTGCCCAAACTCTGATGCAAAATTTTCCAAAAATGTGAAGTGAATCGAGTTTCTCGATCTGAAATAATAATTACTGGGACACCGTGTTGTCTGACTATATGTCGTATATACATTTCGGCCAATTATTTTGTAGACTGTCCTACTCGAAAAGAAAGAAAGTGAGCTACTTTTGTGAGACGATCTACTATCACCCAAATTATATCTCGACCAGTCGGTGATCTAGTTAAACCAGTCACAAAGTCTATCATGATGTGTTCCCACTTTCACTCTGGAATAGGAAGTGGCTCAATAATTCTGCCGATCTCTGTTGTTCTGCCTTCATTTGCTGACATATCAGACATCGTGATATGAAGCGTGTTATTTCCCTCTTTATTTTGTTCCACCAAAAGTGTTGCTTGATATCTTGGTATATCTTCGTGCCTTTCAAATGAATAGAATACTGGAAACTATTTGCTTCGGTCATAACTTCTTGCCGAATATCCCAGCTTGGTATATATAGACGATTCCCAAACCTTAGCGTTCCATAGACATGTATTGTCAACTCCTTCCGAAGGCCTGACTCACATTCTTCTTGTAGCTTTTGAATCTTCGGGTCCTCTGCCTGAGCTAGTTTGATTCTATCTATCAAAGTTGACTGAATTTGTAGGGTAGCTTTAACTCATATACTATATAAAATTACTATCTCGATACCAATCTCTTGTAAGTCTTCTAGAATATGCCTCTGAGTAATCAACATAAATTCTCTACCTCTTCTGCTAAGTGCATCAGCTACTATATTAGCCTTACCCGGATGGTACTGAAGTTCCACGTTATAGTCTTTCAACAACTCTAGACACCTTCTCTGCCTCATGTTCAGGTCCTTCTGCGTTAATACATACTTCAAGCTCTTATGATCCTTGAATATTTCTACTCGATTTCCATATAAGTATTGACTCCATAGCTTAAGTGCAAACACTACTGCTACTAGCTCCAAATCGTGAGTTAGATAGTTCTTCTCGTGATCTCTGAGTTGTCGAGAAGCATATGCTATTACTCTCCCTTGCTATATCAAAACACATCCAAGTCCTTTTCCAGATGCATCACAGTACATTATGAATCCTCCGGAGCCTGCTAGAAGAGTAAGGATTGGTGCAGTGATTATCTTCTTCTTCAATTCTTCAAAGGCTATCTGATATTCTGCTGACCATATAAACTTAACTTCCTTGTGTGTCAACCGAGTCAATGGTGTCAAGATCTTAGCAAAATTTGACACAAATCTCTTGTAGTATCCTACCAAGCCCAGGAAACTACGCACTTATGCTACTGTCTTTAACCTGGCCAGTTCTCTACTGCATCTACCTTCTTGGGCTAAACTGACACGCCTGCTTCAAAAATAATATGCCCAAGAAAGGATATGCGATCCAGCCAAAACTCACACTTACTAAGCTTTGCATATAACTGGTGCTCCCTCAAAGTTTGCAAAACTATCCTAAGATGTTCTTCATGCTCCTCCTCATTACGAGAATACCAGGATGTCATCGATGAATACTACCACAAATTGGTCTAAGTAGTGCATGGAAATATGGTTCATCAAATCCATGAATACCCTTGGAGCATTATTCAGTCCGAATGGCATAACTAAGAATTCATAATATCCATATCGTGACCTAAATGCTGTCTTCAGTATATTATGCTCCTGAACTCGCACTTGATGATATCCTGATTATAAATCTATCTTGGAGAAGACTCTTGCTCCACTTAATTGATCAAACAAATCATTAATCATTGGTAATGGGTACTTATTCTTTACGGTTACTGCATTCAACCATCTGTAATCCATACACAACTGTGTCGATCCATCCTTCTTCTTTGCTAATACCGTTGGTGCTCCCCACGGTGATGCACTGGTCTGAATAAACTTCTTCGCCTTTAGTTCTTCCATGTGTCGATATAACTGATCAAATTTTGATGGTGACATTGGGTACACCTTTTGGGATACTATTTCTGCTCCTGGCATCAACTCTATATAGAACTCTAGAGCAGACTTGAAAGCAATTCTTAGAGTACTTTGAGAAGAAATATATTTTGGCCATTGTGAAGGATAATACATTTTGGCCAAAATGCTGAATTCTCTACTATTTTTGCTCCTGGCGTATAATCATGCGTGAGAAGGTCTACTAAAAGACAAAATACAAGTCTCAAGGTATGGTACAACAGTTGAGACACGACAGTCGAGACGATGTTAAAGTCATTACTCGCTTATCAAGAAAAAATAAAAATTATGCGCCAACGGAGGCTTGGCGCACTCTTTCTTGATTGACGAGGTTGAACGCTCAAATGTGCGTCGACGAAGATTTCCCTAAAATTTGCGTCCAAGTCTCTAGTAACCTTGGCTCACTTTTGCAAGGATTTGAATGTTGTGCTGAACGCATGCTTTTTTTTAGACAACACACAATGCGCTCAAGTTCATGAGATAGCGTTATACGCCAAGGGTCTCATGCACACTTTTCGTAGGCTTACTCATCCTTCTCTGGCCAGCACACTTTGTTCTCTGACTTGTTGTTTCGCGAATACTCCGGTCAGGACTAAATACAAGTGCAATAAAACTAAAGTTACAAGATGTTCAATTATAAGTTAAGAAAGTATATGAAATCTCAAGACTAAGTTAACAAATAACAGCATAAGAACTAAGTTATCAAAGTCACGCCAAGATTATGAGTTCACTTCAGTTGGCAAGATGTACTTGCCTACGATCAAGTTCTAGCTTAATACAAATTACTACCACGGTCACCCACGGCCAAGGCAAGCTCGGCTACTGCTCTCGACTGGGAAATAAGTAAAGAAGGAAAGTGAAAGGAAATGAAAAGAAAAGTAAAGGAAAGAGAAATAATTTGCTTATATATGTAGAAGCATGAAAAATACGATGGGAAATCTCGATGCGTAAAACCCTCAACATGCAGGCAGCCACGTAAAACATAGCTCCAGTACTGGGTGGCATAAGACATGACTTCAGAGCCATGGGCGTACAGCAAAGCTTTAACGCTATTTAGCGTATAATAGAGCTCAAGAACGATCCGCATAAAGCGACACTTTCAAGGCCATTTCTTTGGCGTAAAAGGTGGTTACCCCCCCTCATACATCGTAAAAACCTACCTGCTTATTAATGCAGTATAGAGTTATACGAGAAACTCTTCGTATTCCTCGAATGAACCTGTCAGACAGTACAATGAACCTGACTCCTGACAAAGAGTACTGCACGACTATCAAGAGGACGGCTGCAATAATGATTCTATACAGGGCCCTAGACTGTCGTTTAGTGACAAAGCCTTGATATAAGACGTCGTTTATGCATTCAAGGAATACGCTGCCTATTTTACACAGGCAGACATGAGATTTTATGCTCAGGATGAGACAAAATTAGATGCCACGTCAAAAGCTGCTCTTCGCACAGAACTCGAGGCACGTCTCTACAGTTAATACGCGAGATGGGGGCAAATCTTTGTATTTAATGCACGAGATTTTATTCTATTTCCAATGACTGGGTGAGCTATAATTAGGACTAATACGTCCACATCACCATCCTTGCACATTACGCCATCAGGCTATTTTCAGCTATAGGAGTACGCCGTATGCTATCTCCTTAAAATACGCCGACCTGACCATTTTTAATTATAGGAGTACGCCGTATGCTATCTCCTCGAAATATGCCGACCTGGCCATTTTCAACTATAGGAGCACGCTGTATGCTATCTCCTTGAAATACGCCAACTCAGGCTATATTTGCATAGGTACGTGATAAGGCTATCTGGTCCATAATACGCTCAAGACCCCAGCCAACATCAAGTTTTACGTGCTACCTGGCTTCTACGCCAACATGACAGCTACTTGGATTCTATGCCAACTTGACAACTATTCGGCTTCTACGCCTACTTGGCTTCTACGCCAACATGACATCTACTTGGCTTCTACGCCAACTTGACAACTATTCGGCTTCTACGCCTACTTGGCTTCTACGCTAATAAGACAGCTATCTGGCTTCTACGCCAAGGTGACAGTTATTTGGCTTCTATGCCAACCTTCTCTACGCGGGGGGCAGTTACCTACGTGGCTTGTATGTCATGATCTTCACAGTAGTTATACGCGTTACCTCATAATGGGACACGCATCACACGCGGATTCAGGAGATCATTTAGACGTGGGTGGTAGTTATTATAATCGTCGCATAAAAAGTGCCACACTCTCCACAGTTCGGCTTCTACGCCGACTGGACGGTTACTGTCACTAAACCCTATAAATAGAGACCTCCGGCCACGGAGGTCAAAGGTCGGAAAATGGATTATTTAAGAGAGAAGAGTCTAGAGCACAGACAGAGAGTAGGGATTGACGACTTTGGCATCGAGCATCCAATCCCTCTTGCGATCTTTGATGCTTTTCCTTCTTCTACAGCACTTTTTTGTCATTGTGTAGTCCAAAGGACAAAGTGATCGATCGCAGATCAGACTCCTATAGCAATATTTCCGCAGAATCAAACTTTTGTACTTAATATCCTCGTATAGGATTAATTGTACTTCTTTTTCTTGTTTGTAAACCAAAGAAAAGGGTTTCGTATAAACCTAGTTTCATTTCTTTCGTTTATTATCAAACAATATAGGCAAATGATTGATTTGTGGCCATTGGATCATGATCCATGTCCCTGACCTGGGTTCATCACATCCACACACACGAAAACCAAGGGATCAACGGTCCAAAGCATTCAACTAAGGAAAATATACAAAAAAAATAACCTAGGCAATGCATAAATAACACAAAGCATAAACCATGCAAATAAACACAAAGCAAGCTATATACGTATTATACGCGTATCTCGGACATAAATATGAAATTAGTGAGATGAGTCTCATAACTCTCTCCCCCTTAAAAACAATTTTGTCCTCGAAATTTCAATAAGGCACAAAAAATTGATAAGGACAGGAAATCATGCAATCATAATCTAAGAGCTATCTACCACAAGATAACCAAGCACAAGACAGGATCAGGTACGAGATATACGATTAACTATACCTCACGAGTCAAATAAATACAGGTAATGAGCTCGGATATCATCCTCGCATTTCCAGGTTGACTCGCTCGGTGAGTGGTGCCCCCAAGCAACTCAGACTAAACAAATTATCAGGTTCTTAAGAATCTTCTCTCTCCAGTCCAAAATTGATACATGCCTCTCCTCATAGGAAAGGTCGGTACCAACGACCAATTTCGAATGATCCAAATGAGACTCGTCTCACAGTATTCGTAATTTATGCAAATACGTATTTTTGTGCTATTTATTGTATTTTATTGGTTCTCGAGGAAGCTCAAAAATTCTCAAAATTAAAACTTTACTACCTGACTGGTATACCGATGGTATACTACAGTATACCGACTGTATACTGCCCGGCAGATATTTAATTTACTTTTTGAGATATTTTTGAGATATTTCTCTATAAATAGTACTTTAGTTATTTTATTCCTTTCTTTCTCTTTCTCTTTCTCTCTCTTTCTTCTTTACTTTTCTCTCGATCTCGGAGCTTGGTCTTAAGACCTGAAGTGTGGTTTCTGAACCCCTTCATTGTGGTGGACTAGAAGGTTTAGGCTGGAAGCTCGCTTTAAGAAAGTACACATTGCCGATTTCGTGAACTTCTTTTACTTTCTGTCATTTTAATTTGTTGGAGCTTTGGTTATTGCTTTTTAGCTTAGACTTGCTTTATTATAGTTATTTATATCATGATTTCTAACCTAATAACCATTTCAGTTTTCATTTCTGGTAAAAATTTATTCTGTCCCTTTTTGGTAACTCGGTAACGGATACGGTACCAGAATTATGATCGTGAGATTTAGTCCATATTGTGATATCAGATTTACCCTAGACTTGACTTCTTGTTAGACTTGGTTCTGGAAATTTTTGGGGTTTGATTTAGGTCCCGAAAATCAGACTTGACTTAATTATATTTATTCTTGGAAACCGGCATACCGACGGTATACTACAACATACCGACGGTATACTACAGCATACCGACGGTATACCGATTTTGACCGACTTGGATTTCTAGATATTTTCTGTGAACCCTATCGACGTACCGATGGTGTACTATAATATGCCGATGGAATACTGATCATTGCCGACATTATTAACCGACTTCAGGATATTTGTCTTGGCCGGCATACCGATGGTCATACCGACGGTATACTACAGTATAACGACGGTATACCAATTTGTGGAACTTTGTTTTCCATAACCTTTCTTGCCTGCTTGGAATAGCATACCAACGGTATACTACAGTGTACCAACGATATACCAATTTATTGGAATCCAGAACTTGTGTTTTTCCTAAGAACTCGTAGTGACCATAGCAAGTCCAGAAAGTCGTCTTCTGAATATCCTCGTGCCTCACCTTCACCTGATTGTAACCTGATCTCAGATCAATCTTAGAAAACACATATTCTCCTATCAGTTGGTCGAACAAGTCATTAATCCGCGATAGAGGGTATATATTCTTGATGGTCACTGTATTAAGGGCTCTGTAGTCGATGCACATACGGACTGTTCCATCTTTCTTTGGCACGAACAACATTGGGGATCCCCAAGATGATACACTTGGCCTAATGAATCCCTTGTCTTGCAACTCTTACAATTGTACCTTCAGCTCATCTAGCTCCTTCTTTGCCATTCGATACACATTAGAAGATATCGGCACTGCTCCCGGCACTAACTCAATAGTGAACTCGACTTCTTTGTCCGGTGGCAGACCTGGCAACTCGTCTTGAAAGATATCTGCAAAGTCCTCAATAATCAGTGGTGGCTCAACTTCTATCGCCATAAAAGCTCCACTATACTGGCCTACTCTCTTCTCTGTAGTTCCTCTCATGAACTCAAACTCTGGTTGGCCTTGTGGCTTAAAGATAGCACGACCTCTATGGCAATCTAATACTGTATGATATTGGCTAAGCCAATCCATCCCTAGCACTACGTCAAAATTTAGCATTGGGAATATCAAAAGTCAAGCTCTCATCTCCCGACTACAAAAAATAACTGAACAAGTCCTACAGGTACTAGTTACAAGCACTATTCCTCTCCTGGCAAGAATCCTCCAACTCTTAGGCAAGGGTGAAGTAGCTATTCTATGCATTTCTATAAATCTAGATGATATAAATGTAAGAGTGGCCCCAGAATCAAATAAAACATTGGCAGGTACTGATTCGACTAGAATAATACCTGTAATAGCCTCTCCTTCAGTCTTTTTCCTTCCTGAGTCAGTGAAAACACTTGTCATTGCCTTTGAGCACCTGCCTGCTGTCTGGCCCTCTCGAACTATACTGCCTGTGACGCCAAAGGTGGTCCTCTCTACTGGCCTCCTGGTGCTGGTAAACGAGGTAATCCTCCTCCTTGGTTGGTGTCACTACCACATTTTAGGAAAAAGGGTATTTTAGTAATTTCCTATTTAAATAAATATTGTGCATGGTAAATAATTTTTGTTGTATTATTTAATTATTGTTGGATGTTATTTAATTATTTTGGACTTATTTTAGTGGACCCAACTAGTTTCGTTTGGACCCATGGACCAACATGAATTAAATAGTTAGACTTGGCCCATTTAGAAAGCCCATGGTTAAGGAGATGGATTAAATTAATTAAGTGATTAGACTAGAAGCTTCCTTCCTTAATTATTTCTTCATGAGAGGCCCCAAGGGGTACATTGGACATTTTATAATTGCTTGGGGAAGGGGGCATGGCCGGCCTATATTAGGAGGGGGGAATTTCTCTCTCCTCTCATTCTCATTCCAAATCTAGATCTAGAAATTTCTACTCCCAAATTCCTTCCATTCCCATTCCAATTCTCCACCAAATTTATTCCAAATTCTTCCCAATTCACCATTAGAAAGTTGAGAAGCAAGGATCTAGAAGGAGGAAGTAAGGATCTACAAAGAGGAGCAAGGATCTACAATTTGGAAGCAAGTTCATCTCAATTGGAGGTTTCATTGGGAATCCATCTCCCAATAGGTATAATTCAGTTTTCCCATTAAAATAGCTTCTAAATATGATATTTAATCATGTAAAATCAATCCATATGTATGTACTACCCATAGAAATTTGTTTTGTGTTCATAGGAGACCCATGGAGAAAGTTATGGTACTTTTTGTGTCAATTTTGTTGGAATTCCGAATTTACATTTTGTTGTGTGTGTCAATTGATCCTATAGATCAATTGGACATGTGCTTATGTGTTTGAGGCTTGTGTCGTGTCCATATTTGGGTACATGTGGTTCGTATCCCAACTATTTGGTGATACGTGTCATTTTGGGGGTTTTTTCTCCGACACGGGGCTTTGAACATGTCGTATTTTGACACTGACACATAGATCTACTTTTGACACTTTAATTTGTTTATAAATATTATTTGTGACTTGTTTGTGTCCTTCGGGGTGCAATTGGTTGTGTGTTGGACTCGTGTCACATGCGTATCCTAGATCTAGTGGGATACGGTGTGATACTCTCCAAATTGGTGTATTTATGTGTAGATCTAATTATCTATGCTTTAAATTCTTCATTTATAATTAGTAAATATATATAGATATTATATATTATTTTAATATATTTATTATGGTATTTATTGTAGCATAGATCTATAGATATTTCTATGTGTTTTAATGTGGTGTATAAATATATGTATGTAGCTTTCTTGCATGCAATTATATATGTACTTATGTTAACAATATAAATTATACATAAATGTTTTATAAAATATATTTATGTGTTTAAATGTGTAATTATATTATTTATAATTATTATATATTTAATTGTTAATTTAATGAATGTATTTTTATGTGTGCTTCTAGCCATGTAAAATACGTACATTAATATGTGCATTGTGTTTTGTAACTAATAGTATTTAATTGTATATATATAAGTATATATATTTATCTAATTGTTTTTATATATATTTTGATTTATATATAGATTTATATATATATATTTATATATATATATTCTGTGTTTAGTGACAGTAGGATTAATGACAGAGAACTGTCATTAATTAGGCAATTACAGCAGCAGCCGCTGTAACAGTGGCGGCGAATTATTAATGACAGAGCCGCCACTGTCATTAATAACCCATGCAGAGAGTGGGATTCGCAGCAGCAGCGACGGATTTTGCTGTGAGAGTTAAGAACTGTCACCAATAGGTGACAGCAGTACAGTTTGCACAGCGGCTTTGGCGACGGTGGTTTCAGTGATAGTAGAAACTGTCACTGAAAGCCTATTTTATTTAATTTGTATTTTTAGCTCACTATTTTCAGTGACGTTTTGGCAGATTTAATTTATATATTATATATTATATTTGTATATATATATATGTATATATATAGGTGTTTTTGTGAGGTATAATACTAATAGTAATATATTATTTTATTTGTATAAATATTGGTTTGTATATATATTATTTAGAGTGTATAATATTGTATTATTAGTATACTTTGTGTGGGTATCAATTGGGATTTAATTTTGATTCCTAAATTGTTGTATTTTATTTCTATATTATTTATATAGATTTCTTGTGAGGTTGACCTTGGTTTGACCATGTTTGACTTTAGTTGACTTTAGAGTTGACCATAGTTGACTTTTGACTTAGAATTTATTTATTGACCTAGAAGTTGACTAGTTTGACTTGTTCTCTTCCGGGATCTTGTATTAATGTGGTATTCTATATCTAGGTCTTCGAGGTACCGAGTCAGACATCTGTGAGACTTTTTATTGGACTTCAGGCGAGTACATTCTCTGATAGTTTCTCATTTATGATATCCTCTATGTTCGTTGTATCTAGTGTAGATATACATGTTTCTCTTGACACTATGGTTACACGGATTGGTATATCCGGATCTCGTCATGAGATGTTATTCCTTGGTATATGGTGTATATGGTGCAAGTATTGTTTCATTGGTTATCTTGTACATGTACAGACACCGATTTTTGGGAGGAGTCACTCTCTTCTTGGGAAATCTAGTACCATAGCATACCGTGGTTGGATCTTTTATACCAGTCGGGGATGGGGAGTATTAGTATAGATATGTGATCAAATCCCTATTGAATAAAGTATTGGTAAGCGAATAGTGTTGATCATGCACCGCACGTATGATTAGCCAGGCCGCATTGTATCTTGCCCAAGCCGATCACATGTTAAGCTAGTACTCACACACTTAGTCATTAGTATTATTGTTTCATTGGCATATTGTTCATTATTGTATTTCTTTCCAGTATTTCCTTATTGTCTATATATCTCTTGTATCTATTGTGCATCTTGTTTATCCATAGCTATTTACTGTTACATAGTTTTTATCATGGATTAGAACTGCTGTTAGAGATGTACTCTGCTCCTTTCCTGACTGGATATATTTTTCCAGATGACACTGAGGAGTAACCTACCTATTATGGACCCCAGGATATTGTGGGTTTAGATTCTGAGACCCTGGCTCAAGAGGGACTTATCCCAACTGAGACAGTTGACCCTGGAGTGTAGCTTTGTAGTATAATAGTATTCTTTGTACTGGATTTGTCTCCAGCTTATTTCTGTTACTCTTCAGACTCATTGATGTATTATTTTAAACTCATGAGTTGTATGATGACTATTCTATTCTTATCTGATTCGTGCTCATTTCTATCTTAAGTTCTGTGATTGAGTATTCTATCATTATTGGTGGTTCATTACTTTAGATAGACTATCTAGACAGTGTTCTACCGCCGATTCTGCGGCGTAGGCTGGGCGTTGTTTCCGACTAGTATCCGTACACCGGGTACGGGTCGTGACATATTTTTGGTGGTGGCCCATGCAGGTCTAGCTTCACAAGTATGTGATGTCGTGGTAGTGCAACAACTTAGTTGTACTACTGCAAGCCTATAATAAGATATAGGATATAGGTTGAGATACTCAATCACATCTAGGAAAAAAAATTTGATTCAACTATTCTTCTTTGACATTGATACTTAAACCCTTAAACTGTCCTTTCCTTGATGTCTTACATCATGTGCCATATTGATCCTCATTTCGTCTTTTTATGAGACATACTCGGAGATACTTGCGGAGGCACGCAAGGTTGAGCGGGATCTAGGTTTGAAGACCAAGAGAGACCGTGATTCTTTTCTGGGGGCCAACGACAGTACAGTATCTGCCAAACGTCCTCATTTCCAGTCTAGACCTTTCCAGCAGCCACAACAGAACCAGACTCCAGCTAGAGCGCCTTTTCACCAGGCACCTCAACAGCAGAGACAGTTACAGCAAGCTCCATGCAACTTCTGCAAGAAGCCCGGCCACATCTGGAAAGTTTGTAGGAGGAGGCTAGGAGTTTGTTTGTATTGTGGTACTGAAGGGCATCAATCAAGGGAGTGTCCTCGTCGTGGAGTTCAGGGAGCAGCTCCAGCTCCAAGGACACAGACGAGACCACCTGCAGCACAGCCAAGGGGACCACTTCCGACACAACAACAGCATTTTGTCCAGCATCAACAGCAGGGAGATGCTCGACAGGGACGAGCGTTTGCTATGACCGTCGAAGAGGAGGAACCCACCGGAGATGTTATCGCAGGTTCTATTCTTCTTGATTCTATTCCAGCTTTAGCTTTGTTTGATAGTGGTGCTTCCCATAGTTTTGTATCTGTTTTTTTTGCTCCGAAGCATGGTTTGGTAGCTGAGTCTTTGCTTAGGACTTGCAAGATCATGACCGGGGGAGGCATTATCCTGGTTAATGATATTTGCAAGGATCGAAGAGTTACTCTGGGAGGCCGGGAGTTGAGTGCGTGTCTACTTGTAATGCCACTTCCGAGCTACGATATTGTACTTGGGATGGATTGGTTGAGTAGGCACCGTGCTAGCATAGACTGTAGAGGAGGTAGAGTTTTGTTTGGTTCGCCAAGAGAGCCAGAGTTCGAGTTTGCTAGAGGAGCTGCGGAGCAGGGAGAAGGCATTATTTGTGGAGCTATGGTGGAAGACAAGGAGT
Organism: Iris macrosiphon; assembly: GCA_036927795.1. Lineage (NCBI taxonomy): Eukaryota > Viridiplantae > Streptophyta > Magnoliopsida > Asparagales > Iridaceae > Iris > Iris macrosiphon. The sequence goes on along the minus strand of JAYESA010000005.1, from coordinate 100,699,950 downwards.
TGCCGCATCCGTTGATAGTAGAATTCTTGGATGTTTCCTGAGGAATTGCCAAGATTGCCACCAGATCGAGATGTTGAATTTTCTATAGACTTGGTGCCAGGTGCAGAACCAATTTTGTAGCATGTCTATAGAGTAAACAACAGCGAGCTGGTCGAGTTGAAGAAGCAGGTGGACGAATTGCAGGATAAGGGGTTTATCAGATCGAGTTCTTCACCATGGGGAGCCCCGGTATTGTTTGTACCAAAGAAGGATGGATCGGTGCGCATGTGCATTGATTACAGGGCTTTGAATAATCTCACTATCAAGAATAAGTATCCTTTGCCACGGATTGATGATCTGTTTGATCAGTTGAGTGGTGCGAAGGTATTTTCTAAGATAGATTTGAGATCAGGCTACCATCAGGTGAAGGTGAAGCCAGAGGACATATCGAAGACTGCTTTTAGAACTCGGTATGGTCAGTACGAGTTTATGGTGATGCCGTTTGGTTTGACTAATGCACCAGCAGTATTTATGAACTTGATGAACAAGGTGTTCCACCAGTACCTTGACAAGTTTGTGGTGGTGTTCATCGATGACATACTCATATACTCGAGGACACCGGAGGAGCATGAGGAGCATTTGAGGATTGTGTTGGATGTGCTGAGGAAGGAGAAGCTTTATGGGAAGTTGTCCAAATATGAGTTTTTCTTGGATAAGATAGAATTCTTGGGGCATGTTGTGACTGGTGATGGTATTTCAGTGGATCCGAAGAAGATTTCAGCAGTGGAATCTTGGAAGACTCCGAGTTCGGTAGCAGAGATCAGGAGTTTCTTGGGATTGGCAGGCTACTACAGGAAGTTTGTGCAAAAATTTTTGAGGATTGCCGAGCCGATGACCAGACTCACAAGGAAGGATGTGGAGTTTGTTTGGACGGAGGATTGCCAGGTTGCTTTTGAAGAGTTGAAGAAGAGGTTGACGTCTGCTCCTATTTTGACGTTGCCATCAGGGTCCGGAGGTTTCACTATTTATAGTGATGCATCGGGAAAGGGTTTAGGTTGTGTTCTTCAGCAGCATGGGAAAGTGATTGCCTATGCATCCAGGCAATTACGTCCTCATGAAAAGAACTATCCTACCCATGATTTGGAGTTGGCAGCTGGCATATTCGCCCTGAAGTTGTGGAAACATTATTTGTACGGAGAGCGTGTGGAGATCTTCACAGACCATAAAAGCTTGAAGTACGTTTTCACGCAGAAGGAGTTGAATATGAGGCAGCATCGGTGGTTGGAACTGATGAAGGATTTTGATATCTCTTTGCAATATCATCCTGGGAAAGCCAATGTAGTTGCCGATGCTTTGAGCAGGTATCCGGTAGCTATGTTCTTAACGCAGGATCGATATTTGTTGGAGGACTTGGAGAGCTTGGGCATTGAGGTGATTGTTCCTGGGTGTGCTATACAGATGTGGGGATTGCAGATACACTCAGATTTGATGAACAGGATCAAGGCAGCACAGTATGATGATGTATCTTTGAGGAGTATCAGAGCTCAGGTGAGAGCAGGATTGGAGGATGATTTTACTATTTCAGAGGATGGATCTTTAAGGCATGGAGTTAGATTGTGTGTGCCTAGTAGGGAGTTGCGCGAGAAGGTGTTGCAGGAAGCGCATCACTCTCAGTATTCCATACAAGATGTATCGGGATATGCGAGAGAGTGTGTGGTGGTATGGCATGAAGAGAGAAGTGGCACAGTTTGTATCCAGATGCTTGGTGTGCCAACAGGTGAAAGCCGAGAGGCAGAGGCCAGGAGGTTTACTTCAGCCATTACCCATTCCAGAGTGGAAGTGGGAACACATTACTATGGATTTTGTGTCCGGACTTCCACGATCTCCAGGAGGGAAAGACACGATTTGGGTCATTGTTGATAGGTTGACCAAGTCGGCCCACTTTTTGCCTTTCAAGGTGGATTTGTCTACGGAGAAGCTGGCAGAGATGTATGTGAGGCAGATCGTTAGGATACATGGAGTTCCCGTCAGCATAGTCTCAGATCGGGATAGTCGTTTCACTTCTCATTTCTGGAGGAGTTTGCAGGAGAGTTTGGGCACTCAGCTCAAGTTCAGTACTGCATATCATCCCCAGACAGATGGGCAGTCAGAGAGGACTATCCAGACTCTCGAGGATATGTTGCGCACTTGTGTACTAGATTTTGGGGGTTCTTGGGAGGACCATCTCCATTTGGTAGAGTTTGCTTACAACAACAGTTACCAGGCCAGTATAGAGATGTCACCTTTTGAAGCTCTATATGGTCGGAGGTGTCGTACTCCTTTGTCTTGGGACGATATTGGAGAGAGAGTTTTGCTTGGGCCAGAGATGGTTGTGAATGCAGCAGAGAAGGTTCAGTTGATCAGAGACAGACTTCGAGTGGCGCAGGACAGACAGCGACATTGGGCCGATAGCCATCGAAGACCTTTGGAGTTCGAGGTATAGTTTAGATTTTGTCTGTGCTTGTTCTTGTTTGTTATAGATTAAGTTCTTAAGATGGTATTTTATTCTAGGTGGGTGGTTTGGTGTTTCTGAGGATTTCTCCGACACGAGGCACGATTCGCTTCGGTGGAGGCGGAAAGCTTAGTCCGCGATTCATCGGACCTTTCACTATTCTAGAGAGGGTCGGTGCAATTGCTTATAGACTAGACTTGCCACCTGCATTGGAGGGAGTGCACAACGTGTTTCATGTGTCGCAGTTGAGACGATACGTGGCAGATCCTAGTCATGTATTGGATCACTCAGAGATAGAGGTGGGCCCTACTCTTAGCTATCCAGAGCAGCCAGTTGAGATTCTGGATCGGAGAGAGAAGGTGCTAAGGAACCAGACTATTCCTTTGGTACGCGTCGCATGGAGGCATCGCTCTCCGGGGGAGTCTACCTGGGAGAGAGAGGATGACATGCGAGAGCGTTATCCATATTTGTTTGTACTTTGAGGTATGTTAATTCTCTAGCTATGTTCTGTTCATTGTTATATTTTGTTCATTAGTTAGTTGTGATTCTTTAGTTCTATTCTGTGATTTTCTAGGGGTAGTTTTCATCTTTAAAGTTCGAGGACGAAATTATTTTAAGGAGGGTAGACTTGTCACTACCATATTTTAGGAAAAAGGGTATTTTAGTAATTTCCTATTTAAATAAATATTGTGCATGGTAAATAATTTTTGTTGTATTATTTAATTGTTGTTGGATGTTATTTAATTATTTTGGACTTATTTTAGTGGACCCAACTAGTTTCGTTTGGACCCATGGACCAACATGAATTAAATAGTTAGACTTGGCCCATTTAGAAAGCCCATGGTTAAGGAGATGGATTAAATTAATTAAGTGATTAGACTAGAAGCTTCCTTCCTTAATTATTTCTTCATGAGAGGCCCCAAGGGGTACATTGGACATTTTATAATTGCTTGGGGAAGGGGGCATGGCCGGCCTATATTAGGAGGGGGGAATTTCTCTCTCCTCTCATTCTCATTCCAAATCTAGATCTAGAAATTTCCACTCCCAAATTCCTTCCATTCCCATTCCAATTCCCCACCAAATTCATTCCAAATTCTTCCAAATTCACCATTAGAAAGTTGAGAAGCAAGGATCTAGAAGGAGGAAGCAAGGATCTACAAAGAGGAGCAAGGATCTACAATTTGGAAGCAAGTTCATCTCAATTGGAGGTTTTATTGGAAATCCATCTCCCAATAGGTATAATTCAGTTTTTACCATTAAAATAGCTTCTAAATATGAGATTTAATCATGTAAAATCAACCCATATGTATGTACTACCCATAGGAATTTATTTTGTGTTCATAGGAGACCCATGGAGAAAGTTATGGTACTTTTTGTGTCAATTTTGTTGGAATTCCAAATTTATATTTTATTGTGTGTGTCAATTGATCCTATAGATCAATTGGACATGTGCTTATGTGTTTGAGGCTTGTGTCATATCCATATTTGGGTATATGTGGTTCGTATCCCAACTATTTGGTGATACGTGTCATTTTGGGGATTTTTCCTCCGACACGGGGCTTTGAACATGTCGTATTTTGACACGGACACATAGATCTACTTTTGACACTTTGATTTGTTTATAAATATTATTTGTGACTTGTTTGTGTCCTTCGGGGTGCAATTGGTTGTGTGTTGGACTCGTGTCACATGCGTATCCTAGATCTAGTGGGATACGGTGTGATACTCTCCAAATTGGTGTGTTTATGTGTAGATCTAATTATTTATGCTTTAAATTTTTTATTTATAATTAGTAAATATATATAGATATTATATATTATTTTAATATATTTATTATGGTATTTATTGTAGCATAGATCTATAGATATTTCTATGTGTTTTAATGTGGTGTATAAATATATGTATGTAGCTTTCTTGCATGCAATTATATATGTACTTATGTTAATAACATAAATTATACATAAATGTTTTATAAAATATATTTATGTGTTTAAATATGTAATTATATTATTTATAATTATTATATATTTAATTGTTAATTTAATGAATGTATTTTTATGTGTGCTTCTAGCCATGTAAAATACGTACATTAATATGTGCATTGTGTTTTGTAACTAATAGTATTTAATTGTATATATATAAGTATATATATTTATCTAATTGTTTTTATATATATTTTAATTTATATATAGATTTATATATATATATTTATATATATATTTTCTGTATTTTTAGTGACAGTAGGATTAATGACAGAGAACTGTCATTAATTAGGTGGTTACAGCAGCAGCCGCTGTAACAGTGGCGACGGATTATTAATGACAGAGCCGCCACTGTCATTAATAACCCATGCAGTGAGCGGGATTCGCAGCAGCAGCGACGGATTTTGCTGTGACAGTTGAGAACTGTCACCAATAGGTGACAGCAGTGCAGTTTGCACAGCGGCTTTGGCGACGGTGGTTTCAGTGACAGTAGGAACTGTCACTGAAAGCCTATTTTATTTAATTTGTATTTTTAGCTCACTGTTTTCAGTGACGTTTTGGCAGATTTAATTTATATATTATATTTGTATATATATATATGTATATATATAGGTATTTTTGTGAGGTATAATACTAATAGTAATATATTATTTTATTTGTATAAATATTGGTTTGTATATATATTATTTAGAGTGTATAATATTGTATTATTAGTATACTTTGTGTGGGTATCAATTAGGATTTAATTTTGATTCCTAAATTGTTGTATTTTATTTCTATATTATTTATATAGATTTCTTGTGAGGTTGACCTTGGTTTGACCATGTTTGACTTTAGTTGACTTTAGAGTTGACCATAGTTGACTTTTGACTTAGAATTTATTTATTGACCTAGAAGTTGACTAGTTTGACTTGTTCTCTTTCCGGGACCTTGTATTAATGTGGTATTCTATATCTAGGTCTTCGAGGTACCGAGTCAGACATCTGTGAGATTTTTTATTGGACTTCAGGCGAGTACATTCTCTGATAGTTTCTCATTTATGATATCCTCTATGTTCGTTGTATCTAGTGTAGATATACATGTTTCTCTTGATACAATGGTTACACGGATTGGTATATCCGGATCTCGTCATGAGATGTTATTCCTTGGTATATGGTGTATATGGTGCAAGTATTATTTCATTGGTTATCTTGTACATGTACAGACACCGATTTTCGGGAGGAGTCACTCTCTTCTTGGGGAATCTAGTGCCATAGCATACCGTGGTTGGATCTATTATACCAGTCGGGGGTGGGGAGTATTAGTATAGATATGTGATCAAATCCCTATTGAATAAAGTATTGGTAAGCGAATAGTGTTGATCATGCACCGCACGTATGATTAGCCAGGCCGCATTGTATCTTGCCCAAGTCGATCACATGTTAAGCTAGTACTCACACACTTAGTCATTAGTATTATTATTTTATTGGCATATTGTTCATTATTGTATTTCTTTCCAGTATTTTCTTATTGTCTATATATCTCTTGTTTCTATTGTGCATCTTGTTTATCCATAGCTATTTACTGTTACATAGTTTTTATCATGGATTAGAACTGCTGTTAGAGATGTACTCTGCTCCTTTCCTGACAGGATATATTTTTCCAGATGACACTGAGGAGTACCCTACCTATTATGGACCCAGGAAATTGTGGGTTTAGATCTGAGACCCTGGCTCAAGAGGGACTTATCCCAACTGAGACAGTTGACCCTGGAGTGTAGCTTTGTAGTATGATAGTATTCTTTGTACTGGATTTGTCTCCAGCTTATTTCTGTTACTCTTTAGACTCATTGATGTATTATTTTAAACTCATGAGTTGTATGATGACTATTCTATTCTTATCTGATTCGTGCTCATTTCTATCTTAAGTTCTGTGATTGAGTATTCTATCATTATTGGTGGTTCATTACTTTAGATAGACTATCTAGACAGCGTTCTACCGCCGATTCTGCGGCGTAGGCTGGGCGTTGTTTTCGACTAGTATCCTTATACCGGGTGCGGGTCGTGACAGTTGGTTGCTCCTGGTGCTGATACTGCTGATTTTTGAACTCCTACTGGAATAATGGCTCCACGTTGTGGACACTCTCGAGTCTGATGCTATCCTGATCCACAAATCATGCAAGTTTCCAGTCTCTTCCTGCACTCTCTTTGCACATGCCCCTTCTTACCACTGAAGTGACAAATCGGAGGTTCTCTAAGCTAGTAGGGTCCCATCCTCTGTTGTTGATGTTGATGTCCCATTGGTCGTCTGATAGGCCCTCCTTATTATATTTTTGCTGGTACTTGCTGAATTCTCCCCTGATTCCCTTCTTCCTTGCTGATGGCCTCCTGAACCGTGGCCTCCGTCAATAATTTAGCATAAGAGATCTGGGATCGTGAGCTGGTATAGTGTTTAAGCTCCTGAGTTAGCCCGTAATAAAATCTCTTAGCTTTCTCCAAGTCATTGGGTATCAGAACGATGCCATATCTACAGAGGCGACTAAACTCTGAGTCATACTCATCGACCATCTTGTTCCCCTGCTCTAGATGGAGAAACTGATTATACAATGCATCCTTCACAGTGGCCAAAATATATTTCTTCTCAAAGTACTCTAAGAATTGCTTTCAAGTCTGGTGTGTACATCATTGGCGCTCCATCAATTTCCACTAGTAATGAGTGTTCCCTTCTAACTGAGTCCTCACGCTTGTCATCCATAAATCAGTAGGCAGCTGTGACACCTCCAAAAGCTTCTTGGTGCTGGTTATCCAAGTTGTGGTCTCCTTTGGACTCGTATTACCTTTAAATAGCTTGGGGTTCATTTGCACAAAGTCCTTAACTGAACTACCATGCGCGTGTGGCACTGGAGCTAATGCCTGGATGGTGCGGGTGCTGGTACAACCATCCTCTCAAGTGCTGCCAGGAATCTCTGCCTTATCTAGGCGACTTTCTGCCTCTGCTCTGCTGCTTACGGCCTCTGTTCGGCAGCCAGTACGGCAACCTACTGTCTCTGTTCCTGCATCATCATCTGGAAGAATTAAAATATCTGCGTTTGGCCATCCTATGGTGCTGATGGGGGAGCTCCATTAGGCACTACGAGAGGATCTGGTGGAACCGAATTGTCAGTATGTCCGTCCGGCCTTGGAAGTAGAGGAGTCATCAAGGCCTCTCCTGGTGATTGGCCATCGATACTAGTAGACGTGTTGCCCCCAGTAGCGGCACGTCTGTTACGTAAATTTATCTTTCTACAAGAGATGAACGAAAGATTAGGAAGAGTACATAAATTAAGCATGATGCAAAAATTTATTCAAATAGGACAGATTGGGAGGAAGGTGAGTTATAGTCAAATGTGGATGAGACCTAAAACTCTAATCCTAAGTACAGGCCCACTCGGTATAGTTACGTAACCGAAATAGCTAACTCGACCTGCATGGGCCACCACTAAAAATATGTCATATCGCAGTCCCAAAATAAGTAGGACCAGGTATACATACACATGCTAGTTGTACGAACAAGTATAGGAACCCAATTTAATGTACCTAACTAGTCGTAGTATGCTGTAAAATATAACTAAGACTCAATATCACAGGCAGGTAAAATCTAATCTTATCCACAAAATATCATATAATAAAAAATTAAAGAAAATAAAGAAGTCTCAGAATCTACTACAAAAGAATATCTAGTAGAGAACAATCCATGAAAATGAGTACAAAAGAATACTAAAAGAATACAACTAAGCAATAAATAAATAGTCTGGGTGTCAGCTAACTAGATAAAGACACCAAAGACACTAAGTAACTGTCGTCCATGATTAAATGCTCAAGAAAACTCCTGTGGCTCCACCTCAAAGTCCTCGTCTGCAAAATCCCCAACTCCGTAATCTGTCGAGTACAAGTGCTCGTCTGGATCTGGAAAATGTGCCAGGTCCTCAGAGAGACATAACAAGTACAAAAAAAATCTACATGCATGAAAGGAAAGCAATAAACAATAAATAGGGTAACTAAACCATCTACGTGATGTGCACTCGAGACATCTCTAATGGCGCATGAGGGGAAAGAAATAGAAGAATAGTCATCCCACCAGGCGTCCAAAAAGAACTCGGGGGTACACGAGTTACACCATATATATACATTAGAAACAGAAATCTCATAAGCTCACTAGTAGATTCTCCCTCTCAATTTATCTGAACCATATACACGCTGCAGAAATAATGCAATAATGTCAATAATATAGACAACAAGACCAACACTAACTACCAACATAAGACGCGAACTCATGTATCAATGGCCAGTCAACACGCCAGTTCATGCACTCACTCACTCAGTGAACGTGTTTGAAACAGTATCAGGTCAGTAGATACCACTTATCTTCACAACATAACAGATAAGTCTACTACTCTAAATGCGTGCACACATCTAACAAAATGAAAAGAGCTAGGCATATGTAAACTGCACAATACAAACAAGCAAGGTGTACTTGCCTTCCAAGCCAAAATACGAGCACAACAAATCTGGACCGGAGCTCTCCACAGGAATGTCTTGAACACCTGCCAATTAATTATTACACTAATTAGACTCTTACTATCAAGTCAAAATTAGGTTATTAACTAGTTATTAATTCTACGTTGATTGCACATGCAAGTAACTAGCCCTCAAAATAATACTAGTCGTTAAACGTTACCAAAAATCTTTTTTAAAGACATTAATTAATAAAAATAATAATTCTATAATTAATCATAAAAATAAGTAAAATAATATTTTTTTCTTCTACAAAGAATTTCTACGAAGGTTGGCAACTATTTATGCTAATATAGGTACAAAATAGAGTTTTTTTGACATGCAATTTCTCAAAAAAAATTCATAAAAATATTAATTTCTGGGAATAATTCTAAAATATTAGAAAATAATAATTTAATGAGTCTCTAAATGCATCTTTATCATTTCTATTTATTGGTCTGTCCGTCGGACACATGCTAGTCTTCTAGCAATAGTTTTGGCAAAATTTTGTTATTATAACCCTACTATTATGATTTGCATAAAAATCTAAAATTATAATTAATTCTGGAAAAAAAAACTTTAAATCAAAAATAATCGGGAAGACATTCATATATGGCCAAAGAACAAGTTACAATAGATTTATATAAAACTAGGTCAACTTGGTGACTTTTTATGCATAAAAACTATTTAAATCAAAAATAATATTTCTAAAGAAATAAATTAAAAAATGAAATTAATATAGGTTAATAACATCATAATTTAATTATTTATAAAGTTTTAGAAGGGTTCGAAGTGGAATTTTGGAGAAAATATAAAACTAGGTTACCATTCCGATTGTATATTCATTTTTTCCAAAAATAATAATATTTTAATAATCTGAAATAAATAGCAAAAATTTGGAAAAAAATAATTTAAAAATCATATTTCTATATTAATGACAAGATTTAATCAAGGTTTCTACCTATGTGTGCATACATGCATTCATGGGTTCAAATCTTTACATGCAAACTCTAAAATAAAACCCTACAATGAAGAACATAGCAATAATTTTACAAACACATATAAAATAATTTATTTATATATATACAACAATTATTCATGCATTCATACTCATAGAGAGGGTTTGATGAAAAAAGAGACTTACTAGAGAGAGAAGGATGAAGAACTAGGGTTCTTGGATGAAGGAGATGGCGTTATGTCCTCGTGAAGGGGGGTCAGCCTTGGTGTTGAAGGTGACAGCTATGGTGAGAAAGTTAGGATTTTGGATGAGAAGGAGATTAATTTAGGGTTTTGGATGATAAAGAGAGATAATATATATATATATATATATATATATATATATATATATATATATATATATATATATATATATATATATATATATATATATATATATAGGGAGGGAGAGGAGGTCGCGGGTTTGGAGAGGGGGAGATGTACATACGAGTATGGGGGAAGGTCGGTTAAGGGTTTGGGTAGGAGTAGGATTAGTTTAAATGGTTTTCTAATTTGGTTAGTAGCAATCTAAGATAAATCACTAATCCTAATAGATATTAATATCAAAGATTTGATTGGGATTCTAAGGAATAAGATAATAATAAATAAATACATAAATAAATAATTCCTATAAAAAGGGGAAGTAGCCTAAATTGGCATGGAGGAATTATGGGTTGCTTAATGAAGAAGGTTGGATTGAAAAATAATCAAAAATAAATAATTTGTATACAAATATCTAAATATTACCCACAAGAAACTTGGGTTGTTACACTAGTGTCATACTAATGCTAAATGATCGAATTTTGTGTCACATGATGATCCTACCGGTAGTGTCTCCAGTATAGGCTACTTCCTACGAAGGACGGTATAGATTTTGGGGTCGTCCTATGTCATTAATGTTCAAAATAAGGTGAAGTATCCTAATACGACAATTAGATTTAAATTAATTTTAAAAATAATCTAAATAAATATAATAAATATAGAATACACACAAAATAAATATTTTTGGGTGAGGGGTTTTACACAAGACATGAACATACATGGCTTCAGATGACTTGACTTGGCTTTACTCGGTTTTACCTGACTTTGCCCTGCTACACGTGATGAAATGATTGACTGGACTTGACATGTCATGACTTTACATGGCTTCATCGGACATGGCTTGACTTGGTTTCACTTAGCTTTATCTGGATAGACATTGCTTCACATGGTTGTACATGGCTTTACCTGGTTTTATATGGCTTTCCCTGGCTTTACTTGGCTTTACATGGCTTCACTTGGTTTCACGTGGCTTGGTTATTGTCGTGGCTTACATGAGTCTGTTTGTGCAATGTATATTAAACTTGTGTATATTACTATTAGAACTTATTTTATTGTATCATGTCTAGGATGGTAACTACACCCAGATTCATACAAAAAACTGCTAGGGGTTAATAACTAGAGATTCACTTAGTACATGACTAAGAATTTTCCTAGATTGTATGCAATCCCGGCTATTTATACAGTTATCTTGTGGAGTATCCAGTAGTTTATATTATGGAGTATCTTAAGAAGTATCTGGTGCTGGTTTGTACATATGGATATCCCAGACGGACTACAGGGACATGCGATCAAAAGAAACTCCAGTATCACGTTGCATTATAATTGTTAGTAATTAGGATTGTAATAACTCTAGTTAGTTAAAGTATCAAGTCATACTTATATGAATTATCGTTATTTATGGATGATGGTTAGTCTAGGATTTACATGATCACACTTTTATTTTTTTTGCACTTGTTACTCTATTGATTATCAGTTCAGGATATGTCTCATTGCAGGTTTACAGTATTTTCTTTATTATCCTGAGATCATTTACATTCAGTCTTTACTTTCAGTATTTGTATTTCTTATTTTGTTGGTTTAAGTTCCTAGATTTGCTTTCTTTGTGGTACTTGCTATTTGGGGGTCTGACCCCTGTAGTTTTGTATGACTAGATCCAGTAGCAGTACCGTAGGATCTTCCATACTATCCTGAGGATGGTAGCCACCAGGAGCACCAGGCCGCTTGAGTAGATTTTTTTACTTCCCCACTCTGATGTACATTCTACTTTTATTGGCGTTTAGCCACCGAGCACGTATTTAGCTCATATTTTGGTTTTATCAGTTAGCCTACGGGCAATAGCATGATTGACATATCCTAGGGTTGATCATGTATAACTCAGATTCTGGCTAGTTTATTCATTTTATGTTTACTAGCATCATGATCATCTGTATATTATAATTTGGGATGCTTTACTATTATATTGCAGATGATCTTACATCTTGTTATTATTCATATTGTTCTTGTGATTGAGACACTAGGGTTGTTGAACCTAGGCTTGACTGTTGGTTTGTAGTAGTGACCCTTCATATCTTACAGCTTCACCGTATACGCGGAGTATCATTGTGCCCTCAGGATGTCGCAGACCTCTCAGAAACTGCTCTCCCTTGCTGTGATCTAGTCTTAGGCGGCATCCTGAGACAAAGCGAAAGAAAGAATCAATATGGCACAAGATGTAAGATATTCAAGGAAAGGACAGTTTAAGAGATCAAGTATCAACGTCAAAGGAGAATAGTTGAATCAAAAGAATTTTCCTAGATGTGATTGAGTATCTCAGCCTATATCCTATTGCAGGCTCGCAGTAGTACAACTAAGTTGTCGCACTACCACGACATCACATACTTGTGAAGCTAGACCTGCATGGGCTACCACCAAAAACGTATCACGACCCGCACCCGGGGTAAGGGTACTAGTCAGAAACAACGCCCAGCCTACGCCGCAGAATCGGCGGTAGAACGCTGTCTAGAAAGTCTATCTAATATAATGAACCACCAAAAGATAGTGTACTCAATCACAGAACTAAGATAGAATGAACACGAATCAGATAAGAATAGAATAGTCACAATACAACTCATGAGTCTAAAATAATACATCAATGAGTCTGAAAAAAATTACAGAAATATGCTGGAGACAAATCCAGTACAAGGAGTACTATAAAACTATAAAGCTACAACTCCAGGGTCAACTGTCTCAGTTGGGATAAGTCCCACTTGAGCCAGGGTCTCAGAATCTAAACCCACAACATCCTGGGGTCCATAATAGGTAGGGTACTCCTCAGTGTCATCTGGAAAAATATATCCAGTCAGGAAAGGAGCAGAGTACAACCCTAACAGCAGTTCTCAAATAATGATAAAAACTATGTAACAGTAAGTAGTTGTGGATAAACAAGATGCATAAATAGATACAAGAAATATATAGACAATAAGGAAGTACTGGAAAGAAATACAATAATGAACAATATGCTGATAGAACAAGAATACTAATGACTAAGTGTGTGAGTACTAGCTTTAACATGTGATCGGCTTGGGAACTTGCACAAGAGTATAATGGCCTGGCTGATTATACGTGCGGTGTATGATCAACACTCACAAGGAACAAGACATGCACAAGGAGGGTATGATCACATATCTACACTAAAATACTCCCCACCCCGACTGGTATAATAGATCCAACCACGGTACGTTATGGCACTAGATTCCCCAAGAAGATAGCTAGTCTCCCCGAGAATCGGTGTCTGTACATGTACAAGATAACCAATGAAACAATACTTGCACCATATACACCATATACCAAGGAATAACATCTCATGACGAGATCCGGATATACCAATCCGTGTAACCATAGTGTCAAGAGAACATGTATATCTACACTAGATACAACGAACATAGAGGATATCATAAATGAGAAACTATCAGAGAATGTACTCGCCTGAAGTCCAATGAACAGTCTCATAATGTCTGACTCGGTGCCTCGAAGACCTAGATATGGAATACCACATTAATACAAGGTCCCGAAAAGAGAACAAGTCAAACTAGGCAATTTCTAGGTCAATAAGTCAATTCTAAGTCAAAAGTCAACTATGGTCAACTCTAAAGTCCACTAAAGTCAAACATGGTCAAACCCAAAGTCAACCTCACAAGACATCTATAAAATAATATAGAGATAAACTACAATAATTTAGGAATCAAATTAGATTCAAAAAGAACTCACACAAAGTATATTAATAATATAATTAATATATACCCTAAAATAATATATATACAACCCAATATTTATATAAATAACATAATATATTATTACAATTATTATTCCTCACAAAACACATATATATATACATATATATATATACAATTATAATATATAATATATACATTAAATCTGTCAAAGCGTCATTGAAAAACAGTGAATAAAATAGGATTAAATCAAAACAGTTTAAATAGTCACAGTCGGGACTGTCACCAAAGGACTGTCACCGAAACCCAAATAATAAACTGCCACTGCTTTGGTTTTCGCTGACAGTTAAACTGTCGCGGAAAAGCGTCGCAGAAAAGCTGCTGTTTCCCGCTGCTGCAATTAATGACAGGTTTGTCATTAATTGCCCGAAGGCTACAGCGGCTGCTATTAGTCGGCTAATTAATGACAGTTTTTACTGTCATTAATTCACTGTCACTAAAATAAGTTATATATATATATAATTATATATATAAAAACAGAATATATAAAACAATATATATATATATATATAAACAGAATATATAAAACAGTATATATATATATATATAAACCATTAATACAAAAATGTACATATATATATATTAATATACACATAAACTTATACCTTCAAATATTTAACAAAGAACATATAATTTACATGGCTAGAAGCACACCTAAAATATTTACATTAATATCCAAATAATTACATAATAATTATAAATAATATAATTACATAATTAAACATACAAATATATTTTATAAAACATTTTATGTATAAATTATATTATTTAACAAGTAGTAACATATATATTTGCAAGCAAGAAAGCTACATATTATATTGTACATTATATTAGCACACCCAAAATATAGATCTATGATACAATAATTACTATAATAAATACACAAAATAAATATTTAATATCCATATATATATACTAATTATAAATGAAGAATTGAACCACAATTAATTAGATCTATGCAAAAATACACACAATTGGAGAGTATCTCACCGTATCCCACTAGATCTAGGATACGCATGCGACACGAGTCCAACACACAACCAAATGCACCCCGAAGGACACAAACAAATCACAAATAATATTTATGAACAAATCAAAGCGTCAAAAGTAGATCTATGTGTCCGTGTCAAAATACGACATGTTCAAAGCCCCGTGTCGGAGAAAAACCCCCAAATGACACGTATCACCAAATAGTTGGGATACGAACCACAAGTATCCCAATATAGACACGACACTAGCCTCAAACACAAATCTCATGTCCAATTGATCTATAGGATCAATTGACACACACAAAATAATGTAAATTCGGAATTCCAACAAAATTGACACAAAAAGCACCATAACTTTCTCCATGGGTCTCCTATGAACACAAAACAAAGTCCTATGGGTACTACATACATATAGGTTGATTTTACATGATTAAATCTCATATTTAGAAGCTATTTAAATGGGAAAATCTGAATTATACCTATTGGGAGATGGATTCCCAACGAAACCTCCAATTGAGATGAACTTGCTTCCAAATTGTAGATCCTTGCTCCTCTTTGTAGATCCTTGCTTCCTTCTTCTAGATCCTTGCTTTCTTCTTCTCTAATGGTGAATTGGAAAGAATTTGGAATGAATTTGGTAGGGAATTGGATTGGGAATGGAGGGAATTTGGTAGTGGGAGAATTCTAGATCTAGATTTGGAATGAGATGAGAGGAGAGAGAAATTTCCCCCCCTCTTTAATAGGCCGGCCATAGCCCCTCCCCCAAGAAATTGTAAAATGTCCAATGTACCCCTTGGGGCCTCTCATGAAGAAATAATTAAGGAAGGAAGCTTCTAGTCTAATCATTTAATTAATTTAATCCATCTCCTTAACTATGGGCTTTCTAAATGGGCCAAGTCTAACTAATTAATTCATGTTGGTCCATGGGTCCAAACTAAACTAGTTGGGTCCACTAAAATAAGTCCAAAATAATTAAATAACATCCAACAATAATTAAATAATACAACAAAAATTATTTACCATGCACAATATTTATTTAAATAGGAAAATACCAAAATACCCTTTCCTAGAAAATATGGTAGTGACAAGTCTACCCTCCTTAAAATAATTTCGTCCTCAAAATTCAAAGACGAAAACTACCCCCAGAAAATCACAGAACAGAACTAAAGAATCACAACTAACTAATGAACAGAACATAACAATGAACAGAACATAACTAGAAATAACATACCTCAAGGTACAAACAAATATGGATAACGCTCTCGCATGTCATCCTCTCTCTCCCAGGTAGACTCCCCCGGAGAGTGATGCCTCCATGCGACGCGCACCAAAGGAATAGTCTGGTTCCTCAGCACCTTCTCTCTCCGATCCAGAATTCCAACTGGCTGCTCTGGATAGCTAAGAGTAGGGCCCACCTCTATCTCTGAGTGATCCAATACATGACTAGGATCTGCCACGTATCGTCTCAACTGCGACACATAAAACACGTTGTGCACTCCCTCCAATACAGGTGGCAAGTCTAGTCTATAAGCAACTGCACCGACCCTCTCTAGAATAGTAAAAGGTCCAATGAATCGCGGACTAAGCTTTCCGCCTCCACCGAAGCGAATCGTGCCTCGTGTCGGAGAAATCCTCAGAAACACCAAACCACCCACCTAGAACAAAACACCACCTTAAGAACTTATCTATAACAAACAACCAAGAACAAACAAAAATCTAAACTATACCTCGAACTCCAAGGTCTCCGATGGCTATCGGCCCAATGCCGTTGTCTGTCCTGCGCCATTCGAAGTCTGTCTCTGATCAACTGAACCTTCTCTGCTGCATCCACAACCATCTCTGGCCCAAGCAAAACTCTCTCTCCAACATCGTCCCAAGACAAAGGAGTACGACACCTCCGACCATATAGAGCTTCAAAAGGTGACATCTCTATACTGGCCTGGTAACTGTTGTTGTAAGCAAACTCTACCAAATGGAGATGGTCCTCCCAAGAACCCCCGAAATCTAGTACACAAGTGCGCAACATATCCTCGAGAGTCTGAATAGTCCTCTCTGACTGTCCATCTGTCTGGGGATGATATGCAGTACTGAATTTGAGCTGAGTGCCCAAACTCTCCTGCAAACTCCTCCAGAAATGAGAAGTGAAACGACTATCCCGATCTGAGACTATGCTGACGGGAACTCCATGTATCCTAACGATCTGCCTCACATACATCTCTGCCAGCTTCTCCGTAGACAAACCCACCTTGAAAGGCAAAAAGTGGGCCGACTTGGTCAATCTATCAACAATGACCCAAATCGCGTCTTTCCCTCCTGGAGATCGTGGTAGTCCGGACACAAAATCCATAGTAATGTGTTCCCACTTCCACTCTGGAATGGGTAATGGCTGAAGTAAACCTCCTGGCTTCTGCCTCTTGGCTTTCACCTGCTGGCACACTAAGCATCTGGATACAAACTGTGCCACTTCCCTCTTCATGCCATACCACCACACACTCTCTCGCATATCCCGATACATCTTGTTAGCACCTGGATGTATGGAATACTGAGAGCGATGCGCTTCCTGCAATATCTCCTCTCGCAACTCCCCACTAGGCATACACAATCTAACTCCATGCCTCAAGGATCCATCCTCTGCAATAGTGAAATCATCCTCCAATCCTGCTCTCACCTGAGCTCTGATACTCCTCAAAGATACATCATCATACTGTGCTGCCTTGATCCTGTCCATCAAATCTGAGTGTATCTGCAATCCCCACATCTGCATAGCACACCCAGGAACAATCACCTCAATGCCCAAGCTCTCCAAGTCCTCCAACAGATATCGATCCTGCGTCAAGAACATAGCTACCGGATACCTGCTCAAAGCATCGGCAACTACATTGGCTTTTCCAGGATGATATTGCAAAGAGATATCAAAATCCTTCATCAGTTCCAACCACCGACGCTGCCTCATGTTCAACTCCTTCTGCGTGAAAACGTACTTCAAGCTTTTGTGGTCTGTGAAGATCTCCACACGCTCTCCGTACAAATAATGTTTCCACAACTTCAGGGCGAATATGACAGCTGCCAACTCCAAATCATGGGTAGGATAGTTCTTTTCATGAGGACGCAATTGCCTGGATGCATAGGCAATCACTTTCCCATGCTGCTGAAGAACACAACCTAAACCCTTTCCCGATGCATCACTATAAATAGTGAAACCTCCGGACCCTGATGGCAATGTCAAAATAGGAGCAGACGTCAACCTCTTCTTCAACTCCTCAAAAGCAGCCTGGCAATCTTCCGTCCAAACAAACTCCACATCCTTCCTTTTGAGTCTGGTCATCGGCTCGGCAACCCTCAAAAAATCTTGCACAAACTTTCTGTAGTAGCCTGCCAATCCCAAGAAACTCCTGATCTCTGCTACCGAACTCGGAGTCTTCCAAGATTCCACTGCTGAAATCTTCTTCGGATCCACTGAAATACCATCACCAGTCACAACATGCCCCAAGAATTCCACCTTGTCCAAGAAAAACTCACATTTGGACAACTTTCCATACAGCTTCTCCTTCCTCAGCACATCCAACACAATCCTCAAATGCTCCTCATGCTCCTCCGGTGTCCTCGAGTATATGAGTATGTCGTCGATGAACACCACCACGAACTTGTCAAGGTACTGGTGGAACACCTTGTTCATCAAGTTCATAAATACCGCCGGTGCATTAGTCAAACCAAACGGCATCACCATAAACTCGTACTGACCATACCGAGTTCTAAAAGCAGTCTTCGGTATGTCCTCCGGCTTCACCTTCACCTGATGGTAGCCTGATCTCAAATCTATCTTAGAAAATACCTTCGCACCACTCAACTGATCAAACAGATCATCAATCCGTGGCAAAGGATACTTATTTTTGATAGTGAGATTATTCAAAGCCCTGTAATCAATGCACATACGCACCGATCCATCCTTCTTCGGTACAAACAATACCGGGGCTCCCCATGGTGAAGAACTCGATCTGATAAACCCCTTATCCTGCAATTCGTCCACCTGCTTCTTCAACTCGACCAGCTCGCTGTTGTTTACTCTATAGACATGCTGCGAAATCGGTTCTGCACCTGGCACCAAGTCTATAGAAAATTCAACATCTCGATCTGGCGGCAATCCTGGCAATTCTTCAGGAAACACATCCAAAAATTCTGCTATCAACGGATGCGGCAACTCCTTGTCTTCCACCATAGCTCCACAAATAATGCCTTCTCCCTGCTCTGCAGCTCCTCTAGCAAACTCAAACTCTGGCTCTCCTGGCGAACCAAACAAAACTCTACCTCCTCTACAATCTATGCTAGCACGGTGCCTACTCAACCAATCCATCCCGAGTACAATGTCGTAGCTCGGAAGTGGCATTACAAGTAGACATGCACTCAACTCCCAGCCTCCCAGAGTAACTCTCTGATCTTTGCAAATATCATTAACCAGGATAATGCCTCCCCCGGTCATGATCTTGCAAGTCCTAAGCAAAGACTCAGCTACCAAACCATGCTTTAGAGCAAAAAAAACAGATACAAAACTATGGGAAGCACCACTATCAAACAAAGCTAAAGCTGGAATGGAATCAAGAAGAATAGAACCTGCGATGACATCTCCGGTGGGTTCCTCCTCTTCGACTGTCATAGCAAACGCTCGTCCCTGCTGAGCACCTCCCTGCTGCTGATGCTGGACAAAACGCTGCTGCTGTGTCGGAAGCGGTCCCCTCGGTTGTGCTGCAGGTGGTCTCGTCTGTGTCCTCAGAGCTGGAGCTGCTCCCTGAACTGCACGACGAGGAAACTCCCTCAATTGATGCCCTTCAGTACCACAATACAAACAAACTCCTAGCCTCTTTCTACAAACTTCCCAGATGTGGCCGGGCTTCTTGCAGAAGTTGCATAGAGCTTGCTGTAACTGCCTCTGCTGCTGAGGTGCCTGGTGAAAAGGTGCTCTAGCTGGAGTCTGGTTCTGTTGTGGCTGCTGGAAAGGTCTGGACTGGAAATGAGGACGTTTGACAGATACTGCACTGCCGTTGGCCCCCAGAAAAGAATCACGGTCTCTCTTGGTCTTTAAACCCAGATCCCGCTCAACCTTGCGTGCCTCCACAAGTATCTCCGAGTATGTCTCATAAAAAGACGGAATAAGAATCTTCACCTCCCAGTTTAGACCCTCTCGAAAACGAATAGCTCGAACCTCCGGCTCCCTCACCAGATACTCTACAAATCGGCTCAGCCTACCGAACTCTGCAGCGTATTCCTCCACAGACATGCTTCCCTGAATGAGACTCTCAAATTGTCTCCCCAAGTCAAGCCTGTCTATCCGGGCAAAAAACTTCTTCTTGAAAAGGTCCCTGAATACCTCCCAAGATTGTCCTGCGTCAACTAGAACCGGCTCATTCCTGAACCAGGTACGAGCGACATCGAACAGTTGAAGTCCTACCGCCTCAACCTTTAGATCTTCAGAAAGACGGGACACCCTCATAAGACGCTCAATGTCCTCGAGCCAATCATCAGCATAGACGATGCCCTCCGTCCCTTTGAAAACCCTAGGCTCCAGTTTCTTGAAGTCCTGAATATTGCCTGGCCGAAGCTGAGCAACCTGAGGAACAACCTGCTGCTGGACCGGAACTCCTCTCTCAACTACAGCACGAGCAAGCTGATGAGCACTCTCGATGCCCTGCCGTAGAACGTCGGTCTGCCTCTGATGTGCCTCCAACTGAGCCCTCTGTGCCTCGAGCATCTCACGAAACAGAGTAAACATCTGTGACGCCTCTGCTGGCACAGGAGGTGGAGGTGGAAGCCCCTCAGATACAGCTGGCACAGTCCTCTGAGTGGGTGGTGGACCTCCGAAAGCAGCTGACACTCCAATCACCGGAGAAGTGACTGGTGCAGGCCCTCAGGATGTCGCAGACCTCTCAGAAACTGCTCTCCCTTGCTGTGATCTAGTCTTAGGCGGCATCCTGAGACAAAGCGAAAGAAAGAATCAATATGGCACAAGATGTAAGATATTCAAGGAAAGGACAGTTTAAGAGATCAAGTATCAACGTCAAAGGAGAATAGTTGAATCAAAAGAATTTTCCTAGATGTGATTGAGTATCTCAGCCTATATCCTATATCCTATTGCAGGCTCGCAGTAGTACAACTAAGTTATCGCACTACCACGACATCACATACTTATGAAGCTAGACCTGCATGGGCTACCACCAAAAACGTGTCACGACCCGCACCCGGGGTAAGGGTACTAGTCGGAAACAACGCCCAGCCTACGCCGCAGAATCGGCGGTAGAACGCTGTCTAGAAAGTCTATCTAATATAATGAACCACCAAAAGATAGTGTACTCAATCACAGAACTAAGATAGAATGAACACGAATCAGATAAGAATAGAATAGTCATAATACAACTCATGAGTCTAAAATAATACATCAATGAGTCTGAAGAAAATTACAGAAATATGCTGGAGACAAATCCAGTACAAAGAGTACTATAAAACTATAAAGCTATAACTCCAGGGTCAACTGTCTCAGTTGGGATAAGTCCCACTTGAGCCAGGGTCTCAGAATCTAAACCCACAACATCCTGGGGTCCATAATAGGTAGGGTACTCCTCAGTGTCATCTGGAAAAATATATCCAGTCAGGAAAGGAACAGAGTACAACCCTAACAGCAGTTCTCAAATAATGATAAAAACTATGTAACAGTAAGTAGCTGTGGATAAACAAGATGCATAAATAGATACAAGAAATATATAGACAATAAGGAAGTACTGGAAAGAAATACAATAATGAACAATATGCTGATAGAACAAGAATACTAATGACTAAGTGTGTGAGTACTAGCTTTAACATGTGATCGGCTTGGGAACTTGCACAAGAGTATAATGGCCTGGCTGATTATACGTGCGGTGTATGATCAACACTCACAAGGAACAAGACATGCACAAGGAGGGTATGATCACATATCTACACTAAAATACTCCCCACCCCGACTGGTATAATAGATCCAACCACGGTACGTTATGGCACTAGATTCCCCAAGAAGATAGCTAGTCTCCCCGAGAATCGGTGTCTGTACATGTACAAGATAACCAATGAAACAATACTTGCACCATATACACCATATACCAAGGAATAACATCTCATGACGAGATCCGGATATACCAATCCGTGTAACCATAGTGTCAAGAGAACATGTATATCTACACTAGATACAACGAACATAGAGGATATCATAAATGAGAAACTATCAGAGAATGTACTCGCCTGAAGTCCAATGAACAGTCTCACAATGTCTGACTCGGTGCCTCGAAGACCTAGATATGGAATACCACATTAATACAAGGTCCCGGAAAGAGAACAAGTCAAACTAGGCAATTTCTAGGTCAATAAGTCAATTCTAAGTCAAAAGTCAACTATGGTCAACTCTAAAGTCTTCTAAAGTCAAACATGGTCAAACCCAAAGTCAACCTCACAAGACATCTATAAAATAATATAGAGATAAACTACAATAATTTAGGAATCAAATTAGATTCAAAAAGAACTCACACAAAGTATATTAATAATATAATTAATATATACCCTAAAATAATATATATACAACCCAACATTTATATAAATAACATAATATATTATTACAATTATTATTCCTCACAAAACACATATATATATACATATATATATATACAATTATAATATATAATATATACATTAAATCTGTCAAAGCGTCATTGAAAAACAGTGAATAAAATAGGATTAAATCAAAACAGTTTAAATAGTGACAGTCGGGACTGTCACCGAAGGACTGTCACCGAAACCCAAATAATAAACTGCCACTGCTTTGGTTTTCGCTGACAGTTAAACTGTCGCAGAAAAGCGTCGCAGAAAAGCTGCTGTTTCCCGCTGCTGCAATTAATGACAGGTTTGTCATTAATTGCCCGAAGGCTACAGCGGCTGCTATTAGTCGGCTAATTAATGACAGTTTTTACTGTCATTAATTCACTGTCACTAAAACAAGTTATATATATATATAATTATATATATAAAAACAGAATATATAAAACAATATATATATATATATAAACAGAATATATAAAACAGTATATATATATATATAAACCATTAATACAAAAATGTACATATATATATTAATATACACATAAACTTATACCTTCAAATATTTAACAAAGAACATATAATTTATATGGCTAGAAGCACACCTAAAATATTTACATTAATATCCAAATAATTACATAATAATTATAAATAATATAATTACACAATTAAACATACAAATATATTTTATAAAACATTTTATGTATAAATTATATTATTTAACAAGTAGTAACATATATATTTGCATGCAAGAAAGCTACATATTATATTGTACATTATATTAGCACACCCAAAATATAGATCTATGCTACAATAATTACTATAATAAATACACAAAATAAATATTTAATATCCATATATATATACTAATTATAAATGAAGAATTGAACCACAATTAATTAGATCTATGCAAAAATACACACAATTGGAGAGTATCTCACCGTATCCCACTAGATCTAGGATACGCATGCGACACGAGTCCAACACACAACCAAATGCACCCCGAAGGACACAAATAAATCACAAATAATATTTATGAACAAATCAAAGCATCAAAAGTAGATCTATGTGTCCGTGTCAAAATACGACATGTTCAAAGCCCCGTGTCGGAGGAAAACCCCCAAATGACACGTATCACCAAATAGTTGAGATACGAACCACAAGTATCCCAATATGGACATGACACTAGCCTCAAACACAAATCTCATGTCCAATTGATCTATAGGATCAATTGACACACACAAAAAAATGTAAATTCGGAATTCCAACAAAATTGACACAAAAAGCACCATAACTTTCTCCATGGGTCTCCTATGAACACAAAACAAAGTCCTATGGGTACTACATACATATAGGTTGATTTTACATGATTAAATCTCAGATTTAGAAGCTATTTAAATGGGAAAATCTAAATTATACCTATTGGGAGATGGATTCCCAACGAAACCTCCAATTGAGATGAACTTGCTTCCAAATTGTAGATCCTTGCTCCTCTTTGTAGATCCTTGCTTCCTTCTTCTAGATCCTTGCTTTCTTCTTCTTTAATGGTGAATTGGGAAGAATTTGGAATGAATTTGGTAGGGAATTGGATTGGGAATGGAGGGAATTTTGTAGTGAGAGAATTCTAGATCTAGATTTGGAATGAGATGAGAGGAGAGAGAAATTTTCCCCCCTCTTTAATAGGCCGGCCATAGCCCCTCCCCCAAGAAATTGTAAAATGTCCAATGTACCCCTTGGGGCCTCTCATGAAGAAATAATTAAGGAAGGAAGCTTCTAGTCTAATCATTTAATTAATTTAATCCATCTCCTTAACTATGGGCTTTCTAAATGGGCCAAGTCTAACTAATTAATTCATGTTGGTCCATGGATCCAAACTAAACTAGTTGGGTCCACTAAAATAAGTCCAAAATAATTAAATAACATCCAACAATAATTAAATAATACAATAAAAATTATTTACCATGCACAATATTTATTTAGATAGGAAAATACCAAAATACCCTTTCCTAGAAAATGTGGTAGTGACAGTATTGCCCGAGCCCTGATGGATGTCCTTCGTGGTTTCATGATGACCTAGCAGCACTAGAATAATGTACTCACTCATTCTGTCCAAACAGCGTTGGAGCGAGGTAGTTCTCGGATCCATAATTCTGCGACCAGATTCAGGCGTCTCAGTCCTCTGTACTTTTATGGCACAGAGGATGCGATTTTGTCCGATGCTTGGCTGTAGGACACTAAGGCCATCTTAGAGGTAGAAGAGACTCCGGCTAAAGAGCGTATAGTAGTAGTGAGGCTACAGTTGTTGGACTTGGCTCGTGATTGGTGCGTAGCACAGGAGGTTTCTCTCACAGTACCGATTCCATGGGTGATTTTTACGGAGAGATTTTAGGCGAGATATTTTGACGCGGTGGCGCATTATGAGCTTCAGCAGAGGTTTAACAACCTCAGGCAAAAGAGCAGGACCGTCGTCGATTACGCGATGGAGTTTGCGATACTTTGTCGGTTTGCTCCCACTTTGGTAGCGACCAAGTTGGAGAGGGCGAGGAGGTTCCAACAGGGACTCCATTTAGAGATTATCTTGGCAGAAGAGCAGCATGAGTTTTAGACCTTTGAGGCTGTGATACGGGTAGCCAGGAGGTATGGGTACACATCACAGAGGATTACAGATTAAGTTGGAAGCTAGAAGAGGCCCAATGATTTAGGAGGATCAGCATCCCAATCATCAGCACCAGCAACAGCAGTTTGAGCCCTGATGATTAGATCCTCGAGGAGGACAACATTATCTCAGCAGTCTTCCCAGATGCTCCCTCAATATAGGCAGTCATCTTCTTCTTCTTCTTGTAGTTGTTTCCATTATAAAAAACTTGGGCATATAGTATCAGAGTGCCATAGGTCACAGGGATTATGCTTGGTGTGTGGGGCATCAGACCACATGGTCGGAGCAAATCATAGGAGGAACCAGACTGGATCATCATCGTCCCAGTCAGTAGCTCGGCCAGCAGTGCCACAGTACAGGGCACCGGTACCAATGCAACAGCCGCAGATTCAGAGGTATTTACCTCCACAGGCTCAGGCATTCCAGCAGAGGCCACAGCAGTATACACAGGTCCAGGCATAGGCGAGACCTAGAGGTCAGTAGCAGAGGGGACCAGCACCCAGAGGGCAGGGTCAAGCCTTCTTGCTATCGATGGAGGAGGCTTTGGCAGCAGGAGAGGTGGTAGCATGTACCATTCTCGTTCACTTTCATTCAGCTTCAGCTTTATTTGATTCTAGTATATTGCATTCATTTATATCTGCACACTTTGTGAAATAATTTGGATTGGAGTCTGAGTCCTTACCTGTAAGGTTGAATGTACTTATTCGTAACAGTCTCATGGGAGTAGATAGAGTATATCCCTCGTGTAAAGTTATAGTATACAGGAGAGAGTTTCTCGCGAGGCTGATAGAGTTGCCTATGGCCGATTATGATGTTGTAAACCCCCTCACCCAAAATAGATATTTTGTGTATATTTTATATTATTATAGATATTGAATTTCTTTAGAGTATTCTGTTATTTAATTAGCAAATGAATTTCTTGATATATTTACTTATATAAATATTTATTTAGAATCATTTTTAGGTTATTTTAGATTTTTTAAATTAATTAGGATTTATTTGGATATATATAGTCTTAATATTAGATTAGATGCTAATTTATTGTTAATAGATATTAATAAGATTTTATAAATTATTTGTATTATATTTAATTATATTCAAGATTATAAATTATTGAGATAGATTCAAACTCTACTTTAAATTAATTCAAATCCTGAACCTACTAGGAAAGCAACTTAATGTATATCATATCCTTATTTAAATTCATCATAATCCTATCCAAATTAACCAATCCTAGTTGTATTTAATTAAGTAGTCTCCACCATTATAAATACCTTATCCTTCATATTTTTCTTCCCCAAATTCCTCTGTTTTTCGTCCAAAAATAGTCAAAATTCGTCATAAATTCAGCCTTATTTTCTACTAGTTATGACGAATTAAAAAGACGATATCTCCTAGCTCCGGACTCCAAACGAGGCCTATTTTTTTTGTTAGAACGATAATGAGGTTAGCTTTCTGATTATATAAATTATTTTTCTATATTATGAGTATTAAATTCTGGAAAATTCGTAGAGCACCGCATGTCCAAAAATAGACATGTTTCGATGTTTTTGCGATTTCGGGAGAACCAGGAATCAGAATCATGAACCGTTTAAAGTTTCGGAAAGTTAATGTCGAGATCATCGACATATATTTTTTCCAGAATTTATTTCGAAGTATTTACATACTGTTAATTCTGTAGAACTTCTAGGTTAGAATTTAACCATCGGTGCACAATACAAAATTTGTATGTGCCATAATTTCCAAACGAATTTGAATTCGGACGAGCTATAAATTCCAGCATATTTTTGACACTGAAATCTACAGGAAATCATGTATGAAAGTTGAGTTTGTGTCGGTTGACTTTTTGGTCAACAGATCGCCTCAATTTGCGTGCCATGAGTCTCGAGTTGATAAAATTCAGTTTTTTGGACAAAATTTAGGAATTAACATAAAAATCAGAATAATAAGATTAAAATAGGATTTTAGAGTAATTATTCCAGAATTAAATAAATTAAAATAAATTATCTTTTGACGTGATAAATTTGTAATACATAGGCTATTTGGACTGTGACTTGGACTCTGATTCATACCAACAGCAGGACCCCAGGCAAGATACCTTGCCAAATTATTTATAGTACTTTGCATGCTATTTATATTTTTGTTTATTTATTGTATTCTGTATATTTCTTGCATGTGTAGTTTTCTTTCAGTCATTACTATATATTATATATGTTGACACACACATGGCACTTAGTATCATAGAGGACAATTATTAGGCGTATGGGCTTTTAACCACTCTGGTAAACCATAGTCACTAGCACGCACTATGGTGGTCGTGTCCGATGGTCGCTACCCCAGAGGTATGTCGATTGATGGAGTTCGAGGGTCGCTACCCCAGAGGTATGTCGACTGATGATGTCCACTGACGAGCATGAGGTTGTGAGGATTAGATCGAGTAGCCTACCCTTGCCCATACGTCGAAAAGTTGTCCTCATTTGCATTCATATAGATTGTCATGTACAGCGTACTTATCTATTTTCAAACCATATGCATGTTTACTGTATTCAAATTGGCTCATATTTTCTGTATCTTGTTACGTCCCTCTGAGGACCTGGTCCGCTGCCAGGTGTATCTTTTCTTGAGTATTTGCAGGAGCACAGATTTGGATGGTTACATGTGATCCGAGGATGTCTTCTCTTCGAGCTGTGATGGATAGCTGGTATTCTTATATTGTGTTGTGGTGTTGTACTCATATTGTATTTGCTCTTATATTCGAGTTGGTAGTGGATTTATTTCCATCCAACTATCATCCTTAGATACTTCTTATTGAGATCTAGTTTCATAGATACTGGTTATTTATTTCTATATGATTTTGGTGGATGAGATTTAGATTTTACCCTGTGACTTGTATTACATTTTATACCACTTGTGGATTTTATATTCATATTACAGCGTACGTATGGAATTGGTTTCCATATATTGGAGTTGCCATATCCATGCGGCTGGCATGCTTACGTGTCCTAGTCCTACGTATTTTTGAGACTGGGGTGTAACATGTTTTTGTGGTGGCCCATGCAGGTCGAGAGCATATTGTCTCGGTTACGTTACTGTACCGAACAAGCCTGCACCTAGGACTAGAGTATAGGATCTCATCCATAATTGACTGTGATTCATCTCCTCCTATCTGTTCTATTTTGAACAATTGTATCCTGTTTGATTCATGTGCTTCCCTAATAGTTCCTTGAGTATAGTCTTCTGCTAGAATCTAGGAACCCCTATTATTAGGATGATAATTAGAGTAGCACACATATTAAGAATACAACGAGAATATAGACACACCACTAAGTTTAGAATATCTAGTGAACCTAGAATTCCTTATCTTTAGATTGTTATACCATTACCCCTTGATGTATTAAGAAGACTTGAGAGTAGTATAGACACTACTAAAGTTAGTTAGAAGTTTTACCATAATGTTTGACACCTAGTATCACATAGTCTTTTGACCTATTAATTGAAGTGTAACCGAATGATAATTATCGCATGCTAGCAAAAGACGACAGTATTTATTCATACCATAGAATTTAAAGGTCCTTGCCCTATTTGGTCGACTAGCGACTTAGATAAGGAGGTTGTATGATAACTGTAGAGATTGTAGAGTCTTTTATTATTATTGCTTATGTTATTTTTGCTTTTGCGAACTTGAATTATTTTGTAACTTCTCACATCATAATCCAGCGTTATATTTTCTGTGCTACCTTGAATTATGCTGCTATTATAGCCTAGTTTTTGCAAGCTTAATCTTATATCGAGCTTGTTCATGACATATGTGTTATTGGGGCCTGATCAACCACACTAATACAAATTGTCTAATCAGAATCAGTGTATTATGGTCTAGCTAGCCATAATGCGCTTGATTTGCCCTTCGCAATAGTATTTTACGTGGATTGAGATGTATAGTGGACCAGTAGACAAATATACTTACTCTCTAGATACGACAAAGCATATCATATCATGTACATAACTGTACCGATGTGAGCATGCGAATAGGAAATTACCAAATTAAGATTTTAATCCACAACTGTCTTGACAATTCCCATTTGAATTCTTTAAACGCTTTGATTCCCATACTTCCATTCTATTACCCCTTCTTGAACTCTTTTCCGTTGCTTTCCGTCTTCCCTTGTTTCGGAAAGACGAAATCTCGTGCTTGGATATAAGTGATACACGGATAGTACAAGATATACCCCATAGGCCAATCACATTATTTGGTGACTATCTTTCATAATTGATTAACGGCATATCACATACGATATAGTTGGTGTTAAAATTTTGAGGATTGAATGACATGAGAAAATAAATTGAGGAATATTTTCTTAAGTGTAAGAGCCTTATGTGATAGATGGATAAATTCTAAGTTGGGTAGAAATTACATTATTAAACTTGAGGTAAATTCCTTTAGATTGTGATCAAGTGAGATTAGATAGAGAGAAACCATGTTCTATTTTAATTTCGAGGACGAAATTTTTGTAAGTTGGGTAGATTGTAAACCCCCTCACCCAAAATAGATATTTTGTGTATATTTTATATTATTATAGATATTGAATTTCTTTAGAGTATTCTGTTATTTAATTAGCAAATGAATTTCTTGATATATTTACTTATATAAATATTTATTTAGAATCATTTTTAGGTTATTTTAGATTTTTTAAATTAATTAGGATTTATTTGGATATATATAGTCTTAATATTAGATAGATGCTAATTTATTGTTAATAGATATTAATAAGATTTTATAAATTATTTGTATTATATTTAATTATATTCAAGATTATAAATTATTGAGATAGATTCAAACTCTACTTTAAATTAATTCAAATCCTGAACCTACTAGGAAAGCAACTTAATGTATATCATATCCTTATTTAAATTCATCATAATCCTATCCAAATTAACCAATCCTAGTTGTATTTAATTAAGTAGTCTCCACCATTATAAATACCTTATCCTTCATATTTTTCTTCCCCAAATTCCTCTGTTTTTCGTCCAAAAATAGTCAAAATTCGTCATAAATTCAGCCTCATTTTCTACTAGTTATGACGAATTAAAAAGACGATATCTCCTAGCTCCGGACTCCAAACTAGGCCTAGTTTTTTTTGTTAGAACGATAATGAGGTTAGATTTCTGATTATATAAATTATTTTTCTATATTATGAGTATTAAATTCTGGAAAATTCGTAGAGCACAACATGTCCGAAAATAGACGTGTTTCGATGTTTTCGCGATTCCGGAAGAACCAGGAATCAGAATCATGAACCGTTTAAAGTTTCGGAAAGTTAATATCGAGATCATCGACATATATTTTTTCTAGAATTTATTTCGAAGTATTTACATACTGTTAATTCTGTAGAACTTCTAGGTTAGAATTTAACCATCGGTGCACAATACAAAATTTGTATGTGCCATAATTTCCAAACGAATTTGAATTCAGACGAGCTATAAATTTCAGCATATTTTTGAAGCTGAAATCTATAGAAAATCATGTATGAAAGTTGAGTTTGTGTCGGTTGACTTTTTGGTCAACAGATCGCCTCGATTTGCGTGCCATGAGTCTCGAGTTGATAAAATTCAGTTTTTTGGACAAAATTTTGGAATTAACATAAAAATTAGAATAATAAGATTAAAATAGGATTTTAGAGTAATTATTCCAGAATTAAATAAATTAAAATAAATTATCTTTTGACGTGATAAATTTGTAATACATAGGCTATTTGGACTGTGACTTGGACTCTGATTCATACCAGCAGCAGGACCCCAGGCAAGATACCTTGCCAAATTATTTATAGTACTTTGCATGCTATTTATATTTCTGTTTATTTATTGCATTCTGTATATTTCTTGCATGTGTAGTTTTCTTTCAGTCATTACTATATATTAGATATGTTGACACACACATGGCACTTAGTATCATAGAGGACAATTATTAGGCGTATGGGCTTTTAACCACTCTGGTAAACCATAGTCACTAGCACGCACTATGGTGGTCGTGTCCGATGGTCGCTACCCCAGAGGTATGTCGATTGATGGAGTTCGAGGGTCGCTACCCCAGAGGTATGTCGGCTGATGATGTCCACTGACGAGCATGAGATTGTGAGGATTAGATCGAGTAGCCTACCCTTGCCCATACATCGAAAAGTTGTCCTCATTTGCATTCATATAGATTGTCATGTACAGCGTACTTATCTATTTTCAAACCATATGCATGTTTACTGTATTCAAATTGGCTCGTATTTTTTGTATCTTGTTACGTCCCTCTGAAGACCTGGTCCGCTGCCAGGTGTATCTTTTCTTGAGTATTTGCAGGAGCGCAGATTTGGATGGTTACATGTGATCCGAGGATATCTTCTCTTCGAGCTGTGATGGATAGCTGGTATTCTTATATTGTGTTGTGGTGTTGTACTCATATTATATTTGCTCTTATATTCGAGTTGGTAGTGGATTTGTTTCCATCCAACTATCATCCTTAGATACTTTTTATTGAGATCTAGTTTCATAGATACTGGTTATTTATTTCTATATGATTTTGGTGGATGAGATTTAGATTTTACCCTGTGACTTGTATTATATTTTATACCACTTATGGATTTTATATTCATATTACAGCGTACGTATGGAATTGGTTTCCATATATTGGAGTTGCCATATCCATGCGGCTGGCATGCTTACGTGTCCTAGTCCTACGTATTTTTGGGACTAGGGCATGACAGATGTCATCCTTGGAATAGATTGGTTGAGTATAAGACACACGATGATAGATTGCCATAGTGGCAAGGTTATCTTTCATGTACCTGGTGGGGAAGAGTTATTTCTTAAGAGGTGCAGTAGAGTCACCGGAGGTTACATTGATGATGGTAGAGACTGAGGAGGCACAGTTTCCCAGAGTAGTTTATGAGTTTCCTGACGTATTTTTTGATGACCTACCAGGTGTACCACTAGTTAGAGATATGTAGTTCTACATTAATTTGATCCCGGGAGCAGAGCCAGTATCAAAGAGGGTTTATAGGATGTCACCATCTGAGTTGGAGATCATGTACCGGATGATTGAGGAGTTTACAGCCAAGGGATTCATTAGACCTAGTGCATCGCTTTGGAGAGCCCCGTTATTTCTTGTTAAAAAGAATAATGGTTTATCACATTTAGTTATTGATTATATAATACTAAATACGACAACCATTAAGAACAAGTATTCCTTTTCCAGGATAGATGACTTGTTCGATCAGCTCAGGTGGACGCTATATTTTCTAAGATTGATTTGATGTCTGGATATCATCAGATCAGAATCAGAGAGCAGGACATACCCGAGACGGCGTTCAGATCTAGGTATGGTCATTGGGAGTTCCTAGTTATGCCATTTGGAGCGACCAATGCACCAGCTATATTCATGTCTCTCGCATTTCTATGCCTTACCTAGACCAGTTTGTGATAGTGTATTGATGATATCTTGATCTATAGTCAGAGTAAGGAAGAGCATGAGCAACATCTTCGTGTAGTTCTTCAGATTCTTTGGGAGCATCAATTGTAAGTGAAGTTCATCAAGTATGAGTTTTGGCTTGATCATATCTCATTCTTGGGATATATCATTTCTGGTGGAGGAGTCAAGGTGGATCCCAAGAAGGTAGAGGCTATTGAGAGTTGGCCAGTCCCCCTATAGCTTCAGATGTACATATTTTTTTAGGTCTAGCAGGCTACTGCAGGCAATTTGTGACAGACTTTGCTAGGATCTCCGCACCCATGAAATGGCTGATGTGTAAGGATGTGTGCTTTGAGTGGTCAGATGCTTGTCAGACTTCTTTCGAGTAGCTCAAGCAAAGTTTAATTTTGGCTACTATTCTAACACTTCCAATGGAACCAGGTGGATTCTCAGTGTATTGTGATGCTTCGGGAGTGGGACTAGGTTGTGTCCTTATGCAGCATGACAGAGTGATAGCTTATGCATCTCAGCAGCTTCAAGATCATGAGAAGAGTTATCTGATGCATGATCTTGAGTTGGCAGAAGTAGTATTTGCACTTAAGCTCTAGAGACATTACCTATATGGTGATCGAGTAGAGATCTTCACAGACCACAAGAGTTTGAGGTATGTATTCACACAAAAAGAACTCAACATACGTCAGAGAGGTGGCTCGAGTTATTGTTGGACTACAACCTTGACCTTCAGTATCATCCAAGGAAGGCCAATGTCGTAGCAGACGCCTTGAGAAGGAGATGAGAAGCTTACTTCTTGATAGAGCAGCAATATATTTTGGAGGATCTGTAGGAGATGGATATCAAGGTAGTATTACCTGGTGATATCGATTTTATGGAGAGTCTACAGGTTTAGTTTTCAATAGTTGAGAGGATCAGAGCAGAGCAGACTGGTGATGTCAGGCTTCAGCAGCTCAAAGCAGAGTGTGAGTCAGAACACAGATCAGATTTGAGCATGCATGAGGATGTGACTCTCCGATTTGGGAGTCAACTTTGTGTGCCGAGAGGAGATATCTGACAGGAGATTATGTCATAGGCTCACAGTTCTTAGTACTCAGTGCATCCAAGAGGGACGAAGATGTATCAGAATATTTGTCAGCACTTCTGGTGGAATGGTATGAAGAGGGAGATAGCTCGGTTTATTTCTCGATGTTTAGTCTGTCAGCAGGTCAGGCTGAACATCAGAGACCGGCTGGACTAAGCCTTTACCGATTATGGAGTGAAAGGATGACCATATTACTATGGACTTTTTGACCGATCTTTCTAGATCCCCGTCTGACAGAGATGCTTTATGGGTTATAGTGGATCGACTCACAAAGGTTACTCACTTTCTTCCTTTTAAAGTAGGCCAGTCTATAGAGCAGTTAGCTGAGATGTACATAAGATAGATAGTCAGATTGTATGGCATTCCAGTTAGTATAGTTTCTGATAGAGATTTGCAGTTTATATCTCATTTTTGGCAGAGCCTATAGCAGAGTCTGGGTACTAGGTTAAAGTTCAGTTTAGCCTACCATCCATAGACATACGGACAGTCAGAGCGTACTATTCAGACTTTAGAGGATACATTTTGAGCTTGTACACTTGACTTCGGTGGATTTTGGGAGGATCACTTGCATTTAGTAGAGTTCTCCTATAACAACAGCTTCTAGGAGAGCATACAAATGGCACCCTTCAAGATTTTGTATGGTAGGAGATGCAGATCACTATTAGCTTGGGATGACATTGGCGAGAGGAAGATGCTTGGTCCAGAGATGATTGCTAAGTCGGTAGGAGTGATCAGGCAGATCAGAGAGCATCTTAGAGTGGCTCAGGATCGCCAGCGTCATTGGACATATCAGCACTGTCGTCATCTTGAGTTCTCTGTTCGCGACTATGTATTTTTGAGGATTTTTTTACCCATGGAGATATCAGATTTGGAGTACAAAAAAAGTTTAGTCCCAGATATATAGGTCCGTTCAATATTCTTGAGCGAGTTGGAGACATATCTTATCGTCTAGCTATTCTACCATCGCTCTATGAGGTACATGACGTCTTTCAGGTATCTCAGTTGCGCCGGTATATTCCAGACCTGAGCCATATCCTGGATCATTCTAAGTTGGTCGTTGGTACCGATCTATCATATGAGGAGAGGCCCGTGTCTATTTTGGACCAGAGAGAGAAGGTTCTCAAGAACCTGACTATCAAATTAGTTGTGTTGCTTGGGGGTATCACTCACTGGGCGAGTCGACTTGGGAGGTATACTTATTCGTATACCCGTATCCTATATTAGCATATGCATATGATTGATTATTAGCTTATCTGTTATTTCTGTTATTGTTTCTTTTCTGATTTCTTGTTATTGCCCAGGAAATTTCATGCTCATATGAGTTTCTTGCTTTTTATAGTTTCGTGCATGCTTTATTGGATTTTTCTTGTTAGTTGATTTTAGATCCTTATGAAAATTTTGAGGACAGAATTTTTCTAAAGAGGGGAAAGTTGTGACACTCGTCTCATAATATACGTATTTTATGCGAATAAATATTTTTGTGCTATTTATTGTATTTTATTGGTTCTCGAGGAAGCTCAAAAATTCTTAAAATTGAAACTTTACTACCTGACCGGTATACCGATGGTATACTGCTCGGCAGATATTTGTTTTGCTTTTCGAGCTATTTTTGAGATATTTTTGAGATATTTCTCTATAAATAGTACTTGAGTTATTTTCTTTCTCTTTCTCTTTCTCTTTCTCTTTCTCTTTCTCTTTCTCTTTCTCTTTCTCTCTCTCTCTCTCTCTCTCTCTCTCTCTTCTCTTCTTTATTTTTCTCTCAAGCTCGGAGCTTTGCCTTGAGACTTGGAGTGTGGTTTCTGAACCCCTTCATGGTGGTGGACTAGAAGGTTTAGACTAGGAGCTCGCTTTAGGCAAGTATACCTTGTCGATTTTGTGAACTTTTTTACTTTCTATTATTTTACTTTTCTGGAGCTTTGGTTATTTCTTTTTATCTTAGACTTGCTTTACTTGTTTACATAATGATTTCTAGTCTAGTGACCTTTTCGGTTTTAATTTTTGGTAGAATCTTATTTTTTCCCTTTTTGGTAACTCGATAACGGATACGGTACCGGAGTTGTGACTGTGAGATTTAGTCTATATTGTGATATGAGACTTACCCTAGACTTGACTTCTTGTTAGACTTGGTTCTGGTAATTTTTGAGGTATAATTTGGGTTCCGAAAAAAGACTTGACTTAACCATATTTTTATTCTTGGAAACCGGCATACCGACGGTATACTACAATATACCGACGGTATACCGATTTCTACCGACTTGGATTTCTAGATATTTTTTGTGAACCCTATTGGCATGCTGACGGTGTACTATAGCATACCGACGGTATACCGATCCTTGCCGACATGGTTAACCGACTTCAGGATATTTGTCTTAGCCGATATACCGACGATATACTACAGTATATCGATTTATGGAAGTTAATTTTCCAGAACCTTTCTTGCCTACTTGGAATGGCATACTGACGGTATACTACAGTGTACCGACGGTATACCAATTTTTTGGAATCCAGAACTTACTTGTTTTTCCTATCTCTGAACTGGTATATCAACGGTATACTGGACTGTACCGACGGTATACCGATCGTGCTCTTTCTTTAGAAATTCTTGATTTTTCATGATTTTGTTTTAATACTTCTGGCTTTTGTTTGGACATGCGATAACTTGACCTAACTAGACATGAACTTATATGGCTTCAGATGACTTGACTTGGCTTTACTCAGTTTTACCCGGCTTTGTCCGGCTACACGTGATGACATGATTGATTGGACTTGACTTGGCTTCATCGAACATGGCTTGACTTGGTTTCGCTTGGCTTCATCTGGATGGACATGGTTTCACATGGCTATATATGGCTTTACCTGGTTTCACATGACTTTACCTTGCTTTACTTGGCTTTACCTGGCTTCACTTAGTTTCACTTGGCTTGGTTGTTGTCGTGGCTTACATGAGTTCGGTTGTGCAATGTATATTAAACTTGTGTATATTACTATTAGAACTTGTTTTGTTGCATCATGTCTAGGATGGATTCTATGAAATTCCACACCCGGATTCATACAAGAAACTGCTAAGGGTTAATAACTAGAGATTCACTTAGTACATGGCTAGAGATTTTCCTAAATTACATGCAGTCCCATATATTCATACAATTATCTTGTGGAGTATCCAGTGGTTTATATTGTGGAGTATCTTGAGGAGTATCCGGTGCTGGTTTGTGCGTATGGATATCTCGGATGGACTGCAGGGGCATGCGATCAGAATGAACTCTAGGATCGCGTTGTATTATAATTGTTAGTAATTATGATTGTGATAACCCTAGTTAGTTAACGTATCAAGCCGTACTTATATGAATTATTGTGATTTATGGATGATGGTTAGTCTAGGTTTTACATGATCACACTTTTATCTTTTTGCACTTGTTACTCTATTGATTATCAGTTCATGATATGTCTCATTGCAGGTTTATAATATTTTTTATTATCCTGAGATTATTTATATTCAGTCTTTACTTTTAGTATTTGTATTGCTTGTGTTATTGGTTTAAGTTCCTAGATTGGCTTCTTTTGTGGTACTTGTTATTTGGGGGTCTGACCCTACTGGTTTTGCATGGCCAGATCCAGTAGTACCACCGGAGGATCTTCCGTACTTTTCTGAGGATGGTGGCCACCAGGAGCACCAGACCGCTTGAGTGAGTTTTTTACTTTTCCACTCTGATGTACACTATAATTTTGTTGATGTTTAGCCACCGAGCACATATTTAGCTCATATTTTGGTTTAATCAGTTAGCCTACGGGCAATAGCACGATTGACATATCCTAGGATTGATCATGTATGACTTAGATTCTGGCTAGTTTATTCATTTTGTGTTTACTAGGATCATGATCATCTGTATATTATAGTTTGGGACACTTTACTATTATATTGTAGCTGATCTTACATCTTGTTATTATTCATATTATTCTTTTGATTGAGACACTAGGGTTGTTGGACCTAGGCTTGACTGTTGGTTTGTAGTAGTGACCCCTCATGTCTTACAGCTTCACCGTATACACAGAGTACCGGTGTGCTCTAAGTATATATAGCTGGCTTTGTCAGCCTCGCTCTCCAGTATTCTAGTTTTGGGGCATGACAATCTAGGACATGGCTTGAATCTAGTATATACCGTCATAACTGGGATACATAAAAAATATTATGTATCTCACAAAGCGACGGTGAAAGAGCGAGACGATATAAAACATCTCCCACCCGCTCGAGAATATCGAATGGTTCAATAAACCTTGGACTAAGCTTTCTCCGTACTCCAAATCTAATAACTCCACGGGTAGGCAAAATTCGAAGGAATACATGGTCGCCGATAGAAAACTCAAGAGAACAACGATGTAAATTTGCCCAATGATGCTGACGATCCTGAGCCACTCTCACACTACCAAACTGATTCAAATCAGCGACGAATTTAGCGACTCTGGATAACTATGTCGTTAATACTATTAAAATTAGTGACATTCTTTAGAAACATCGTAATATGTCGCTATCAGCGACTGTATACGACGGTTAGCGATAATTTTTAGTATTATGAAAGATTGCGTCGCCTATAAGTCGCTAAACGTCGCTATATTTTTAAAAATAGCGACGTTTAGTGACTCCAACAATTATATGTCGCAGGATATTTAAAATATAGCGACGTTTAGCGATGTCTCGAGCGGACGTTGCTAAATTACTAAATATAGGGTTCCCTCATCTATTTACTTTTTATTTCTTTTTCTCTAACTTTTTCCAACTTTTCGTTTCCAGCTGTCCCAGCCGCAACTCTGTCAGATTGTGTCTCTCCGTGACGAGTTGCTGCGAAGGATGGAGGAGCAGCCCCTATCCCAGCGGCAGGTGGATGATGCGACGCTCATCGCACGATTTGATATGCTCGAGCACACCATCATGGAGCTCAGGGATATGACAGTTGATCTTAGAGCGTCGATAAAGCGCAGCATGACGGAGCTGCAGGCATCATAGTTGTCCATGGACGAGAGGCTGACGATGATACAGGATTCAATGTTTATAGCAGTACGAGAATGTCATCTACCATGGATTCATACAACCATCGACTAGCAGCGTTAGAGCAGATACGTCCTCCTGGTGCGCCTTCATTGACACAGACTCCACCGACGTCACTGTCTTCTCCATCGACATCGGTGTCAATTTTACGGGAGCAGTATGATTTATTTTTATCCCTGATGCACGACGGTGGTCAGCCTCCTGCAGATCCGCAGTAGTCCTAGTTAGGATAGTTTACTGATTGTCTGTATTTTGACCTATGATATTTGGTCATTTATGAATATTCTTTATTTTTTTAGGCTTTCAGACTTTATTTCTTGTACTTAATTGTGTGGATATTTATTGTATTCTTTAAGACGAGATTTTCTCTTAACTCGGTTTATAATCCTAATGTTTCATTTTTTTCAAATTTTACTATATTGCTCATATTAAATATATGTTAATTTACCGGTGTTGAATGTTCCACCGAAGGGGTCGGCGAACCCAGCGAATTCAACGGAGGGTTGTTCCGGGTCTATTTATATAAATTATGAATTCATAAACTGCTAGAAGATTGGTTTGAAAATTATTTTATATTCTATCTTTTATTTTTTTACTAAAAATTTAGCGACGTTTAGAGATGTTTAGTGACGTTTAGCAATGGTTATATACGTCGCTAATTATGTCGCTAAATTCGTCGTTGAATACGTCACTAATTATGTCGCTAAATAAGTCGCTAAATACGTCGTTAAATATCGCTAAATTGCTGACATGGCAGTATTTGCGAGGTCAATAAAATATCGCTAAATGTGTTACAAAATATCGCTAAACAGAATAAATTTAGCGACGTTTAGCTACACAAAATACGTCGCTAATTTAGCGATGTTGCATCACTAAATGTCGCTAATATGAAAAATATTAGCGACGCAAATACATCGCTAGAAAACGTCATTATAGAGACGTTTTGCAATATTTTTTCTGTCAACGACTAGCTTAAACGCGACTTCATTAAAATATCGCTAATTACGTTGCTAAATTTTCTTTAGAGACATTTTTAGGCCATTTAGCGACATTTCTAGACGTCTCTAATTTGACTTATTCTGGTAGTGTCAGATGTTCTCTAATCTACCTGACTACCTCGATTGTTTGGGCTAACAATTCTGGGCCAAGCATTTGTCTCTCTCCTAAATCATCCCAAGCTAATGGTGATCTATATCTCATATCATACAATGCTTCAAAGGGTGCCATCTGGATACTTGCTTGAAAACTGTTGTTGTAGGATAATTCTACCAAGTGCAAGTGATCTTCCCATAAACCACCAAAGTCAAGGGTACATGATCGAAGCATATCTTCAAGAGTCTGGATCGTACGTTTTGATTGTCCATATGTCTGCGGGTGGTATATTGTACTGAACTTCAAACGGGTACCCAAACTCTGTTGTAGACTCTGCCAAAAGTGAGATATAAATCTAGAATATCTATCTGATACGATGTTGACTGGTACTCCATAAAGTCTGACAATCTGATTCATGTACATCCGTGTCAACTACTCTGTAGACTGTCCTACTCTGAAAGAAAGGAAGTGTCAACCTTCATGAGTCGATCCACTATTACCCAAATAACATCTCTGCCAGCTGGGGATCTAGGAAGATCGGTCACAAAATCAATGGTAATATGGTCCCACTTTCATTCCAGAATTAGTAAAGGTTAAAGAAGTCCAACCGGTCTCTAGTGCTCAGCCTTGACTTGCTGACAAACCAAACACCGAGAGACAAACCAGGCTATCTCCCTCTTCATACCATTCTACCAAAAATATAGACGAATATCTCTGTATATCTTCATTCCTCCTGGATGAACTGAATACTGAGAACTGTAGGCCTCTGACATGATCTCTTAACGGATATCTCCACTTGGTACACAAAGATGGTTACCAAATTGGAGAGTTCCATCACTGTGAATACTCAACTCTGCTCTACATCCTGCATCATACTCTGCTCTGAGTCGCTGAAGCTTGGCATCCTTGGATTGCACTGTTATGTTCCTTCCACAATACTAGATTGAAATTGCAAACCAGCCATCAATGTCATGTTGCCAGGTAATACTACTTTGATGTCCATCTCCTGGAGATCTTCTAAAATTTCTCGTTACACCGTTAAGAAGTAAACTACTGCTCTTCTGCTCAAGGAATCTGTAATGTCATTAGCCTTAGGATGGTACTGAAGGTTAAGGTCATAATCCACCAATAGTTCTAGCCATCTTCTCCGTCATATGTTAAGATCCTTCTGAGTAAACACATACTTCAGGCTCTTATGATCCGAGAAAATCTCTACTCTTTCTCCGTACAGATAATGCCTCCAAAGCTTGAGTGAAATACGACTGTTGCTAACTCCAAGTCATGCGTTGGGTAGTTCTTCTCATGGTCTTGAAGCTGCTGAGACGCATAAGTTATAACTCTGCCATGTTGCATAAGGAAACATCATAATCCTTTGCCTGATGTATCACAATAAACTGTGAATCTACCTAATCCACCTGGAAGTGTCAAAATAGGGGCTGTAGCTAACTTTGGCTTGAGATTCTCGAAAGAAGTTTGACAAGATTGGTCCAATCAAAGCTCACATCCTTTCGTGTCAACTGCGTCAAGGGTGCAAAGATTCTAACAAACTCTGCCATAAATCACCGATAATATTCTGCTAATTCCAGGAAACTACGGACTTATGCAACTGTGCTTCGGATCGGCTATGTCTCGATGGCTTCTATCTTCTGGGGATCTACCTCAAAACCTCATTTAGCAATGATATGACCTACGTAAGAAATACGATCAAGCTAGAATTCACATTTGTTGAACTTAGCATATAGCTGATGCTCCCTGAGTACTCGAAGAACTGTGCGAAGATGTTGCTCATGCTCTGCTACACTCTGACTGTAGACCAAGATGTTATTGATGAACACAATCACAAACTTGTCCAGGTAGGGCATGCATATATGATTCATGAGATCCATAAACATTGTTGGCATATTTGTTGCTCCAAAAGGCATCATGAGAAACTCACAATGGTAATACCTTGATTTGAATATCGTTTTGGGTATATCTTGTTCTCTGACTCTGATCTGGTGGTATCCTGACCACAAATCCATCTTCAAAAATATTGCTGCCACACTGAGTTGATCGAACAAGTCGTCTATCCGAGGCAATGGATACTTGTTCTTGATGGTCACCGTATTTAGGGTACGATAGTCAACACATAAACGTGACGTTCCATCCCTCTTCTTTACAAGAAGCATCGGGGCTCCCCAAGGCGATCCACTAGCACGGATGAATCCCTTGGTTCTCAACTCTTTAATTATTTGGTACAAGACTTCCAACTCTGATGTGCCATCATGTAGACTCTCTCTGATACTTGTGTTATCCCGGGTATCAAATCAATTATGAACTTGATCTATCTTTCTGGTGGCATGCCTAGAAGTTCTTCTGGGAATTCATCAACAACACTGGGGAATTATAATTCTTTTGGTATTGCCATTCTCAGGATAACTGTTGCAATTCTACGTCGCCTTAAGAAAATGAGAACTCCTCTTCACTAGGGACACGAAAGAAAATATTTCTAGTATGGTAATCTATTAATGCGTATCGAGCACTTAACCAATCCATTCCTAGGACGATATCATAATCGCCCATCGAAAACTCTATCAACCTAGCAGGAAAATCTCTCCCACATACTATGACTCAACACGAGGTATAAACTCTATCTACTCCCACAAGATCGTTACTACTAAGTATATTAAGCCTTACTGACAAGGACTCGGGCTCCAAACCCACTCGTATCATAAATCGGGCAGACATAAATGAATGTGAGGCACTAGAATCAAATAATACTGAAGCTGAATGAGAGATGATAAGAATGGTACCTTCCACCACCTCGCTTGAATTTAGCTGCTCCTCCACAGTGAGTGCCATAGCCTGGCATCGTCCTCTCGGTGCTGGTCCTCTATGTTGTGGACCTCCTTGCCTGGCCTGTACTTGGGCTTGAGCCTGCGCATACTGTTGTAGCCTTTGGTGCTAAAATACTTGAGATTGGGTCGGCAAAGGCCTCGGACCCTGGTACTGCTCAACTGGCGTTGGTGCCCTATATTGCGGACCTGCCGGGGAAGACGATGATAAACTTGCTCTACGTAGGCAAGATCCTACCCTATGGTCTGAAGATCCACAGACCATGCACAACCCTTGTGCTCTACGGCACTGATAAAACTTTTCCTGGTTTTCCACAATGAGAACATCCCACTGAAGGAGATGATATCTGGTGCTGAGGATATATCGGAGCTGGTCGCTGAAAAGATGCTGCCAAAGTTGTCCTTGTCGGGATTCTAATCATCAAAGCTCCTACTGCTGGAGTTGGTGCTGAAGATTGGGTATAAGATTCTCCTGAGGTGTGAGACCTCTTCTGGCCCCCAACTCTATCGACAATCCTCTGGGAGGTGTACTCGTGCCTCCTCGTAGCTCGCATCACGGGGTCAAATGTCTGGAACTCATGTTGTTCCACTGCCAAGATGATTTCTAGGTGAATTTCTTGTTGGAACCTCCTGGGTCTTTCTAATTCGGTCGCCACCAAAGTAGGAGCAAAATGACTCAACCTACAGAACTCTGTCGCATAGCCGTCGACAGTCCTACCCATATGCTTTAAGTTATTAAACCTCTGTTGCAGATCATAACGCGACACCGCGTCAAAGTATCTGACCTAAAACCTTTCACTGAATACGGCCCAGGGGATGGGTGTTGCCAAAGAAACCATTTGTGCTGTCCACCAGTCTCGGTCCAAATCTAGCAACTACAGATGAACCACTGAAACTTGCTATCTAGCTGGAACTCCAACTTCCTATAGAATAGCCTCAGTATCCTGAAGCCAAGAGTCCGATGCAATCACATCCTCGGTGCCATAGAAATACGAGGATTATAGGCGCTTAAAATTGCTTGTTGAGTTGTTGGCACGATGTTCTCCTCTTTCCAAAGCCTCCTACACTGACTGAGTGGGAGCATCACCCCGTCGTTCCTGTGATGCTAACAATTTTTTGATGATCCCTATCAGTGCCTGGGTACCTTCTTCTGTATTCTGGGGCACTGGCGGGATTGCTACTGTTGGTACAACTGGAGGCTCCAAATGAACCTGAGGATCCTCATTTTGTGCCATTCTTGACTCTGTCCCAGAATGTTGAGGCTGAATCTCTTGAAGTTGTTGATCGGCTGGTAGTTGTCCTGCCACTGGCAGAACTCTAGTTGGATGATCGGAATGACCAGGAACAGTATTCCTGAAAGGTAAAGGACAAAGGGATAAAATCAGAAGGACGAGAATGATCAAGGAAGCAAGCAGATAACAGGTCAAGATTCAAGGATATATAGTAGCAGGATAAAGGAATGACATGATTGAGACATCTAAATACTAGTAAACCCCCATATATTCTAAAATATTAGACTTGCATGGGCCACCACTTAAACCCTGTCATGCCCCATAACCATAATACTAGAAAGTGGGGGAAGACAAAGCCAGCTACGTATAATAGAGTACATAATACCCTAAGAATACGGTTACGGCTGTCTAAGACATGTGGGGTTTACTCTACAATCCATCAGTCAGTACTAGGTCAAGAAATCCTAGGTATCTCAATCACAGGCAAGCAATATGTTACAAGATTTATCATCACCAAACATATAATAGTAAGGCGTCCCAAAACTATACATATACAGATGATCATGAAGCTAGTTATACAAAAGAGGAGAACTAGCAAGAGCAAGTTCATACATGATCAACTCTAGCTATAGTCTAGAATATACCGATCATGCTAAGCCTATAGGGTGCAATATCAAGGTTCTAAAATATGAGCTAAATACGTGCTCGGTGGCTAAATGCCTCAAA
The DNA here is from genome assembly GCA_036927795.1 of Iris macrosiphon. Taxonomy (NCBI): domain Eukaryota; kingdom Viridiplantae; phylum Streptophyta; class Magnoliopsida; order Asparagales; family Iridaceae; genus Iris; species Iris macrosiphon. The sequence continues at coordinate 100,655,173 of JAYESA010000005.1, read as the reverse complement.
AGAATAATTATACAAGATTAAGTGGGCGATGAAGGAGAAATCCACTCATGTCCTCGAGTGCTCCTGGTTGTCTCCATCTTGAGGAAGGTACGGAAGATCCTCGGATTCTGCTCCAAAATTTGGCTATACAAAACCAGTAAGGTTGGACCCCAAAATAGCAAAGTACCACAAGGGACCCAAACTTATAAACTAAAACTAGCAAATCATAACATATCATGGAATAAGTGAAAGTAAAATATAAAAGAAATGAATCAGAGTAACTTGTAGGATATGGTACCAAATTTATAAACTGGAATAATCTTGAACAGGACAGGACTAGCAATCAATCAATTACTGCCAAGCATGTCTTACGACTTGGTAGTCATTAACTAACTAGGGTTATCATAATCCTGGTTACTAACACATGTAATTGAAAATTATATACAGCCACATGCCCTGCAGTCTATCCGGATCATCTAAACGTACGGGATACATAATATAATTAATATATATGGATATTTTACTTGTAATGCAATACTCAACTGTGTGTTGGAAGTGTGCCCCTTACGATGGAGAGCTCCAAATCCACTGGTGTCACTAGGATGTCGGGATTGCATATAGCTAAAAAAATTTCCAAAATGATTCTATTTATCAATCTAGTTCATTAACCTAGACAGTTTATTCAAAAAATTTGACCGTGGTGCTCAGGAATTTGCCTTAGACATGATGCAAGACTGGACCATTGCTTGACAAGCACAATCAAAATCAACCACTAGAATAACGGGATATTCAATACAGGTGCTACTCATAGCCTTGATCAGGAAAGTACAAGAATTCTCGAGTCATGAGTACGCTACATCGAGCCACTATCATGATTATCAGTGATCATACTTGATATAGAGTATAACTATTAAGTCATGCCAGGAAGTCAAGATCAATATTAAGATTAACTAAATTAACTGGATAAAATAAAATAAGAGAAATATCAATTACTAAACCTTACAAGAGAGAACAATGGAAAATAAGCGTAAAAAAATATAGTTAGCGCACAATCACTACTCAGGGCAGACTTGGCGCACTTTGATACCAAAATTATATCAAGCAAAGGATGGCGCACTTCGATACTAAACCACGCTCACAAAACCATGGCGCACAATGATGGAAATACCCAAGCCAGGAGCTTGGCGCACTTCATCAAGTATGCCAGCAGGGAGGTTGGCGCACAAATACCAAACTTATCATTGTTGCACAATAATAAAGTACACAAGTTATGAACTTTGCGCAGTTTCACCAAATATGCCAGCAGTTTAAGTTTGGCACAAAATCATACGTAATAAGGTCTACTAAAAGACAAAACACAAGTCTCAAGGTATGGCATAACAGTCGAGACACTACAGTCTAGACAATGCTAAAGTCAATGCTCACCAATCAAGAAAATAACAAAAATTATGAGCCAACGGAGGCTTGGCGCACTCTCTCTTGATTGACGAGATTGAACTCTCAAATGTGCGCCACTGAGGATTTTTCTAAAAAGTGCACCCAAGTCTCTAGTAACCTTGGCGCACTTTTTCAAGGATTTGAATGTTGTGCTGAACGCAAGCATTTTTTTAGATAGCACACAGTGCACTCAAGTTCAAGAGGTAGCGTTATATGCCAAGGGTATCATGCACACTTTTCGTAGGCTTACTCATCCTTTGTTATGCCCCAGTCCTAAAATACCGAGGGACTAGACACGTGGCAATGGCCAGCAGCACACACCGATGGGCAAACCCAATTTAATGGACCCATCAGGGTGTACTTAAGCTGTAAAACAACTATAAAGGTCTATGATACTAATCTCATCCACTGAAGATAAATACAATCAATATCAGATTCATCAAGATAAAATAATAATCAACAAGTATCAATAAATATCTCAGGGAACAACCCGATAAAGAGTTTGATACATCAGTTCAATAGACAGGAAATAAGAGTCTAACAATAGAAATAACTGAGTATAATAAACCAAGATACTTAGGAAAAATCCTCGATGATCACCTCGTCCTCTGGTTCTGGTACTGCACCAGCGTCTTCCTGTCCCGTATATCTCGGGGTAAATCTCCTCCGCTAAACCTGGGGACATAATCCGGATTCCAGGTCCTCAGGGGACATAGCAAGGTACAAGAATAACTCAAGCAAAATAAATGCAGTATATAAAAATGAATGAATCAATAGGGTAAACTATGTAACCAGCTATGTGTTATGCAATTGAGAGCATTAATCATACTTAGGCTGTAACTACTAAAGGCTCTGGGAAACCCATAGCAACACTTATTATTTCGAAGGGCCAGTACGTGTGCCAAAGCTATATGTCAGAGTCTAAGGTACTCCCAGTAATTTATTATATATATAATTAGCCTTTAGTATGGTAAGAATCTCCTTATCCAATGTAATCTCACGTCTAATATCCATAACATGCAAGATCAAGCTAATGCAGCAAGTCATAATGATAGCTATGCATATATATAAAGTCTATATCATGAATCATGTAGCCTATATAGAATCACCATGAATAACTCAGAAGATTATGTCTCATGTATAGTGTCAAGTGTCCTATGGTATGACGTACTTGATAATGCAAGCACGAAAATATATAGGGTCGCGATATCAATCTCTAGTGACGTTACACGACTCCGCGTACGGCGTCGACACCCAAATCTTATTAGAACGTTAAGCAATGTCACATGGTCCTAGGTTGAACAGATATATCATATAAATAAATCACGAGAATAATATAAAGCAAGTACTGAAAGATTGGCAAGGTACACTTGCCTGGGGTTTGAATTCCAACAGTTGCTCTGGTATCAGCGGGATCTTCAGGTACTCCTCCGGATGCTGAAATAAACACTACCATCATTCTCAAAAGATATAAAATAACTAGGATTGCCTATCCATAAGTCCAATTTGGACACAGGGGCAAACTTGACAGTTTCTGGTCAAAGTGGGGTCCACATGTGGCCCACTTCGTACCAAAAAATGTATCAGAGACAAAGTCCTCCAAATTCGTCAAACTTAGTGTCTAAAAGTCTAGAACGACGATACAAATCCAACGAAATGTCCAGAACTAGATTTCGATGAGCCTATCAAAAAATTGCCCGTCAAGTAGAGCCGTGGGGCCCACGATACGGGATTTTGTCAACGTTCTCATAATCGAACCAAGCTTGGGTCACAGGACCAGCGTAATGCTACGAATCCGATGGCGCAAGTTTTGTTGCCAAACGATGAGCACACACGAAGTTACAACGAGTTTCAGAACAGGGCCGATATGGGGCGTTGTCGACGGATACGCATTGATTCCGGTGTGTACGCACATCCAAATCAACTTCTGCAAAATCTCGTACGTCCGTATTGACGGTGCGCACCTTTTGATAAAGTTTGTACAGGATTAAGTCACCTCGTTTAGCAGGGCACACCCAGTTCCGGGAAATTAGGTTTGTTAAAGACCAAGTTTTTGGTCAATTTCACCCTCAAATAAATTATAAATTACAGCTCAATAAATTAAACTAAATACAGGGTTTAAAACTTGGTTATATGGTCTAAATTACTGTTCAAGTAAATTTTAGAATTATTTAACAGGTTACACGCAAAACGGTCATGAACTTACGAGTTCGGGACCAAATTCTAATTTTCAGAAATAAGGGGGGTTTTCTGTTTTTGCGTCGCGGTTTATGATCGATACAGGACGCGATACCCCGAACGAATTATACGGGGTTCGAGGGGGTCATGCGATCTACACGTAAGATTCGACAGAACAAAAATTGGATCGATGTACAGGAAGATACGTGCACGGGAAGACAGGTACCTTGATGATATTTGCTGTCGTTTTAGGAGGCGGCGCAGCGCGGCAGGGCACGGCGGTTGCTGCTGTGGTTTGCTGGCTGCTAGGGGAGGTCACCAGCGGAGCTGTCGTCGTCAGAGAAAGAAGGTGGCAGCAGTCGTCAGAGTTGGCGGTGGCCATGGTGTATGATGATGGTGGTGGATTCTGTGGGGGATCGGCTGGGTTAAAATAGGAGGAGGCCGAGGCTGCGGGGAGGGGAACCGGTGGGTCGTTGCGGCGGTTGGGGAAGATGAAGGGTCGGCCGGTCGACGGTTACGGGAGGCTAGCGGCCGGTGGTTACGGCAACGGTTTAGGGAAGGCGGAGATGGAGAGTCGGGGTTGCTACTGTTACTGTTATTGTGTAGTCAGTTTGGGTAGTGGGTCGGGTCGGGTTCTGGATCCGAATTCGACCCGCTAGGAGTTTGGGTCTGGTTCAGTCTGGTTGGTTTGGTTTAATTAGGGCTTGGTTTAATCCGTTTCAGGTTGGTTTATTTTAAAACATTATTTTTAGCCATTTAAAAATAGTTTTTTAGTCCAATAAATTCCAAGAAAATTACACTATGACCAATTATTTATTTTACATTCAAAAATATTATTTTTATAATATTTTAATATTTAATAAAATCACAAAATTTATTTAAATACCAGAAAACATTTATTTTAATTAGTTAAAAATTCCAAAAAAATCAAAATTTTTATTTTTAAATTTTTAAAAATCCGGGTGTTTACATCCTTCTCTGGCCAGCACACTTTGTGCTCCAACTTGTTGTTTCTCGAATACTCCGGTCAGGACCAAATACAAGTGAAACAGAACAAAAGTTACAAGATGTTCAATTCTAAATTAAGAAAGTATATCAAATCTCAAGACTAAGTTAACAAATAACAGCATAAGAACTAAGTTATCAAAGTCACGCACTGATCATGAGTTCACTTCAGTTGGCAAGATGTACTTGCCTTCGGTCAATTTATAGCCTAATACCAATTACTACCACAGTCACCCACGGCCAAGGCCAAGCTCGGCTGCTGCTCTCGGGTAGGGAAGAAGTGAAGAAGGAAAGAGAAAGGAAAGGAAAAGAAAAGAAAAGTGAAGGAAAGAGAAATAATTTGCTTATATAGGCAAAGGTTTGATTTGTGGCCATTGGATCATGATCCATGTCCCTCATCCGGGTTCATCATAGCCACACACACGAAAACCAAGGAATCAATGGTCCAAAGCATGCAACTAAGGAAAATATGCACACACAAAAATACCTAAACAATGATAAATGGCACAAGCATAAAGCATGCAAATAAACACAAAGCAAGTTATACACGTATTATACGCGTATCTCGGGCATAAATACAAAATTAGTCAGACGAGTCTTAAAACAGTAGGTGTGCATGATATATCTAAATGGCCCCATTTACCACTATTGGTGGAGCAAGATGAAAGATTTATTGTTCTTCAAGAAGATGCATCTTCCACTATTTGCTTCCAAGAAGCCCAGTAATAAATCCGACGAGGAATAGAGGTTCAAGCATATACAGGTAATTAATTAGAGTTTTTAATTATGATAAATTGGTTAAGTTTATTGTTTTGAAATCACTAATATTCATACAATCACTATATTGTTAATACTTAAACTTGGCATGGTCCTAGTCTGCATTAATCAATTATCATTGCTTCTATGTATTTTGCTTGGTTCGTCTAAAATATATTTTACAGAAAAGTAATAAGCAAGATTAAAGATGGAGTTATGAAAATGAATAAATCATGATGGAACAAAGAAAATATTAGTTCAAAGATTACTTTGTACCGCCTACGATATATATGGGTCCAAATACAGGATTTTGGAGGTTCCGTTACCCGGTCAGCAAACATGGGTCGAGAAGGAAGCCCCCCTCCCCCCACACACTCCTCCATAGGGATTTGGGGGCGATCACCCCGTGGGAGTTTTAAGGGGCGAAACCCCCAATAATCAGATTTTTAGATATTGTTTTCTTTGGACTATTTTTATCATAAGAAAATGTCACAAGTCAAACAAAAATAATGAAGACAAGCTATCTAGGTTGTAAGTTCAGTATAATATTTTATTTGTATTTTATTAAGAGCTTCTAGGAAAGATTGTAACTTAAATAGGCAAATAAAAAATGAAATCTAAACCCAAAACTTGTTCCAAACAACCAAACTTTACAAAATAGATGGTTGGTCTAGATTTTTATCCAGTATTTTTTTGTGCTACTAACAACACATATTTTGCCATAGCAGTATACCGGGCGATGGGTGGTATACCGTCCGGTATATTTCCCAGTATACCAGCAGGTAAATCGCCTAGGTTCGCCTAGGTTATTTTTCACAACATTCACGCTATAATGGCTATATTTATAACCGTTATAGTACGAATAATATACCGGTCGATATACCGCCTGTATAGTAATGGTTCTATTTTGAATGGTTGATTTTGTGTGATATTTAAACCAAGATTTTCTATTCATTCCAACTTCTTAGAGCCATAACATTTTCATATATCACACCCAAACCTCTCCACATATACAAAACTCTATTTGAAATAAAGTTTCATTGAGTTGAAAAGTGAGATTTTTAAATTATTGTAAGATCAAAATTATTTCTTGTAAAAGAGGTTGAACTCTACACGCCTTCTTATGAAAGCTTGTGTAGAAGTCTGTGAGTCCTTTGAATCAAAGCTTGTGTATAAGAAGTCGACAAGGTCTTCGGATCAAAGCTCACGTGTAACTATTTCGGAACTGGAGTGCCTCATAGAAGATAGCAAGATACATAGGGTGTCAATGTTCTTAACTTATTTCTAGCAATTATTTTAGATTGATATTTACTTTCTTAATTGTACTTAATTTTTAGTTAAACTCTATTCAACCTCCCCCCCCCCCCCGACCTTATGGTGCTTTAATTATTTTCGCATTATTATTTTTTTATCATCCAAACTTAGCTTATGGTAGCAGGATATGCTACTAAAATTTGGGTATTTGACTATATATTCTTACAAGACCAAAATTTTATGTTATATCATGCTTATTCAAGACATCTACCAATTTGGCTATTGACTTCTCTATATTATTGTATTATATTTTCCTTACATCAATCTTGCTGGATCGAGAAATAGAACTAATAGACATGCCTTAGGATATCCATTCTAGAACACCCAATAATAGATACATAGTACACTTTAGACCACATCACAGCAGGTTGATGCTCATATATGTGTAGTTGGTTATTGCCACGTATCTGGCCTCTTGGAAGCGAGTGTGACATGGTCAGACTAGCAAACCTGACTTAATGCTAACTATCATTATGACAAAAACTACATAGTTTATCTAAATCATCATGTTATCGTTCTAATGTTGTCTAAACAAAGGCGACCTTTGGTAAACATGGCATGATCTACACTAAGCTTGTAGATTGATTTTAGGTATCTCTGATGCTACATCAAAGTGGATGGATTCTAGATCAACAATATATTGAGGAATATGCATGTTTGTCATATCAAAATGAATATATACAAACAATACAAAATCACACAACAACGATACATTAGAACTCATGGATATAGCTCTACAGGCATACAAGAGACAATGATAGTTTATACAAGAATAAGTAAATTCAGGATTACACTAGCCAGCAAAAATTTATTTCACTCAAACAAGAAAATTGAGTAAAATACAAGATAGAGTTAATATCACTTAGGATTTTGGTAAATAGCAACAATTATTCACAAAATTATGGTCTTAAGTCTCCAAAAGAAGGAAAAAAAAGGATAACAAATATGGACAACTAATATGTTTTCAATATTTTTATACAAGTAGCAGTGCTTACGATTGCAACAATGTTGAACTATCTCCTTTCCTCCCATACACATCTAGTCCATACATCTGGATCATCTCCTTTCCTTCTCAACACTTCTTTGTTTTGCTAGTTCTTTTTGGCTCCAAAGTGAAGGGTGGAGTACAAGTGTTGAGATGGTGTCCAACCCAATTTCGCAGACTAAATTGAAAAGGATAGCATGGCCTGTTCATTAAATAGATCATATGTTAAAAAATATACATTTATAATCAAAAATAAAGAAGCAATTTAATATTCACAAGATTCCTTATAACTAATACATACACTTATGGCATAGTGACCAGAGAGCATACAAGTTCATTTTAAATATTTCAACTACAAAAAGCATTTGAGGTGGGCAAAAAAGAGGATTACAAATAAAAAAAACTATCTTCCAATTTCCTCCATATTAAGGGAAGGCAACCTACAAACAAGAAAATATGTATATGTTTACTTCAAATTTATGCAAAATTCCTCGTAAATACTTACATGAAAACTTACCAAAATGGAATTTATGTTTATGCAGCATATATATGAATGAATATTCTAAAACTTATGAATAACGACAAGAATGTCTTGAACTATCACTAATTGGAGGTCGTAAATAATATTCACTCGTTGCTAAATATATATTGTAACAAAAATAGTAATATTCATGATATATCAGATAAATAAAGCATACCTCTGTAAGAGAGACAAAAATAGACATATCTTGTGGAGAATGCTTGGTAGATATTAAATTCCTTATATGTGACTGTATCATGTCAAGCTGAACTTGCATATCTCGTAGTAATTTCAACTCTTTTGCAAAGTCTTCTTGCTTCATAATATAGATATCATCATTAACATGATGTATCCTACTCTCTAGTTTCTGAATATCATTTTGAATTGAAGCATATAAAGTATGAGGTTCCACAGATCGATCACTCTTGGAGACATTTTTTCTTAGTGTAGATGATCTACGAGCCTTCTTCAAAAAGTCAACGTCCCTTGAACTATTGTCTATAACATTTTGTCGTACCGAGTCAAGTATATGGTTGACTTTTAAAGGAGGTTCTTGGGTCACTTTTTTGGATGATGTCCGACTAACAAGGTTATCTTTATGGCTATCTAATACTTCAAACATGTCTTTGATGTTATTAGATTGAATTATGTTTCCAGCTGATTCCGCTTCCAAACAAGAATTACCGAGCATTTGCATATCATCACTCTCTATTGAATAACAAGATCTTGATCTAGACTCTTCTTTGCAACTTTTAGGATCGACATTAATGTTCTTGTGGGTCTCTTTATCTTTTGAAAGAGATATTAAGACAACTGTTTGTTTGGTATTTTGATCTTGCAACATATCATCCATACTTGAATATACTCCTTGAACTTGCTCTGAAACATATATGTGTTCATCAACCACTGCTTCTCTAGAAAAGTGTTTCTTTTGATTTTTCTCCAGTTCCTTTTCACAAACACCAACTCCCCTCCAAATGGGTTGTATTGTAGGAAGTAAAGAACCATCCCCTGTAATAATTTCAATCTCAGAATATAACTTATTTAACTAAGTAGAAGGCATAAAGATTTGTATTCTAAAAGTTACCTTGAAAGTTTGTCCCCTCTAGAGAAGCAATGCTTTTATTAAAAATTTGATTGTCAAATGATGCTACATCTTTAACATCATTGTGACTAGCACCGATGCTTAATAGTTTTTGCTTATAAGCCTCCAATTGATACTTCAAGGATGTATTCTCAATATCTTTCTGGAATAAGACTTTTTCTAGCATTGCCAAAGACTTTTGAGCATGGTGCATCTTTGCCTCCACCATTTTCTTATAGTGGCGATGTTCCATCTCCTCTTCGGCCTTCTCTTCCTGAAGACGCAAGATCATGGACAATGCTTCATCTGCTCCAAATGCTGAAGCTTCTCTTTCCTCTTCTAATTCAGCATAAAGCCTTTTGATTATAAGAAGTTGGTTGTGTAGTGCTACTCTTAAAGCAGTGATCTCATCTTCAGCCATTATTAGTCATAAATACCTAAGAAAAGTTAACTACACTTTTATTTGTAAGATAAACCATATAGATAATAATGTAGCAATATCATAATCCAATTTAAATTATTTTTGAGGTATAATACGTAACTTTAGGGGTGAGCAAGTTTTGGTCTTGTTTATTGCAAAATTGTCTATAAATAATTAAACTATCGCGCGCCCTGTAAATGAGATAAAGTATTCATAAATGGTTAAGTAGTCGAATAGGAGGAACACAATAACTATAGCCCTGGCACTTTTCAAATGGTGCTGATCACACTGGATTAATTGTATTATAGGAAGTAATGAACATCTCCCTGGCATACTAACATTAACCAAAATCACATGAGGTAGTTTGGACAGAAAGTTCAATAAAATCTATATCGTTGTAAGCCCACAAGGCGAAGAAGTAGTCTTTATATTTGAGCATCAAAAATCCAAAGAAAATGAGGAACCAAAAATATTCATAATATTTTAGCATACCAAAAAATATCCAAAAGATAAACAACTTAATCTACAACTAATTGTCAACCCAACAATATTTTTTTAGATTAAGAAATAAAGAGGCCTACAATGTCAATCGTAGCTAGAATACCAATTTGTGGGCATGAAAATCTAGTGCATGTGAAACTCATGTAAATAAAGAGAAAATCGTGGAGGAATCATACTTTTGGGGGAAATATAATGAAAGTTGAAGTTTTTTTTTTACATTTGTAAAATATTCAATGTATCGACCAGGTTCTATAATATATCTTTGCCTTATCAACGTAAATGAAGAAATTCTATATATTCAAAAGTGAAAAGGCACAAAAAAAAGAGAAATGAATTTTCCCATGTTATTACAAGGGAGCTTCTTAGCTCATTATCATCGTGAACACAAAATTGAACAATCATCTAAACAACTCAATCGATTTAATTATGCTTATTCTATTTAAAAAAAACTTATTATACATAACACTTAAATAAATTGAATAACCTTCAATAAGGAAGAATAAAAAGAATAACTCACCGTGCAATACAATTTGATTATCCTAGATTGTGATGCAAATTACTCACAATCTGTAAAAGAAAAGTATCAAAATTATAGGCCAGAGGAGAAGCAAAATTAAGAAACAAAATTGAGATTTTGACAATGAGAATGCTTCATAAATTGACGAGTGTTCACTTCCTAAAAATTTCTCATATGTCAGAAAAGAAGAAATTTGAATAAATAATGCATCCACAATTGCTTTTGATCGATATTTTTCCTTCGTTCTTCTCTTGTTGATACCGAACGGACGTTGAAATAATTTTTTTACCAAATGATAAGACCGTTGAAGGAATCCGACACCAATGCCATCTCTCTATATATAGAGATTATTTGAAGGTTTTCCTCCATTACCTTATCGTTGGGCTATATGTTACTATATATAGAAATAATATCTTCATTCCCTCTTCAAGGATAATATATTAATCGTTTCGTACATTTTTTTTATAGAAGTCCCAAAGTAGAAGGCAAACACGCTATCTAGAACTAGTTAAAATGAATTTAAAATTTGGTAATGACTATGGAATATATTCTCATTTTTGTGGTAAATATAAGGCTCACCTACTTTATGAGTGACTAGAGCTTAATAAATTTGATGTGTTATTATATTTTAGCTATAACTTTACCTTCAAAATTATTAAATAAAGATTATGTTTACTCATTAATATCTCATCGATATTTGGAATGTAATCTTACTTCTTAAAGTAAAAAAATGTAATTGTATTCAAATTTAAGCCAAACAAATGCCCTAAAGAATCATGAATAGTATTTATTTAATTATTCTACACAGAAAAGTTTTCCTTTATTTAATTATAATTTCACTGAATTATTTTAATACCTTCATTGGTGTAACGGCAATATCAAAATCCATGTAAATAAGAAAGAAAGGTGAATTATTAAGTAGGCGAGATAATCTAGTTTAAGTTCACGCAAATAAAAAATAATTTATAAATTAACGCAAAAAAATTATAGACCAATAATTAGGATGAAAATTTTTGTTATAAGCAAAAACGATTTTTATCTCACCGTTGTCATGAATTAATTTCTCATAAAATTAACCCATTACAGATATGAAGAAGAAGAAAAATCAAATAAATGCATTAAAAGTTTCAATTTGCGCATACTATCCTAAATTATGATAATTAACAACTATATATTTAAAAAAAATTCTCAATCCGCAATATTCGCTAAATTGTGCAAAAGTAGAAAAGAAAAAAGTAGAAGATATTTAAGGGTATCTTAGAGCACCTCCAATCATATTGTCTTGTAATATGTTGTGATTCTATGTGGCATCAGGCATAAAATAATGTATTTTTTAAGTGACAAGGCTATATTCACAAAAGACAGTGAAGTAGAAAAGTCTTTGAAACTACAAAAGTAATGCTTACTTTTTTCCAACTTCCAAGACAACTTATCCTCTCCTTTTTTTAAAAAAATATTTTTCATTCATAGTTAATGACATGGAAGTGAAGATATTGTCAAGTACATTGTCTATAACTAGACAAACAATTTTACAATATATTCTATATTTTTTGTCACGTAAGTTTCAAATGTTACTTGAGAATTGCATTAGAGAATATTGTTTTTTTAAAATAAAATTTTGTCATTTTTATGCGGCAACAAATTTTTTTTTCAAAAGTCGCGGTAGGGTTGGAGATGCTCTTAAGGCTCACTTTTTTACGAAAAACCAAATAATTTTTTTTATATGCAACTTATTAATGTAACTAGTAAATTCATGCACGTAAAATATATAATTTTATGATATTTTGAAAAAATAGTTCAAATATTTAAATATATTTAAATTAAGATCTTTTAAACAATTTAAATATTTTTACCTTTTAAATAGTTTTATATTTAGTTTTTAAATTTATATAAATGAGAGAAAGTTAGTTTTTTACGAAACTGTTTCTAAGCCTCATTAGAATTGTAAAAAAAATAGTTCAAATATATTTAAATTAAAAAAATTATATTTTAAATATATTTTATTTGTTTTCTCTTTCAATTGATTTTTCAATTTAATTTTTAAATCATTTTAAATTTAATTTGTAAATATATATTTTTGTGAGAAAAAGTTAGATTTTTTACCGTAATTTTTTTTATAAGGCTTGTGATAAAGGCACTACAAAGAACACTCAGGGCTGCCCATTTTTTAACCCCTAAAAATTATAAGTTTGCCACTCCTAAAAGTTGGTTAGGGCTGCCCATACTGACCTATATAAGTAAAAATCATTTCTTTTATTTCTTTTTTACCTTCAAATGAAGAATCCATCATTCTATCCAAGTCCTAAAACCTAAACCTAACTTTAGAATTTGATTGTTGTGGTCTCAAGTGGAAGAAAATTCTGATTTGGTGATTCTCCAACGAACATTCTTTGTTAAATTCGGTATGTCTTCAATAACATACGATGAATAAGTTTTTCAATCATTCGATTGTCACCAAATTATTTAGTTTTATTCGACTATTGTAGGATCCATGCACAAAATTCTCTTCGATGAAGAAGTCAGATCATGCAACCCATTAAACGTGCACTCCACTCCTTCTGAAGAACATGTCGGTTGTTCTGAAACACCTACGGTACGCAAAATGACAATCCTATTTTGATAGTCAACAGTCATCGTATAAGGACTGTATAAATTACGACAGTCCTATATAAATATAGGACTGTCATAAATTAGACAGTCATATATAAATATAGGACTGTCATAATTTATACAGTCCTATAGACTATGTGGACTGTCAAAATACTAACAGTCCTGAAGATAAAATATTGAACAACATATTTTCTTCAAGACTGTAAAATTTTTGACAGTCTACTTAATGCATTAGTCTGTACAAATTATGACAGTCATAATTTGGACTGCCAATTATTTGAAGTTATTAATTTTTAGATTATCTTATATTGGTTATAGGACCAACCTTGTACAGATGTTGTGGTACATCCTACTATTGGGGTGGATGTAGAGAATGTATTTTCAATGGATATTCGATTTATATCCCATGAAGAAGCATTAGATTGGTACAGAGAAGTTGGAAGATGACATAACATAGTCATTATCATTGCAAGATCGATTAGATCTCGGCTGGGCCACAAATATTTAGAGTTGGGTTGCGAAAGAGGAGATGTGTTCAGGCAGCATCAGAAAAAAAAATTATCGTTGAAAAAAGTCCCTAAAAATGTTGGGACGAGAAAATATGGTTGTCCGTTTAAGGTGTTGATTGTAAAAGTAGAAGATATGAAGTGGATAGTCAAAGTTAAGGATGGAATACACAATCATCCTATTCCAGAGACACTGACGGGTCATGTCTATGTGGCACAGTTGAACAAGGATGAGAGAAAGTTGGTTGAAGAATTGTTCCTTTCCGGAGTTGCACCCAAACAAATTTATTCTGTCGTACGACAAAAAGAAGATGAGAACAAGTCAACCATCAGGACGATCTATAATACATTAACGAGAGCAAAATATAATAGTATGAAAGGAAGAATGGCAATGCAGCAAGTAATGAAGTTGCTTGGCGAGCATCACTATATGGAGTACTATAGAAGACATCCACAAAATGATGAACTCCTTTCATTGTTTTAGGCTTATCTTGATTGCATACACTTGCTAGGTCCTTCGCAGACGTATTGGACCTTGATTGCACATATAAGACTAATAAGTTCAAGATGTCTCTTTTTCACATTGTTGGGTTTATGTCTACGAGAAAAATATTTTCAGTCGCTTTTTGTTTTATGAAGAGTGAGACAGTTGAGGATTACACTTGGACATTGAGGAAACTATAATCCCTTTACACGGGATATAAAGAGCCCTCTATTTTTGTTACCGACCGAGAATATGCCATGATAAATGCTATAGATATTATATTTCCTCATGTGCATAGACTACTATACACTTGTCATATAAACAGAAATATCCAAGCTCAATGCAAGAGCAAATTGAAAAATATGGATGGTAAAATCGACATGGTTCACTTCGAAGAATTCTACAGTGATTAGAGTCTTGTATAGCGAGCAAGTACTAAAGACAGCTACGATACAGCATGGTACGTGTTCAAACAAAAGTGGGAGAGGAGTAACCCGACATGTGTCATGCCCAGTCCCAAAATACCGAGGGACTAGACACGTGGCAATGGCCAGCAGCACACTCCAATGGGCAAACCCAATTTAATGGACCCATTAGAGTGTACTTAAGCTGTAAAACAACAGTAAAGGTCAACTAAACATATCACATTATAATCTCATCCATGGAAGATAAACTCAACCAATATCAGCATAATAAAATATAAACCAACATCAAGTCTCAAATATATATCTCGAGGAATAACCCAATAAAGAGTCTGATACAGCAGTTCAATAAATAGGAAATAAGAGTCTAACAACAGAAATGACTGATTATAATAAAGTAGATACTCAGGAGAAATCCTCGGCCATCACCTCGTCCTCTGGTATCGGTACTGCTCATGCTTCTGCTTCTACTCCTGTCCCATATACATCGGGATAGATCTCCTCTGCTATACCTGGGGACATAATCTGGATCTAAGTCCTCAGGAGACATAGCAAGGTACAAGAATAACTTAAGCCAAAAATAAATACAGTACAATAATAAATGAATCAATAGGGTAAACTATGTAACCAGCTATATGAGATGCAAGTGAGAGCATCACTAGTACTCAGGCTGAGACCACTACAAACTCTGTGTCGGAGAGCCGATAGCAGTAACATCACGTAATGTGCCTAGCTCTGATGTAGAGTCTACAGTCTCACAATAATAAATATATATATATAATCAGCCTGTAGCCTGTGTGTCTCTCTGTCACGCCCCAGTCCTAAAATATCGAGGGACTAGACACGTGACAATGGCCAGCAGCACACACCGATGGACAAACCCAATTTAATGGATCTATCGGGGCATACTTAAGCTGTAATATAACAATAAATAGGTCCAATGATACAAGTCACAGTCTATACTAATATCATCCATAATAGATAATCACAGATCAAATGCCAGAATAAATGCAAATAAAATAAACTAACAAATCTCAATAAAAGTGTCTCGAAGAACAATCCGAGAACAAGTCTGATACATCAATAATAGACTGGAAATAAAATATCTAGAAACAAAAATACATGAGTATCTCAAGCCAATACTCAGAAGAAGTCCTCTGATACGATCTCGTCCTCAGATCCTGGTTTTGCTCCAATGTAGGCACCTGCTTCTGCTAATGCTAATGCTCCAATCCCGTATACCTCGGGATAGATCTCGTCAGCTAATCTTGGGGACATAATCCGGATCCAGGTCCTCAGGGGACATAACAAGGTACAGATAATACAAGCCAAAATAAATGCAGTGCAGCAATAAATGAAATAATAGGATAAATATATAACCAGCTAAGTGATATGCAAGTTGAGAGTTTTAGTCATACTCGGGCTGAGATTACTACTGGATCAGTGTCGGAGAAACCCATAGCAGTATTCTCTCGAAGGACCAGTACGGTACCAAAGCTCTGTGTCAGAGTCTAAGGCACTTCCATTAAGTATTATATATATATATATTCAGCCTTTTGTATGGTAAATCTCTCCCCACCCAATGTAATCTCACGTCACAGTTTTATGATATCTAATGTCCATGTCACGCAAAACTATATCTAATGCAACAAGTCTGGATAAAATCTAAGCATGTAAAGTGTGTACGTTATAAACCTGTATCCTATACAGAATCACCATAAATATCTCAGGAAGATTTTGTCTCATGAATAGTGTCAAGTGTCCTGGGTCTATGTACCTGATAAGACAAGTACGAGAATGTATCGGGTCTCGGTATCCATCTCTAGGTGATGTTACACAACTCCGCGTACGGTGTTGGCACCCGACTATTAATCGGACGCTAAGTAAGTCACACGGTCCTAGGTCAAGCATGTACAATAATATATAAATAAGACAAGGAAATATGTAACAAGAACTGCAATGTTGGCAAGGTACACTTGCCTGGGGTTCTGGCTCCAACTGTAGCTCTGGTCTCAGTGTGATTTATAGGTACTACTCCGGTTGCTAAAATAAATATCACCATTAGATTCAGAAAATATCAAATAGCTAGAAACGCCTATCCTTAAGTCCAATTTGGACACAGGGGCAAAAATAATATTTCTGGGTCAAAGCGGGGTCCACCTGTGGGCCACTTTGCACCAAAAAATGTGTCAGGGTCAAAGGTCTCCAAATTCGTTAAACTTAGTGTCAACGAGTCAGGAACGATAATACGAACCCAACGAAACTTTCATAATTGGATTCCGATGAGTAAATCACAAAATCGCCCGTCAAGTGGAGCTTGTGGGGCCCACGATACGCGATTTTGTCAACATTCTCAGAATCAAATCAAACTTGGGTCACAGGGCCAGCGTATTGCTACGAGTCCGATGGCATAAGTTTTGTTTCGATCCGACGTGTGTACACGAAGTTACGATATTTTCCAGAACGAGCGGATACGGAACGTTGTCGGCGGATACGCGTTGATTCCGGTGTGCACGCACATCCAAATCAACTTCTGCAAAATTATGCACGTCCGTATCGACGGTGCGCACGTTTCGGTGAAGACCGCGCGCGACCAAGTCATCCCGTTTGGCGGGACGCACTCAGTTCTGGGGTAAAATAGGGCATTGTTTTTCCTATTTTTGGATCGCAGTTCGCTATCACCACAGGACGCGATGCACCGAGCGGGTTGCACGGGCATTGAGGGGGTCACGGGGTCTACGCGTCACAACTGACGGAACAGAAATCGGATCAGCGAGGAGAGAGGAAACGCTACCTGGATAGGGCTCCGTGAAGACTGATTTCTCGTGTCCGGGTCCTGTGTCCAGGCTGAGTCGTGTCCAGTCTAGGGTTAGGGTTAGGGCTCGATGCTGGGATGTCGTGGCTGGCCGGAGGAGGGCGGAGCGGGGACTGTCAGCTGCTGGCTGGGGTCGTCGGCGGTGAGATGACTCAGGCGGAGGGTTCGTCGGCGGGAGAGGGGAGGAGATGAGCGGGTGTGGAGTTGACGGTGCAGGGCAGCGGGTGGTGGCAGTTTCAAGGCGGGGCTGGGCGGAGAGCGAGGCGGAGATGGGCGGCTAGGGGTCTGGGTCAAGCGGGGTAGAGCGTGACTAGGCGGAGGAGTTGGATGCAGTACCGGAGTCGGGTGCACTGGTGGGCGAGGTCGACGAGGGAGATCGAGTCGAGGAAGGGGAGTTCGAGTCGGGCTGTGGGTGGCGGGTCGGTGAGGGGAGAGGTTCGACGGAGAGGGGATTCTGGAGGAGGAAGACGGCTGGGCAGGGCAGCTGCTAGGGTGGATCAGGAGGTCGGGAAGGAAGACGAAGGCTGGGCGGAGGGGTTCTGTGGGTCAGGGGAGAGGGGGAGACGACGGGAAGGAGATAGGCGGAGAGGGGCTGTACTAGGGCGAGGGTGATCGAGGCGCTAGTCGGAGCGGGCGCTGCGCGGCGGAGAGAGAGAGAGCTAGGGTTAGGGTTTCGGCCGGCAGGGGGGTTAAATAGCCTCGTCGGAACAGTATTCTGACTTGAATTAGGGTTAGGGTTCAGAATAGGATTTGGGTAACGGGTTTGGGTCCGGGTCCGCGGGTCGGGTTCAATAGGAATTCGGCCCGATCCGCTATCGTTTAAGTATGGGTTTGGGTCTGCGGGTTTCGGGTCGGGTTTAGATCCGACCCGACCCGATAAGGTTGGGTTCGGTTTAGTGAACCGGGTCTGGGTTGGTTTGGATTGGTTTGGTTCAATTGAACCGGGTTTATTTTTAGGGGTTTAATTGGTTTATTTATTTAATAGTTTTTAGGAGTTTAAAAATGCTTTCGGGGTCCAATAAATTCTCGAAAAATGACCCTATGTCCGGTTTTCCATTTTACACCATAAAATATTATTTTCATAATATTTTAATATTATTTAACAGCAATCAAAAATCATTTAATTACCAAATACCTAGGTTTTAATTAATAAAAATTACAAAAAATTCCAGAAAATTATGAAAAATCTAATTTAAGATTTCTTGAAAAAATCAGGGGGTTTACACTCTCCATACTCAATGTAATCACACGTCTCATGTCCACGATGTCTCATGTCCATAACACGCAAGATCATATCTACTGCAGCAAGTTATATTGATAGCTATGCATATATATAAAGTCTATGTCACGAATCCTGTAACCTATACAGAATCACCATGAATAGCTCAGGAAGATTATGTCTTATGAATAGTGTCAATTATCCTATGGTATGACGTACTTGATAATGCAAGCACGAAAATATATATAGGATCGCGATATCAATCTCTAGGTGATGTTACACAACCCCGCGTACGGTATTGACACCCGAATCTTATTCGGACGCTAACCAATGTCACACGGTCCTAGGTTGAACAGATACATCATATAATTAAATCAAGAGAATAATATAAAGCAAGTACTACAAGATTGGCAAGGTACACTTGCCTGGGGTTTGGTTTTCAACAGTTGCTCTGGTATCAGCAGGATCTTCAAGTACTCCTCAGGATGCTGAAATAGACATTACCATCATTCTCAGAAGATATAAAATAGCTAGGATTGCCTATCCATAAGTCCAATTTGGACACAGGGACAAAACTGACAGTTTCTGGTCAAAGCGGGGTCCATATGTGGCCCACTTCGCACCGAAAAATATGTCAGAGACAAAGTTCTCCAAATTCATCAAACTTAGTGTCTACAAGTCCAGAACGATGATACGAACCCAATAGAATGTCCAGAACTGAATTCCGATAAGCCGATCACAAAATTGCCTGTCAAGTAGAGCCGTGAGGCCCACGATACGGGATTTTGTTAATGTTCTCAGAATTGAACCAAACTTGGGTCACAGGACCAGCGTAATACTATGAGTCCGATGGCGCAAGTTTCGTTGCTAAACGACGAGCATACACGAAGTTACAATAAGTTTTAGAACAGAGCCGATACGGGGCAATTTTGACGGATACGCGTTAATTCCGGTGTGCACGCATATCCAAATCAACTTCTGCAAAATTTTATGTCTGTATCGACGGTGCTCACCTTTCGATAAAATTCGCACACGAGGAAGTTGCCTCGTTTAGCAGGACACACACAGTTCGAAAAAATTCGGGTTTTAAATAACCAAGTTTTTTGTCAACTTCACCCGAGAATAATGTATAATCTACAGCACATAAAATTAAACTAATTAAATGGTTTGAAACATGGTTATATTATCTAATTAACTGTTCAAGTGAATTTCAGAATTATTTAACAGGTTGTGATTAAATCGTCCATGAACTTGTGAGTTTGGGACAAATTCTGAAAGTCTAAAATTGGGAATATTTTCCTATTTTTGCGTCACAGTTTGCGATCAACACAGGACACGATATCCTAGTCTAATTGCACAGGGTTCGAGGGGGTCATGCAACGAACATGTCGCAACAGTCTGTTCAGAAAACAACACGACGAGGAGAGAGAAGGACTCATCGGAACAGGGAGTCGAAATTGACTATACGTCGTGTACACGGGGCGGCGCGGCGACTGCGGGGTGGCGGAGCTCGGCCGGTGGCGGTGGGTGCTCTGGTGGCTGTGGCTGTTGGTTATCTCGGCGCCGTCGTTAGGGAGATCGTCGGAGGTGACGGGATAGCAGCGTCGGTCATCGTCGGAGGAGAGCTCGGGTGGCAGTGATCGGTGTTGGCTATGCTGGTGGGTGAAGGGGGTAGTCGGGATCGAGGGTTTTTATAGGGAGGAGGGCGGCGGTTGCAGGGAGGGGGAAGGTCGGCCAGTCGACAGGGAGGAGAAGGGGTAGGGCGCAGCGGTTAGTCAGCGGCGGGTAGACGGAACGTCGGCGGCGAACGGATTAGGGAGACGAGCGGGCGGAGAGAAGGGTTTCGATTATATATTGTAGATTAGGATTCGGTTCAGGTTTAGGGTTAGGGTGTCACGATCTGCACCCAGAATTTGGGCACGAGTACGTGGGTACGTCCAGCCTACGCCGCAGCATCGGCGGTAGAACGCTGTCTAGGTCACAATACTAGCTAATCAATCTCACATGAATATCCAACTCCATAAGGAGACACAGATATCACAATATAATATGGAATACTCAATCACAGAAACTAGAGCACGATGAGATATCGAAGAAAATAAATGAAATACAACACAAGTCTAACAATAATAAATAGTCTAACCTGCAATCAATACATCCAAATCTCTAAGTATGCCAAAAACAAGTCCTCTAAGTAGCGGACTGGAAAAATATTTCCAGTCAGGATGGAACGAAGTATAAGCACTAACAGTAGTTCCATGTATATTGACAAAAACTATAATACAGTATAAAAAATACAAGATGGATATAAATGCTGGCCATAAGCAATACTGGAATAATAAAGTACTGGAATAAAGGAATACTGGAGCATATCATCATCAATTTACATCTAGCAATGAACAGAAATATAAGGGTATACTAGAACCATGAACTGGAATATCAGTGGATGCTAGAACAATAACTAGAATATAAGGAATGCTAGATCAATATACAAGAGATACATGTCAAGAACATCTAGCTAAGTGTGTGAAACATCAGCATATCATGTGATCGGCTTGGGACTGATCAGGCTTGCTATGTATGACTAGCCATGATTCATGCAAGGTCAGGCTAACCATCCGGATAGCTATGATGCGAGCAATAGTCAGGCTAGTCACACATAACAGGCTATGAGGTATGTAATGGTCAGGCTGCACCGACATAAGGTGTGGGTGAGCTATGATATATGTAAAGTTTGGGTATGATCACATAAGCTACTAATATTTCCCCGTTTTCCCCAGCTAGCACGATGGATTCCAAATCACGACTCCTCGTGACAGGTCTCGATAATGCCAACTCGTGTAAATAACAGCATCAGATTTATGTACGCTATACAACTAAAATTATAGAGATAATCAACATAATGGAAACTGTCAGAGAATATACTCCCCTGGGGTCCTGCTGCTGGTATGAATCAGAGTCCAAGTCACAGTCCAAATAGCCTATGTATTACCATTTTACCATGTCAAAAGATAATTTATTTTAATTTATTTAATTCTAAAATAATTACTCAAAAATCTTATTTAATCTTATTATTCTAATTTTTAGGTTAATTCCTAAATTTTGTCCAAAGGAACTAAATTTTATCAACTCGAGACTCATGGCACGCAAATCGAGGCGATCTGTTGACCCAAAAGTCAACCGATACAAACTCAACTTTCATGCATGATTTTCTGTAGATTTCAGCATCAAAACCATGCTAAAATTTACAGCTCGTCCGAATTCAAATTCGTTTAGGAATTATGGCACATACAAATTTCGTATTGTGCACTAATGGTTAAATTCTAACCTAGAAGTTCTATAGAATTAACAGTATAAAAATATTTCGAGTTAAATTCTGGTAAAAACATATGTCAATGATATCATCATTAGCTTTCCGAAACTTCAAACAGTTCATGATTTTGATTCCTGGTTCTCCCAAAATCGCTAAAATATAGAACACGTCTATTTTCGGACATGCTGTGCTCTACGAATTTTCTAGAATTTAATACTCATAATTTCATAAATCTAACCTCAATACGGTTCTAACGCAAGAAACTAGATCTCATTTGGAGTCCGGAGCTATGAGTAATGGCTTCTGGAAGATGAAGAAATCCTAGATGACAATTCTCCAAAATTTGGCTCAAAGAAAAACCCTAGAATTCCTAAATAACTCATATATATAGAGGAGAGAGGGCAGCCGCGGCTCGGGAGTCTGCCACATGGCATGCATCCACATAGCCCCGCCCAAATCGGATGGTCCGGGTTTGACCCGGCTTGGCTCAGCTGAGTCCGAGTCGAACTCGGACTCGGCTCGGCTCGGGGTCGACTCGGCTGTACCCACACGGCCACCCCGCGGTCGCTGACAGGCGGGCCCCGCCCAGTTGGCTGCAGGAGGCTGACGGGTGGGCCCCTGTTGGACTGGGCAAAAATAATTACTTTTTGGGTTTTTATTTTCAGAAAATAGTTTTTAATTCAGTTTTTCATAATTAACTCAAAATAAATGCTAAAATAATCAGAAAATTCTAAAAAAATTCTAGAAAATATATTTGACTATTTAGAATCTAAAATAAAAGTTTAGAATATTTTTAATTATGTTTAACCCTAAAATAAATTCTTACAATTCCTAGGAAATTAGTGTTACTAGTTTTTAATTAACTAAAAATTGTGAAAAAATTCTAATAGTCCCAAATTAACCTAATAACAATATTTAAGCAAGAATTTCAGGATACGGAGGTTACAAGTCTACCCACCTTAAAAAAAAATCATCCTCGAAATTTAAAATCCTTAATTATTTTATTTATTTATTTATTACCATGAAAATTAAATTCATTAAATCATATAATCATGAACTAATCCATATTGTTATTTCACAATATTTTCTCAAAATTCTATAAATATCATATTCCTGAAAATCTTCAAATATAAAATCAAATTCCATTCTTTTCATAATCTCCTCCAAAATTTTAAGTTAATAACGAAATACAAGAATTTAATATTCAATTCTCTAATTGAAATCCAATCCATACATATTTATAAAAAAAATCTCATCCGAAAACACTAATCCATTAATCATCTTACTCCTCTAATTTAAGTCCAATCGATGCGTATTTATAAAATTTAAATCATTATCCCAAAAAATTGAATTTAACACTAATCCATTAGTGATCTTATTCCTCGATTCTTTTTCCACACAATACTCAAGCAATGTAATACTTACGAAGTCTTCAAATACAATATTCAAAATAATTTTTAAATTTATACCTTGTAGTCAAATAAATATAATGATAATCTTCTTAAATTTCTCAAATTTTAATGACAAATTCAATCATATCATAATCTTCATAAAAATCAATGATCTAACAAAATCTTCAATTTTGCCATATTGAATTATTAACTCTTTATTTAAATTAATGCTTATCCTCAAAATTTAAGGCACATTGTCTCTCTCTGTCAAGTCATAACCTCTTTATTAATCTTTACTACGGTCAAACCCCCAACAATCAAGGTCTAAGAAAATCCTACCTACAGTCATACAACACGCAATCTAGAGAAAATATGCATAGTTATGGTCTCTTTTGTCATGGTATTGCAGTCTCTGTCGGGGTGTACTACTAACTACATTCTAGCAAAAGAATCATTAATACAAGCTATGGTACTAAGAAATCAATCAATAGACAGAAAAGAAAAGAAGGAAAGAACAGAACATAGCATTCTAACCGATCACTTGGACATCTTCAACCTATATCATACACTTAATTCTGACACATTCATTCACAAATTCCTATCCCTATACACTGATACCCATATCAACTAATCACTAGTCCACAAGATATCCATGGATACATCCACATGGCATACACATGTCTATTAATACCAAAATCTGATACCAAGAACCTCTAACACAACCATAGGTCAATTGCATCCAAGTTTAATACCTCTATCCCTTGGTACCATTGTTTCCACTAAAAGCACACCCACTGCTAACTCTCTTACCTACTGCAATTGTTTATACTAGTTGTTCTTATCACTCAAGTGCACACCAAGTGTAACACACCACACTAAGTACTACTACCTCTAATACGACTCTAGATGGATACCCAAGTCAGTTTGCAGTGCCATCTCAGACATGCTCAAGCCAACAGATCCTTACACATGCACTTCATCCACTCATATACTGTTATACATTTCTTACCCACCATAAAATTTTATCCTCAAAATGAAACCCTCAAAATTTAACTTCTTGAACAATTTAAAATAAAATGCATATACTTTCCTCAAAAGTCAAATATTCAAATATTGAAATAAAAATTTTAATCACTTCCAAAAATATTTATAGCTTTGACTATGTTTATTAAATTGGATTTGAATCCTCAAAAATTTTAATAACATAAAATCTCAACTCCTCAAAATTCTTAAAAATTGAAATTTATTTTCAATCTTCAAATTATAAATTTAAATCCACATCTATCTAAGTATACATATAAATACTCGCAGTCTCTAACACTCAAGGTACACACAAATACACCAATTGTCTACAACCTCAACTGTGTACTGAATATTGCACTGCCTGGATTACTTGCACTATTACTTTCAATAATTTTCTATCCATATTAACTGATACATCAATCTAATATCATCACACGAGGTACTTACTGTTATTAGCATATTTCTCAACTAATCCTTGATTAGAAATACTAGCACTCTTGGTATGGTAATACTAGCTTCATTATTAGATCACCTCATCACACTCACTAGAACCCATGATCACTTGCACTAGTTATTAACTTATATAATGCACATGCTTTACTTTAATCCCAAAGGCAGACATATAGTTCCATATCTCTATTGAATTATAAGTATCTCCCCTTAACCTTTTACAGACTGATACACTAATCAGTGATACACTTCATACCTTCCATTACCAATCTTGATATTTCTCAACCCATGACACACCATTAGAATTTTCTAATACTCATGCTTCCACTTTCATGAACTCCCACACTGACACTCATCACCCACTGTGCATCATGCACATAATTTCTAGACACTCTTCCATCTATTATTTCCAACACATCACTTGCCTCAATATCAGGTGATACATCTATCATTAGTCATATATCGGTATACTCAGATCAATACTTTTATCTGTAACACAAGTCTCACTACTTAGCACAATGTATTCTTATTCTCTCACACTCTCTTATCCACTTATGGGTATCCTCCTACTATGGCACACTCATTAATTTTCTTTATGCATATGCATTTCTTTACTCTTGACACACCCAAGTATCAACCATCAAATTGAATATCATGCTCCATTAATTTTTAATACAATTTCCTCGATACTTACTTTTTTACGTGGATCACCCAACTACATGAATTCATGACTATCCAGGACTAGCTTGCTGACTCTAATACTAACTTCTGGAACCATCACTGATACTCCTTACTCCTCCTTCTACCTATAGTACCAATATTAACTACAATGGCACCTATTATAGAACTATTGCTACAAGGTACTATGCTACGGGTTAACTCTAGATCGATACCTACTGCTCACATATCCAACCAAGAAATACTTACAGACTCACAAATCATACTCAGTCAACAATGATATAAGACACATACCTAATTGCAAGTCATCAATTATCACACTAACAAGGATCCTTAAAGAAATAAAGCTCTAAAAGAAACTAGGTTAAGGACTGAAGGTATCGCTACTGCTAGCAAAGGAATGATGGAACAAAGTCATATAGTAACAGAAGTAGATAAGTATTGAGATGATACTCTAAGAACCAATTTAAGATACAACCTGATAATCATATACGTCTGTCCAAAATTATGACACTCAGAATCCTCGCCACGCCAGTAAGCATAGCTACGATAAACGATAAGTTCCATAACTAAGGTATACAACTCCATAATTACGTCATCTAGAATCATTGCCATACCAACCGATATAGCTGCGAGAAACTCTAAATTCATAACTAAGATATGTACATCTGAAGTCAAGTTCCTACATTTTCGCCACGACAGCTAATATGGCTGCGATAAACTCTAGGCTCCATAACTAAAGTAGATATTTTACCTTTCTCACTGTCCTCATCAACATATGTCATCAGAAGATACCGTAAATTTTAATCCGTAAAGTTTATCTCGATATGAAATCAAAACTTTAACAATGACACCAAGAATTAAATTTAACAACCGATCAACAAGAATCAAGTTCAATAAGTGAGAACGGACGAAAACAAGAAAAAGATTTAAATTGAAAATTATAATAAGATTCTCAAGGGTCATCCCAGGAATCTCTCAAATAATTTGTGATTGAGTATCCTCTCTCATCCTAGTATCATATATACTATATCCTATCACAGGCACGCAGTAGTACAACTAAGACGTCGCACTACCATGATATTGCACAACTTGCGAAGTCTGGCCTGCATGGGCCGCCACTAAAAATGTGTCACAACCCGCACCCGAAATTTGGGCACGAGTGCGTGGGTACGTCCAGCCTACGCCGTAGCATCGACGGTAGAACACTGTCTATCTAACTCCATAAGGAGACACAGATATCATAATATAATATGGAATATTCAATCACAAAAACTAGAGCACGATGAGATATCGAAAAAAATAAATAAAATATAACACAAGTCTAACAACAATAAATAGTCTAACATGCAATCAATACATCCAAATCTCCAAGTATGCCGAAAACAAGTCCTCTAAGTAGCGGTCTGGAAAAATATTTCCAGTCAGGATGGAACGAAGTACAAGCACTAACAGCAGTTCCATGTATATTGACAAAAACTATAATACAGTGTAAAGAAATACAAGATGGATATAAATGCTGGCCATAAGCAATACTAGAATACTGAAATACTGGAATAAAGGAATACTGGAGCATATCATCATCAATGTACATCTAGTAATGAATAGAAATACAAGTGTATACTAGAACAATGAACTGGAATATCAGTGGAAGCTAGAACAATAACTAGAATATAAGGAATGCTAGATCAATATACAAGAGATACATGTCAAGAACATCTAGCTAAG
Organism: Iris macrosiphon; assembly: GCA_036927795.1. Lineage (NCBI taxonomy): Eukaryota > Viridiplantae > Streptophyta > Magnoliopsida > Asparagales > Iridaceae > Iris > Iris macrosiphon. The sequence continues at coordinate 100,627,837 of JAYESA010000005.1, read as the reverse complement.
TGTGTAAAATATCAGCATATCATGTGATCGGCTTGGGACTGATCAGGCTTGCTATGTATGACTAGCTATGATTCATGTAAGGTCAGGCTAACCATCCGGATTGCTATGATACGAGCAATAGTCAGGCTAGTACCATATAACAGGATATGAGGCATGTAATGGTCAGGCTGCACCGACATGAGGTATGGATGAGCTATGATGCATGTTGTATAAGCATAAAAAAATACGCTAGGGAATCATACGCATAAAATTCTCAACATGCAGGAAGCCCGCGTAAAACAGAGCTCCAGCACTGTGGGGCATAAAACATGACTTCAGAGCCATCGGCATACAGCAGAGTTTTAACGCTATTCGGCGTAAAACATAGCTCCAGAACAACCCGCGTAAAGCAGCACTTCCAGACTGCTTTGACGTAAAAAGGTTGCTACATCGCCACTTTGGCGTAAAACTTGTCTGCTTTTAATGCAGCGTAAAGTTGTACGAGGAACTCTTCGTATTCCTCGAATGAACCTGTCAGACAAAAGCAGTAAACCTGACACCTGACAAAGAGTACTGCACGACTATCGAGAGGACGGCTGTAATGATGATTCTATACAGAGCCCCAGACTATCGTCTAATGACATAATCCTAGATATAAGACGTCGTTTATGCATTCAAGGAATACGCTGCCTATTTTACACAGGCAGAGATGAGCTTTTACGCTCAGGATGAGACGAAACCAACCGCCACGTCAAAAGCTGTTCTTCGTACAGAACTCGAGGCACGTCTCTGCAGTTAATGCGCGAGATGGGGGTAGATCTCTGTATTTAATGCACGAGATTTGATTCTACTTTTAAAGACTATGAGAGCTATAATTAGGGCTAATACGCTCACATCACCATCCCTGCACGTTACGCCAACCAGGCTATTTTCGGCTATAGGAGTACGTTGTATGCTATCTTCTCGAAATATGCCGACCTGGCTATTTTCAACTATAGGAGTACGCCGTATGCTATCTTCTCAAAATACGCCAACTCAGGCTATATTTACAAAGGTGCGTGATAAGGCTATTTGGCCCAGAATATGCTCAAGACCTTAGTCAAAGAAGGATAATTGGCTATTTTTACGCTGGTTACCTATCCACACAGCATCAAGCTTTACGCAAAATTTGGCTTCTACGCCGACAAGATAGCTATTTGGCTTCTACGCCAACAAGACAGCTACTTGGCTTCTACGCCAACAAGATAACTATTTGGCTTTTACGCCAACATGACAGTTATTTGGCTTTTATGCCAACCTTCTCTACGCGAGGGGCAGTTACCTACGTGGCTTGTATGCCGTGATCTTCGATGAGCGATTATATATGTTACCTCATAATGGGACACACGTCACACGCAAATTCAGGAGATCATTCATACGTGGGTAGCAGTTATTATAACCGCCGCATAAAAGGTGCAGCTCTCTCCGCTGTTTGGTTTCTACGCCGACTGTAGCAGAACTCTATAAATAGAGACCTCCGGCCACGGAGGTCCAAGGTCGAATCCAAGGTGGAGAGAATTTATGAGTCACAGACAGAGGGCAAGGTCAAGAAAGCACCTATAGAAAGCTTTGGCAATGAGATTTCAACTTTTCCTGCATCTTTGAAGCTTCTTTTTCTTCTTCTACAGCACTTCTTCGTCATCATGTGGTCCAAGGGACAAAGTGATCGACCGCTGATCAGACTCCTATAGCAATATTTCTCCAGAATCAAATTTTTGTACTTAACATCCTCGTATAGGATTAATTATACTTCTTTTTCTTGTTTGTAAACAAAGAAAGGGTTTCGTATAAACCTAGTTTCAATTTCTTTCGTTTATTATCAAACACAAGATGGCGACTCTGCTGGGGACTACTTTCTCATCTGACAAGAAAGTCATTGCTCAACACGATGTTGTATCCGTCGGATCAACGAAGAAGACTCTGGTCGTCCAATTCGACCAATCTGCTTATGAAGACATGCTTCGCGTAGGGGGTGGCTCTGTTCCCTCTCTGTCTAAAACAACAGAAAGTTACATAAAGTATGGATGCCCCGGACATCCTTTACCCTTCCTGTGGGCTCTCTCTCTCCGACCAACAAGGTTGTAACATCGCAACCTGTGTGCCCCACGCATAAAACTTTGTCTCCCGTCTGTGACGTGGCAGACAGAGCTTCTGGCAATGCCTCAGTGTAATCCAGAAGTCTACTCCACGCCCTGCACGTAAAATTTTGTCTCCCATCTGTGACGTGGCAGACAGAGCTTCTGGCAATGCCTCAGTGCCAATCTAGAAGTCTACTCCGTGCCCTGTGCGTAAAATTTTGTCTCCCGTCTCTGATGTGGCAGACAGAGCTTCTGGAAATGTCTTAGTGCCAATCCAGAAGTCTACTCTGCGCCCTGTGCATAAAATTTTGTCTCCCGTCTGTGACGTGGCAGACAGAGCTTCTGGCAATGCCTTAGTGCCAATCCAAAAGTCTACTCCGTGCCCTGCTCGTAAAATTTTGTCTTCCGTCTGTGACGTGGCAGACAAAGCTTCTAGCAGTACTATAGTGCCAATCCAGAAGTCTATGCCGCATCCCGCGCATAAAAATACATCTCCCGTCTATAAGGAGGTAGATGGTCCCTGCAATCACCGTAAGGGAAAACAAGCGGCGACCTCTCGGCTTCTACGCCATCAAAAGAAAATTTTGCCTGCTCTTCAGATTATGCAAAATGTTGACGGCCGATTGAGGACTTCCTCAGTTTTACGCCAACCTGTGCAAAGGATCCTAAAGAAGCAGTGTCTATCAAAAGAAGATCATTACGCTTCTATTTTGATGCTTCTTCACAAAGTCTATTGATGAGAACATAAAATATCATATTTTTATTCCTTAATATATACTCCTTTATGCTCATTTAATGTCTAAAGATACTCATTACTTTTATATTTTGATCTAGGATGCAATTGGAGTCACTAAAAGCAAAATGGAGCTAATTATCAATTCTGGACAGTTCTGACACCTTGTAGCAAAATAGTCATAACTTGCTCATCCGAAGTCCAATTGAGCTGATCCAAATTGATTCGGAAAGATAATTGATAGAGGCACAATTTTGCTGTTTTGAGTTTCCCGATATTCTGGCTGCATCATAGACAAAATCAAGCTTGATGATTGAGTCAACTATGCTGTGCACAAAAAGTGGAGCTGAAATAACCATTTTCCAACTTATTCAAATATTTTATTTTATTGTTTGGGTTGTTGTAACTATTAGAGGATTTGTGGAAAGATATTGTGATCTTCAAACACTAATTTAGAGTCTATAAAAGGGATAGAGATCAGGAGAAAATGGAGAAGAACCCACAACTCTTCTTCCTCTTCTCCAATATTCTTTTGAAGTTTTCGTCAACATGCGGAGCTAAAAGTCTTGTTGGTCGAAGGAAACGGAAGCCTCGGAATGAATAAAAACTTGTGAGATCTAATTTTTGTTTATATTTTTGATTTGTGTTTTGAGTATCGAATGTTTTTTTATGCATATTTTTATGATTATCTTGTTTAATGACTAGAATGCATACTAGTTCATTATTCCTGACAATCTAATGCTAAATTAGATATCGAATCCGTAATTGTTCGATCCCTCTAATTTGTAAAGCAACCAAGATTTAATGAACTGCTTTGTTTTATTAGATCTTAGGAGGAAAATTTTGACAAAATTAAATGCAACCGCTTGTGCTTGTGTTGTTTTGCTTCATCGATCTCATCGAGTTTAATACGCTACTAGATTAAACCTTTAGCGCTTGTCTGGGGTTGTTTAGTAGTTAAGGTTAATTAGATCATTTGTTTTTAATTAATTGTGGCTGAAGGAGATAGGAAAATAATTCCAACGATGAATATTCAAAGTATGAATTAATATATACTTGCATCGATGATCAGTTTTAAGATTCCAATGGTGGATGTTGACTGAGACCAACATTTATTTCTTTGATTGTTTTAACACTTTAATTATTTTTAGCTCCTTTTAATTTACTTTGATCCAAAACTCTCTCCCCCATCTTATTTCACATAGCATAAAACTAATTACTCTTCGTGGGAACGATCCTTACTCTCACTACTACATATTATTTCAAGAGTAAAGGTTTTATTTTTGGGTGCCTACGACAGCACACCAAATTTTGGCGCCGTTGTCGGGGAGTAATTTTAGTTGATTTTTGTGCTTTTTGTGATCTTTATTTTGTTCTTGTGATCAAATAATTTTTTGCCTATTAACAAAAAAAAAATCGGTAAAAGAAAATGGCGGCCAATTCTCAAATATTTGGCACTTGGCTAGATCTTCCATCTAGGCATGCTGATGAGGTAAATATTTCTTCCTTAGAACAACAAATTTTTTGTTTAACTTCTCTTGTTCGTCAGATGGTTGTAGGTAACATGAAAACAACAAAGGCTTGTAGGATTTGTCTAGTATCAGGGCATCCAACCGATATGTGTCCAACTCTCCAAGAGGAGTCCAATGAACAAGTGAATACGGAATGTGGTTTTCCTGGACTACCAGAAATAAAGTATGATTCCTATTCAGACACGTACAACATAGGATGGAGAGATCATTCCAATCTCACCAATGGGAGTCCAGAATTAAATCAACCAGCAACTCAAAATTGCCCAAGTTACCAGCAATACAAGCAGCAATACCTACAACCAAGCCAAACTTCTAATTCTGGTATGTCTTTAGAAGATATTGTTAAGTCTATTGCCATTAATAATTTATAATTTCAACAGAAGACAAGGGATAGTATCGAAAGTTCGAACAATCAAATGAGTCAAATAACAACTGCAATTAATAAGCTAGAGGCACAAAGCTTGGAGAACTTACCATCTGAAACGATAGTAAATCCAAAAGAAACTGTAAGTTCAATCATTTTGAGAAGTTGTAAAGAAGTTAAAATTCCAGAAAAAGAAGCATGTGCATCGTCAAAAGAAGAAGAAGAGAAAAATATCGTTGCAGACACGAACATTCCTAACGACGATGTAGTACCTAACGGAAAAGAAGTTTTTAAACTTGATGAAAAAGATGGAGTAAAAGTTGCCATCAGTGAGAATTTTGAGAAAGAATATGAGTTAACTTTGAGTACTCACTTACATAAAACTGTTGCAGTGTTGAACGATCTTCCAAAAAGACAACAGTCAGGTAACATTCCATATATTTTGTTACCAATTAATGACAAAAGACCTTTACCTTCTGTTTTGCAGGTATGCATTCTAGACTTGAAACTCCTGCCTAGTTATATCAAGTGTGCATAGAGTCGAGCCAACGACAATATTAAACAAAGGCGATGCTTGGGAGGCAACCCAAGGGAAGTTTATTTTTATTCTCGCATTTTATTTTTTGTTATTTTATCTTTTCTTTGCATTTAATCATACATTGGGGACAATGTCTATTTTAAGTGTGGAGGAAAGATTTAATTTTTTTTAAGCAGTTTTAGTTTGTGTTTTTCTCAAAAAAAAAATAAAAAAAAATAATAATAATAATAATAATAATTGAGATTTTTTTTAAATAAAAAGATTTTGTTTTTGTGGTTTTTAATAATTTTTTGTTGTGTATGTCATGAGTAAGATTAAACTAAATTTGAAAAATTCATAACATGATTGAATAAATAATTTTTTTCAACTTAGAATTAATTAGTCTAGTTATTTTTTATTGAAAATTGTAGTATCTAAATTGGTAGACAAAAGCCAGTAAGGATTTGAGCCTTTAGACTGACACATCAGTCTCATTATTCTTTCATGAGCGATATTCTTCCACTGATTTGTTTCTCTAGAACTTGCTTTGATTCTCTTCGAGGTCACATTGACACATGCATGCATGAACATGATTAAGGCCATCTTTGTTATACGTTACATAAGCCAAATAGCCCACCTTCTAATTAATTTTCTTTTTGTTGAACCCCTTTGAGCTTTATTGCCTTTTTTTTGGTATACACACATTACAAGCTTTCAACCAATAATATTTATACCTTTACCCAAGACGCAAAGCTAGTGGAGCATTGTTGATCATTATGATATGTATGGGTGTACGAAAAAATAAGAGTGGGTGTGTCTAAATTTGTGGTTTGGTTACAACCCACAAAATGGAACATATTTTCATCCTCAAATTTCCTAAGTTCCATTATTGTTATAAAAAAAAGAGAAAAAAAAGAAAAGAAAAAGAAAAGAAAAAATAAGGATGGAAGTTATTTTACATTATTTAAATGCTTTAAAAGCCAAATTGAAGATGTTGCAAAATAGAGTGATTGATTTTACATATTTTATATTGAGATTGAGTTAATTCAATTTTGCTCCACTAGTTTCGATGGCTTTTGAGCTACACTCCCAAATATATTCCACCTTAATCCTAAGCCACGTTACAACCCATAAAAAGTCCTTATGATTTATGTTATGCATGTGATCCCAGTGGTGGAGAATGAGAAGATATGCAAGCTTATGATAGATCATTTCTTCTGGAATGAATTTGAGTGAAATATATACCTTCAAACACATGAGAGTTGAGTATTTATTCCGTGAGGGTCTACCTATTTAGTTTACTCCATTTGTCAAGCAAAAATATCTAGTAAGTAATTAGAAGTTGTTTAAAAATATATGTTCATGATATATTATGATTTTTGAAGAGCTTGGGTTTTTTTATTTATTTATGATATTGCAACCTTGATTTCTTTTTTGAAAAATAAATTAGAGTTTCGCCCGAGGACGAGCAAAGGTTAAGTGTGGGGGTATTTGATGAGAACATAAAATATTATATTTTTATTCCTTAATATATACTCCTTTATGCTCATTTAATGTCTAAAGATACTCATTACTTTTATATTTTGATGTAGGATGCAATTGGAGTCACTAAAAGCAAAATGGAGCTAATTATCAATTCTAGACAGTTCTAACACCTTGTAGCAAAATAGTCATAACTTCCTCATCCGAAGTCCAATTGAGTTGATCCAAATTGATTCGGAAAGCAAATTGATAGAGGCACAATTTTGCTGTTTTGAGTTTCCCGATATTCTGGCTGTATCATGGACCAAATCATGCTTGAAGATTGAGTCAACTATGATGTGCACAAAAAGTGGAGCTGAAATAACCATTTCCCAACTTATTCAAAGATTTTATTTTATTATTTGGGTTGTTATAACTATTAGAGGATTTGTGGGAAGATATTGTGATCTTCAAACACTAATTTAGAGTCTATAAAAGGGATAGAGATCAGGAGGAAATGGAGAAGAATCCATAACTCTTCTTCCTCTTCTCCAATATTCTTTTGAAGTTTTCGTCAACATGCGGAGCTAAAAGTCTTGTTGGTCGAAGAAAACGGAAGCCTCGGAATGAATAAAAACTTGTGAGATCTAATTTATGTTTATATTTTTGATTTGTGCTTTGAGTATCGAATATTTTCTTATGCATATTTTTATGATTATCTTGTTTAATGACTAGGATGCATATAGTTCATTATTCCTGACAATCTAATGCTAAATTAGATATTGAATCCGTAATTGTTCGATCCCTCTAATTTGTGAAGCAACCAAGATTTAATGAACTGCTTTGTTTTATTAGATCTTAGGAGGAAAATTTTTGACAAAATTAAATGCAACCGCTTGTGCTTGTGTTGTTTTGCTTCATCGATCTCATCGAGTTTAATACGCTACTAGATTAAACATTTAGCGCTTGTCTGGGGTTGTTTAGTAGTTAAGGTTAATTAGATCGCTTTCTGGCTGAAGGAGATAGGAAAATAATTCCAACGATAAATATTCAAAGTATGAATTAATATATACTTGCATCGATGATCAGTTTTAAGATTCCAATGGTGGATGTTGACTGAGACCAACATTTATTTCTTTGATTGTTTTAACACTTTAATTATTTTTAGCTCCTTTTAATTTGCTTTGATCCAAAACTCTCCCCCCCATCTTATTTCACATAGCATAAAACTAATTACTCTTCGTGGGAACGATCCTTACTCTCACTACTACATATTATTTCAAGAGTAAAGGTTTTATTTTGGGGTACCTACGACAGCACACCATCTATATCGTCGAACATACGATGGACTACTGCTACAATGTCTCTCCGATGATGATGCAAAGCGGGTTATCCGTGAAGCTCACGACGGTGTATGTGGAGCACATCAACCCGGTCATAAGTTACAAGATCGTATCAAGAGGATGGGCTACTACTGGCCTACTATGATTACAGATGCAGTGAAATATGCAAGACAATGCAAAGCCTGTCAGGTTCATGTGGATTTTATACATCAGCCTTCTGAGTATCTATATCCTACCATTGCATCATGGCCCTTTGAAGCATGGGGTATGGATATCATTAGTCCTATTCACCCGTCATCTTCTAGAGGATATCGGTTCATATTGGCTATCACCGACTATTTCTCTAAATGGATGGAGGCAATCCCCCTTGCTGAGGTAAAGACATCCAACATGATCAGCTTTATCAAGTACAATATAATTTATCGCTTTGGGATACCCCGAAGGATAATTCATGATAACAGGCCCCAATTCATCAGCCAAGCGTTTCACCGATTTTGCGATAAGAATTGGATATAGAATATGGCCTCTACGACATATAATTCGGCTGCTAATGGTTTGGCGGAAGCCTTCAACAAAACCATCATTAAACTCTTGAAGAAGTTCGTCTCTTCAAACAAAAGAGATTGGAATGAGAAGCTGGAAGAATGCCTCTGGGCATACCGTACAACGGTACGAACACCGACGGGTTGTACCCCATTCTCATTAGTCTACAGGTGTGAAGCAGTTCTCCCCATTGAAATCTAAATTCTATCACTCAGAATAGTAGTGGCTAATGAGTTTACTCAGGAAAATAATGATCGACTATGGCTTCAAGAGCTAGAAGGATTAGACGAGAAACGCCTTCAAGCCCAATAGCGCATTGCATTCTACCAGGCACGTATTTCCAGAGCTTTTAATCAAAAAGTGAAGGAAAGAGTGGTCAAAGTTGGTGAGCTAGTTTTAGCTGTGAAGAGGCCAATGATCATCACGCACAAGAGTAAGGATAAATTCCATCCCAAATGGGAGGGCCCTTACGTGATTGAAACGACATTTTCAAACGGCGCTTACAGGTTAGCCAAGCCTAACGGAGATCTGATAATGGCTACTATCAATGGCAAATTCCTGAAGAGGTACTACGCTTAATCTCCCTTGCTTAAACGGAGTATGGTGAAGATCTCATTCTGACGATACTACGTACAAAGAATGGTTGGAGCATATTATATCATGTTCTTATGACCTCTGAATAGATGTGTTTAACTAATTTGGAACTTCAAAACCTATCACGTCCATATTACCTCTGATAGTGTTTTGTATACAAATTTAGTTGGATCATATTCTATCATGTCCATATAACCTCTGAATAGATATATCCAGCTGAAGCTTACCGAAAGTATATCATGTCCATATTACCTCTGATATCACTTTCACCCCAGCCTATCATTTATATTCAAAAAATGATGGGTCCACAAATGTCAGATAAAGCCTCTTTATTATCTCCGGGAAGAGCAAGTTACAAAAGAAACAAAAAGTATATCATTGGGGAGGAGCAGTCAAATTATGAATCTGTTGCGCCAAAGCGGCCATCCTCTCATTCCTGGAGTCCAAGATGTTAGCGCGAGCCCGTTCTAGTCGTGCATCATCATCGCTCAGGAGGGATAGTTCGGACCGAGCATGAACAAAACCGGCGCGGATGACACCCGTATGTGCCAAATTCTGCTGAGCTGTATCCATTCGGCCCTTCAACACATCTCGAGCTGCCGATGACTGGAGAGCCCACTCCTTGGCCTGAGCGAGTTTAGCTTCCAATTTATGGAACCTCGCATCATTTCCCTCACATTCGGCCTCGCACTTGGTTAGCTGAGGAATAACTTTCGCCAAGACAGCCTGTTCTTTATCCATCTCTTGCTGCTGTGTCTGGATGGTTTTGTTCAGAGATTCCATCTGCTCAGCAAGCTTCACAGTCAGGGAGTCGTATTCAGCCTGAACTATATCATCGACGCTGCTTCAAGACAGTTGTAAATATTCGTTAATGGGTTGTTCTAAACCATTAACTATTTGCTCCAGCGTATCAGCTCTTCCAGCGTCGTTAAAATTTCTTATCGGCGCTATCGTAAGCTGGGAGGACGTCAACAGATTGTCAAAGCTCAAGTTCTTCTCCAACACCATGGAAATCAACTCCTTTAAACTGTGATAGAATAGGCTAGTATATTGTTCAATCAGCATATCGAAAATTGGATGCACGCTGGGAGTGGCTGCGATTTCGAGAAATCTCCTTTCAGGAATGACCGCAAAGGATGTTGCCACGGCTGTCGATTCAACAGATGGCGCAATAAAAGAAAGAACACCAGCAACGGTTGAAGTTGCTGGTGTACTCAACGAAGGAGGCACAGTCATGATGATGGGCTCATCCTCCTCTGATGATATCTGAACTGCTGTTGGCGAGACGACACCCGAAAATATTGTAGACGAAGGATCGACAGCTTCAAAGCATGCCCCTTCGGTATCAAATACCGCCGTTTCATCGGCAGGATCCGCAACAAAGTCAAAGGTTGCGTCAACTCTGCCCTCCCCTGAGATGTCTTCACCTGAAGAAGACAAGAGAAAGTTAATATCAATTTGATGTTAATTTTTCTAAAAGAGGCGTAAAGACAATATTTACCCATGGCCGATGGTATGTATGTTGCGTCCGTAGCCTGTACAGCTAAATCATTTCTTAATGATGCTAAGCGAGATGTCATACCTGGAGAAGAGGGTGCACCAACTGTCGTTGGAGGATAGTCTTCCCAGTCGTCACCAAGATCCACTTGAGGCTCATCGGGTGGAATCTCGCTGGAAATACTTACAGACGAAGGAGGGGTGATTCCCATTATTTGTCTGGATAAAGGTATCCTTAATATGCTCGGCCTCGAAGGCGATCTCATAGCACTACCAGAAGCAGTAACAGCGGCAGCAGTGTCGAGCAAAGAATCTCCGGTACTGTCAACCGGAACTATGGAGGTTCCCTCTCTAAAAGGCGAAGGACCTCTGATCAACGAATCATCCCCAACAGGGGAAACGACAAGCTCACTCCTAGAAGCCCCCCTGTTGGAGGCCCTTTTTGGACCTCTGGCCGTCTTTTTCTTGCGGGGGGAGGCTCTTTCAGAGTGAAAGCCTTCCGTTTTTGGGGGATAATGAGAGGCTCTGTTGGCGGAGCTATTATGCCTCTCGGTATTATTAACAAGAACTCGTCTGCCCCGGTGGTGTCTTCATTCTCATCTGAGAAAACAGACGAAATCTCCTCCCTTCCAGTGGACCTATGGGAGGGCATCCTAAAACTTCCATGCACATCAAAATCGCGATGGAAGGTATTGATGGACGCATAGAACTACGCGTACGAGTGAAGGATGCGCAACTCCATGGAGAGAGAAGTTGCGGGCACGGCAAAAGTTGTACCAGTACAGTCCGTGATGAAGTACCGCCATCCTCTGGCTCCATCAATAAGTCCACCTTTGGACTTAAAGCTGGTAATGGGATTCCCCACATGCAACTGGTCATACCCAAACTGCCTAGCAAACCGACTGGGCAGATAAGGCTCCAGATAGCAGTGGTCCTCACTTCTGTACAGCAAATAGGAAGGTCTAATATAGACCAACCAGTAGAAGGCTTCAGGAGAAAGAATGGTCCTCCCTTGACCCCCATCCTTAAGCTTCGTCCCCTGTTGATTGATATGTACGAGGGGGACGGTACAGAAGAGCTTCCAGCTGTGGGCAACGTTTAATGCCCGCCGGCAATCTATGACGGTCGCCACATTCCAAGGGGAATTCTTCTAATTCAACAAGAAGTTTTTCCCAAACTGCTGGCGGAGCCAGGAGACATCACCCTGGTGTTGTGAAGGATCAACCATCCCATCAGATATAAGAAGGGTAATTCCACTCTGGGAAATCCTTCATGCTGCGTCTCATCTGCGAGCAGCCCATCAGTACGGGCCCTCAGGCCTGCTTGTATTCTACATACCATAGCAGGAAGCAGGCCCAGTCTTGCTCCGAACACCAAATGCACTGCAGGCCATAAGGTGTTGCGGTGTATGCGATCCGCAGATCCGACGCCAGGCACTACCCAGCGGCGTAGCCAGACAGAAAGGAAGCCAGCCAGTTGAGCTTCCCTTGACAGAGGCTTGCGACAATGCCTCATGTAACTGAAGGCTTTTGTGCCTGCGGAATAACCCCCTATCTCCTCGTCAAAAATATGATCTGAAGCCCCTTCGTCTTCAATAAGGTCATCGACCGTGTTAGCATTGAGCATGCTCAGGAGGTTCAAAGGCCTATCTCGACTATCTACCACCTTGTCCGGCTTAGCGTTTCTAGCCTGGTGGAAGAAGAGGTAGGTTGTCCACTTGTTGATGTGAGCCAAATCAGACGGCTCCTTGTAGAAAGTGGTGCAGACAAGATAGTGGCACATCAGCTCCTGGTACACTGCCATTGCCCGAGGGTTTGTATCCCTCAACTCCCTATTTGTAGGGACATACTCTTCATAAGGAGTATCCCCCATCGGCACCTTTGAAATCTCTGCCATCTTATGAAGGGCCAAGCCCAACTCACCCAGTGGAGTGGCAAAAGTCCCGATGAGTGAGTTGTATAGCTCCATCAAGGCTAAGAACAAGTTGGGGTTGACAGGCAGCCCAACACTTGTGGCGCTCACAGCCGTGAACAAGCCAATATTTTCCAGCTCCACCTGAAAATGTTTTAGGGCCCAGGCAGTTAAACTGGCCCATTGAAGATTCCCCGGGCTAAGCCATCCACTGGTCCGAGGGTTGACCTTGGGGTACATTCCTCCCTGCCCCATGAAGTTATTACAGAAGGTCGATATCCTCACCGGCTGGATCAGCGAATTGTCCTCACTCGGGATGCTACTCGACAGTAATCCCCTAAAGGGCATAACAGGGCCCAAAGGATGGCTCATATAGGCCCCTCGGTCATATCCCTTATTGTATAAGATCTTTCCCGGTCGGCCGTGAAGATCGGGAGTCAAAGTCCACATCATCTTCCTATGATGGGTGGCATAAAAGAATGCCGAGATAGGGTAATCCCTGGGCATCCTGGGCAGATACATTACCGTGCCCTCAGCAGTAAAAACCCAATCCTCCTTATTGGGCTTGGTCTGGGATTGTTTGTCGATAGCATCCCCGAATAAGAAACCCGATTTCTTATACTCTGTCCCATCTATGTATGTCAGGGGCTCCCCACTGATCATACTCAGCAGCATGCGTTCTCCTTGGGACGAGATCAAGGTTCCCCTTTCTTCAGGATAATTGGCTCCAGAGATGGGAAATGTCACATGGGACAAGTCCTCCAAATAATTTGAGTTCAGCATCCCGGCAGCAGAGCCCATCACCTCAGCCAAAAGAGGGATCTGCAAGTCCACTACAAAAATGCAAGAAAATAAGTCAGTTTTTATACTAGACGTTACACTCTTGCAGTTTATGCTAAAGATTATCAGTCTGAGCTTTTACGTCAAGACTGTAAAAAAAAACTTAAGCTTTTACGCTGGAACCTATTTCTGAAGCATAAAATTCAAGGTTGGCAGTATACGCCAAAATCTAATAGTCTGAGTTTTTACGCTAGACTGCCAAAATTTGAGTTTTTACGCCAAAATTTATATCATGCGCATAAAATTCAAAATTTATAGTATACGCCAAAATTTTGACAGTATGAGTTTTTACGCCAGACTACGAAAAGATGGAGTTTTTACGCTGACATATTAGAAATGTGGGCGTATTGGTTCGCATACACGTACAACGTGTGCGGAGGGTTTTCTTCTCGCAATCTCTACCTGTAATGTCCGGAGCACAGCTCGACGGTGGGGTATTGCGTTCCGATCGAGGCTCGTTTAACCTAATAGGAGTTGCTCGTGCTTAAGCAGAGGAGCAAGAAGAGGAAGAGATCTTCTTTCCCTTAGCAGTGGAAGTCTGTTAGGGCCATGGCAAATCTGAGTTCTCAGGAAAGAGACGAAGAAGAAGGGTTCTTGAAAAGCAAGCGTTTTGCGAAGACAGATAAAGAGTTTCTCTCTCAAGACCTTGGGCTATTTATAGAGTTCGGATAACTCTTCGAATACCTAACCAAATCCGATATTTAATATTCGGTTATAATTTGAGACCACGTCAGCCTATCATTTGAAAAAAGAAGATGGACAGTCAGTGGATCCAGAATTTACGTGCAGAGCAGATCTACGATTTCACGCTCAGAAGCTGTTACGCTCAGAGGCTACAAATCTACGATTTTACGCTCAGAGGCTATAAATCTATGGTTTTATGCTCAGATGCTTTTAAGCTCAGGAGCTTTTATGCTCAGAGGCTACAAATCTACGATTTTACGCTCAGAGGCTACAAATCTATTATTTTACGCTCGAAAGCTTTTTACGCTCAGAGGCTACAAATCTACGATTCTACTACAGATGGCCAATTACAAGGGTTTACGCAAAAAATGCTCCTTATTGGCTACAAAACATTCCAAGTGCCTGAAACACACAGAGTTCAGCTTTGAAGATGACTTTTCCTCTTGGGCCATTGGAAGTTCATCCAAAGTCCAGTCAGAATCTTTTACACAAGTTCAAGTATGGCTTGTTCGACAGACATTTCTCACCCTATTTCAAGGGATTTTTGGAAAACCATTCTTGAAGATGATGGTCTAAATAGAAAATTCTTCGTATTAGAGAAGTGACCGTTCAGAAATTCTACGCGACTCCTCGTCCAAAATAGCATGACAGTTTGGATCTTCAAAGACAACTTAATGCTAAAGAGCTTTCTACGCGTCTTCAGTTACGCGTAAAAGATAGGACGAGATCAGATATTCTTTTATCAGAGTCAGCGTAAAATTATCCAGACGTGTCAAAGTTGTGCACTATTCAGACTTCCTCATAGCAAATATGGCAAATCATCATATGAGTAAAAGAAGACAAGTCTATTAATCATGATTACATATGATGGAAATCCAGTTTACAAAGGGTTTTTCATCTTCATGATTACATATGATGGAAATTCTTTTTCTACGAAGGGTTTCTTATTTTTTACTTAAGATCACACCAAGAATCTGCTGTGCCAGGTTCTCATATTGGTGTAGATCTTTTATATCTTCTACAGCAGTTAATCAGCTTCCGCGGCCGATTAACAAGAAAATGATTAATGGCGGGAGGATACAGAACTGGGCATGTATCAATTACACAAGCCCACCCTCCATACGCTATGACAGGCATGCCCTAGATTTGTGTTAGGGATTCAGACCTAACACAATACTGGAAGACAGGGCCAAAATGTCTGCCTTCGTCCAGTGCCATAATGGGAGAGAATACAGCTTGCAAGCTGTGTGGTCCAATGCGACCCTTCCTCTCTCCTGGATAAATCGCCATATAAAATTGCTGATTATCCCGAGCAAAGGAAGCTATGATATCCTTCCATGATCCATCGTTACAGAGGACATTTGCTCGAAGATGCCTCTTTTTATGGCTCCTTACATGCTGAAAGAACATGATCTTCTTCTTCCTCAAGTCAGTACGACGAATCTCGGCAACCATCTCTCTCTTTGTGGTGAAGGAAGTGTGGGAAAAATAGGTTAACTCATTTGCCTTTATATAGGCAGAGAAGAACACACCAAATCCCAACAAATTCCTAAAAATTTGCCGAGAAATCAGCCTCGCGGAACGAGTCAAACTTGACCGTTTCATGCTTCATTCAAAGTATTTCAAATTATGAGGAATTTGAAAACTTTGAAGGGGTCTTGTAGAAGCATGAAAAAAATACGCTGGGGAATCATAAGCGTAAAACCCTCAACATGTAGGAAGCCCGCGTAAAACAGAGCTCCAGCACTGTGGGGCATAAAATATGACTTCAGAGCCTTCGGCGTACAACAGAGTTTTAACGCTATTCGGCGTAAAATATAGCTCCAGAATAACCCGCGTAAAGCAGTACTTCCAGACTGCTTTGGCATAAAAAGGTTGCTACATCGCCACTTCGACGTAAATCCTGTCTGCTTTTAATGCAGCGTGAAGTTGTACGAGGAACTCTTCATATTCCTCGAATGAACCTGTCAGACAAAAGTAGTGAACCTGCCTCCTGAAAAAGAGTACTGCACGATGATCGAGAGGACGGCAGTAATGATGATTCTACACAGAGCCCCAGACTGTCGTCTAGTGACATAATCCTTGATATAAGACGTCGTTTACGCATTCAAGGAATATGCTACCTATTTTATACAGGCAGAGATGAGCTTTTACGCTCAGGATGAGACGAAACCAACCGCCACGTCAAAAGATGTTCTTCGTACAGAACTCGAGGCACGTCTCTGCAGTTAATGCGCGAGATGGGGGCAGATCTCTGCATTTAATGCACGAGATTTGATTCTACTTTTAAAGACTAAAAGAGCAATAATTAGGGCTAATACGCTCATATCACCATCCCTGCACGTTATGCCAACCAGGCTATTTTCAGCTAGAGGAGTACGTCGTATGTTATCTCCTCGAAATACGTCGATCTGGCTATTTTCAACTATAGGAGTACGCCGTATGCTATCTCCTCGAAATACGCCAACTGAGGCTATATTTGCAAAGGTGCGTGATAAGGCTATTTGGCCCAGAATACGCTCAAGACCTCAGTTAAAGAAGGATAATTGGCTATCTTTACGCTGGTTACCTATCCATGCAACATCAAACTTTATGCAGAATTTGGCTTCTACGCCGACAAGACAGCTATTTGGCTTCTATTCCAACAAGACAGCTACTTGGCTTCTACGCCAACAAGATAACTATTTGGCTTTTACGCCAACGTGACAGTTATTTGGCTTTCATGCCAACCTTCTCTACGCGAGGGGCGGTTACCTACGTGACTTGCATGCCGTGATCTTCGATAAGCAATTATACGCGTTACCTCATAATGGGACACACGTCACACGCAGTTCAGGAGATCATTCATACGTGGGTAGCAGTTATTATAACCGTCGCGTAAAAGGTGCAGCTATCTCCGCTGTTCGGTTTCTACGCCGACTGTAGCTGAACTCTATAAATAGAGACTTCCGGCCATGGAGGTCCAAGGTCGAATCCAAGGTGGAGAGAATTCAGTAGTCACAGACAGAGGGCAAGGTCAAGAAAGCACCTATAGAAAGCTTTGGCAACGAGAGTTCAACTTTTCCTGCAGTCTTTGAATCTTCTTTTTCTTCTTCTACAGCACTTCTTCGTCATCGTGTGGTCCAAGGGACAAAGTGATTGACCGCAAATCAGACTCCTATAGCAATATTTCCCAGAATCGAATTTTTGTACTTAACATCCTCGTATAGGATTAATTGTACTTATTTTTCTTGTTTATAAACAAAGAAAGGGTTTCGTATAAACCTAGTTTCAATTTCTTTCGTTTATTATCAAACATATGTAAAGTTTGGGTATGATCACATAAGCTACTAATATTTCCCCGTTTTCTCCAGCTAGCACGATGGATTCCAAATTACGACTCCTCGTGACAGGTCTCGATAATGCCAACTTGTGTAAATAACAGTGTCAGAGTCATGTACGCTATACAACTAGAATTATAGAGATAATCAATAAAATGAAAACTGTCAAAGAATGTACTCGCCTGGGGTCCTGCTGCTGGTATGAATCAGAGTCCAAGTCACAGTCCAAATAGCCTATGTATTACAATTTTACCATATCAAAAGATAATTTATTTTAATTTACTTAATTCTAAAATAATTACTCAAAAAACTTGTTTTAATCTTATTATTCTGATTTTTAGGTTAATTCCTAAATTTTGTCCAAAGGAACTGAATTTTATCAACTCGAGACTCATGTCACGCAAATCGAGGCGATCTGTTGACCCAAAAGTCAACCAACACAAACTCAACTTTCATGCATTATTTTCTATAGATTTCAGCATCAAAAACATGCTAGAATTTATGGCTCATTCGAATTCAAATTTATTTGGGAATTATGGCACATACAAATTTTGTATTGTGCACCGATGGTTAAATTCTAACCTAGAAGTTCTACAGAATTAACAGTATATAAATATTTCGAGTTAAATTCAGATAAAAATGTATGTCAATTATATCATCATTATCTTTCAGAAACTTTAAACGGTTCATGATTCTGATTCCTGGTTCTCCCGAAATCGCTAAAACATCAAAACACGTCTATTTTTGGACATATTGTGCTCTACGAATTTTCTAGAATTTAATACTCTTAATTTCCTAAAACAATTTATATATACAGAAATCTAACCTCAATATGGTTCTAACGCAAGAAACTGGGCCTCGTTTGGAGTCCGGAGCTATGAGTAATAGCTTCTGTAAGATGAAGGAATCCTAGATGACAATTCTCCAAATTTTGGCTCAAAGAAAAATCCTAGAATTCCTAAATAACTCATATATATAGAGGAGAGAGGATAGCCGCGACTCGGGAGTCTGCCACGTGGCATGCATCCATGCAGCCCCGCCCAAATCGGACGGTCCGGGTTTGACCCGGCTTGGCTCAGCTGGGTCCGAGTCGAACTCGGACTCGGCTCGGCACAGAGTCGGCTCGGCTGCACCCACACGGCCACCCCGCGGTCGCGGACAGGCGGGCCCCGCCCAGTTGGCTGCGGGAGGCTGACGGGTGGGCCCCTATTGGCTGACTGGACAGAAATAATTACTTTTTGGATTTTTATTTTCAGAAAATAGTTTTTAATTCAGTTTTTCATAATTAACTCAAAATAAATGCTAAAAATAATCAAAAAATTCTAGAAAATATATTTGACTATTTAGAATCTAAAATAAAAGTTTAGAATATTTTTAATTATGTTTAATCCTAAAATAAATTCTTACAATTCCTAGAAAATTAGTGTTACTAGTTTTTAATTAACTAAAAATTGTGAAAAAATTCCAATAGCCCCAAATTAACCTAATAACAATATTTAAGCAAGAATTTCAGGATACGGAGGTTACATCGAGTTCGGATCTAGATCCGACCCGATAAGGGTTGGGTTCAGTTAGGGTTCGGTTTATATAAGGCTGGTTCAATCCGGTTCAGGTTGGTTAAGATGGGTTTAAACCGGTTCAGGATGGTTTATTTTAAAACTATGTTTTTAGGTCTTTAAAAATAGTTTTTGTGTCCAAAGAATTTCAAAAAAAATTACACTATATCTATTTATTTATTTTATACTCAAAAATATTATTTTTATAATATTTTAATATTTAATAAAATTACAAAATTATTTAATTCCAGGGAAATATTTATTTTAATTATTTAAAAATCACAAAAAAATCCCAAAAATTTATATTTTAATTTCTGAAAAATCCAGGTGTTTACAATGTACCCTCCTTAAAAGGATTGCGTCCTTGCAATCAAAGAATTAACTACTAAAAGAAAATTAAACATGGTTACCTATAAGAAATGCTTAGGTCATACCTGTATTTTCAAATATGTGAGGATAACGCTGGCGTATGATATCCTCTCGTTCCCAAGTAGATTCGTCGGGGGAGTGATGTTTCCAAGCTACTCAAACCAGTCTAATCGTCTGACCTCGAATATCTTCTCACTAATATCGAGTATCCCAACTGGATGCTCTTCATACCTCAAGCTAGGGCCCACTGCAATCTCAGACTGATCGACTATGTGGTTTGGGTCAGTCGCGTACCTCCCCAGCTGTGAGATATGGAATACATCATGCACTCCCTCTAAAGATGGGGGTAATGTAAGACGATACGCCACCTCACCAATACACTCCAAAATATTAAATGGCCCAATGTACCTTGGGCTCAGCTTGCCTCCACTCTCAAATCGAATAGTACCTCGAGTAGGTAAAATCCTCAAGAATACATGTTCTCCTTCCTTGAACTCCAAAGGTCGTCTGTGTGTATCAGCCCAATGCTTTTGTCTGTCCTGAGCTACACGAAGATGATTCTGAATTTGCTTCACCTTCTCAACTGTCTGCATCACTAACTCTGGACCGAGTATCTGATGCTCGCCAATATCACTCTAACATATCGGTGATCTGTACTTCCTACCGTACAAAGCCTCGAAAGGTGCCATCTGGATGCTCGCCTGGTAGCTGTTATTGTAAGTGAACTCCACTAAGTGCAAATGGTCTTCCCAAGACCCTCCGTAGTCTAACATACACGACCTCAGCATATCTTCCAGGATCTAAATTGTGTGCTCCGACTGACCATCTATCTGTGGATGGTAAGCAGTGCTAAACTTGAGTTGGGTGCCAAGACTTTCTTGCATGCTTCGCCAAAAATTAGATATAAATCTTGAGTCTCGATCTGATACAATACTAACCGGTACTCCATATAATCTTAAAATCTGTCGTATATACATGTCGGCTAGAAATTCCGTGGACTGTCCAACTCTGAACGACAAAAAATGTGTCGATTTAGTGAGTCGATCCACAATAACCCATACTGTATATTTTCCACTAAGGCTTCGTGGAAATCCTGTAACGAAATCCATAGTGATATGTTTCCATTTCCATTCGGGTATGGGAATCTGTTGTAACATACCAGCAGTTCTCTGGTGCTCGGCCTTAACTTGCTGACAGACCAAATATTTTGCCACAAATCGTGCAATCTCTCTCTTCATCCCATACCACCAATAATACTGCCTTAAATACCGGTACATCATTGTACCTCCCGGATGAATAGAATACATGGAGCTATGGGCTTCAGACATCAACTCATGTCTCAATTCCCCATTCAGAACATATAGGTGATTTTCGCACCTTAATGTCCCATCCTTATGGATTGGAAGTCCCGTCTGCATGCCACCGTCTTCTCTTTAAGTCTTCGAAATCTAGCATATGTGGGTAATACCGCCTTAATCCTCTCTACTAATGAAGACTTAACTTCAAGATTCGCCAACAATCTACTCTGTCTTGGCAAAAATAATCCCTATCTTGAGCTCCTGTAGATCTTCTAATAGCTGGGGCTGCATCGTCAAAAAATAAGTTGTGGGCTTCCTACTGAGTGCGTCTGCTACGACATTCGCCTTACCCGGATGGTACTGCAAATCTATATCAAAGTCAACCATCAACTCCAACCAACGTCTCTGTCTCATATTGAGCTCCTTCTGAGTATAGACATACTTCAGACTTTTATGATCAGTAAAAATTTCTACCTTCTCTCTTTAAAGATAGTGCCTCCATATCTTTAGTGCAAATATTACTTCAGCTAGCTCAAGATCGTGCGTCGGGTAGTTCTTCTCATGGACCTTCAGCTGTCTCGATGCATAAGCGATAACTTTGCCATATTGCATCAAAACACATCCTAATATACTGCCTGACGCATCACTATAAACAATGAAGCCTCCTGATCTTGAAGGAAGAGTCAAACCGGTGTTGTTGTCAATCGCCTCTTCAATTATTCAAAGGCCTTCTGAAAATCTTCTGCCCACTCAAACTCCTGGTCCTTACGTGTCAACCGCGTCATAGGCTCCGCAATCCTTGACAAATTCTCTACGAACCTCCGGTAGTATTCAGCAAGTCCGAGAAAACTTCTCACTTTTGCAACTGATGTGGGTGTAGGCCAAGTTTCTATTGCAGCAACCTTCTCTAGATCAACAGAAAGTCCTTCTCCTGAGATGATATGTCCCAGGAAAGGCACCTTATCCATACAAAACTCACATTTACTAAGTTTGGCATACAGCTTCTCATGTCTCAGCGTTTCTAGCACGATTCTGAGATGCTCCTTGTGCTCTTCGTGGCTCTTGAAATATATTAAGATGTCATCAATAAACACAACCATGAACTCATCCAAGTACTGATGAAAAACTCTGTTCATCAAACTTATGAACACAGCTGGCGCGTTGGTTAAACTAAACGGTATAACTAAGAACTCATAGTGTCCATACTTGGTCCTGAAGGCTGTCTTTGGTATATCCTCCTTCCTCACTCTAATCTGGTGATAACCGGATCTAAGATCGATCTTTGAGAATACACTAGCACTACTTAACTGATCGAATAGGTCGTCAATGCGTGGCAAGGGATACCGGTTCTTAATGGTTACAGCATTCAATGCCCTGTAGTCAATACACGGGCGTACTGTCCCATCCTTCTTCGGCACAAATAGTATGGGTGCTCCCCATGGTGAAACACTGGATCGAATAAAACCCTTCTCCAGAAGATCATCAACTTGCTCCTTCAATTCCACCACCTCCTTAGGTCCTAGCCGGTACACTGATGAAGTGATAGGCTCCGCTCCTGGAGTCAAGTCTATTGTGAATTCTATTTCTCGATCAGGTGGTAATCCTGGAAGATCATCGGGAAATACATCCACAAACTCTAATATAACTCTTGGGTAACCTGACTCCCCTTCTACAGATAGTACCCTAAGTGTAAGCTGAACACATTGCTCTATGGCTCCCCGAAGAAACTTAAACTTTGGATGCCCAGGCAATCTAAATATAACCCGTCCAAGCCGGCAATCTAGGGTCGTATGGTACTGACTCAACCAGTCCATACCAAGTACAATATCATAATCCGACATGAAAAAGATCAGAAATTGAGCTTGCAACTCTCTTCCACAGACTACTACCGAACAAGATCTACAGATGTCACTAACTGGGATAATTCCACCTCCCATAAGAATTCTCTTAGTCTTCGGGAGTGGTATGGTAGCTACTCTATGTGTGGCTATGTAGCTAGCAGCTATGAATGAATATGATGCTCCAGAATCGAATAAAGCTACAGCAGGTAATGAAGCTACTAATATAGTACCTGCTATAACCTCTTCTGCAGTAGCTTCCTCTTCAATAGCCAAAGCAAATGCCCGTCCTCGTCCCTGAGCTGGACCACTCTGCTGCCGAGCCTGCTGGAATAGTGCTGCTTGTGGTGCCAAAGGTGGCATTGGCTGATACCCTCCTGGAGCTGGTGGTCTGACTCCTCCAACTCCCGTCTGTGGTGCTCCCAATACTGGATAAGCTAGCCTCGGTGCTGGTAAAGCTGGTCGATCTACCATTGGTGCTCCCTCTCGGCGCTCAGAGCAGTCCTTGGCTGGATGTTGGTTAGATCCGCAAATCAGGCATAGTCCCAACTTGCATCTGTACTCCCTCTCAATATGGCCTACCTTGCCACAATAGTGACAAGTAGGAAGGGATGAGGCTCTTGGTGCTGCTCTCTGCGGTGGATTCCTCTGGGGTAGCTTTACAGACTCCCCGTATGGTGCTCTGGATGGTGCTGATGTGAATGGTCTCTTCAGGTTGGACTCTCTCCTGCTGATGTGCTCCATGCGTCGTGCTGCAGCAAGGACGTCCGTGTATGATGTAGATGCAACAGATCCGATCAATCTTTGAAGCTCAAATCTGAATCCGTCGAAAAACTTTTCTGCCTTCTCCTCTTCCGTCAAAATTAGAGTAGGAGCAAAGCGACTCAAATGGATAAACTCAGTATTGTACTCTTCTACCATCATATTGCCTTGAATAAGGTGGTTGAACTTGTCTCGAAGTTTTGATCGAGCAATAGCTGGAATATACATCTCCTGGAAGAGTCTAGAGAACTCCTCCCAAGTGACTCGGTCCGGTCCGAACCGCCTCTCTTCAGATAGCCACCAATGATGTGCATTTTCTGTCAACTGCATCCTGACGGCGGTCATCCATCGCTCCCTCGAAAGTTCAGCTGCTTCCAACTGGTGTTGTATATTTGTGAGCCACTCATGAACTTCAGTGGGCTCCTCTTTGCCAGAAAAGGTACGGGGTTTCAGCTGGCTAAATTCAGTGATAGATCCCGTCGATGGTCGCCTAGATGGTGGGTTCGCCTGCTCCAGTACGGTTACTAGGCTGTTCCTCAAGTTCTCAGACTCGTAACGCTGAGCCTCTTGTTGAACCTGTTGTTGGGCTTGCATCATTGCATAGAACATTTGAAATATCTACTGCCCGTCTATAGCCTGCCCTGGTAGAAAAATAAGCATTGGTGGAGTAAACTGCGGCGGTGGTGGAATATCATCTCGCCGAAACCTTGAGGTATGCTGGCCCACTTGATTACTTTGAGCTGATTGTCCTTTATCTGCTGGTGTCACTCCCTCATCATAGGTAACCATAGCACCTTGTGGTATACCTAAGGGATTCTCATCACCGGTTCTTGGATCCATTATTCTTCATTAAAAATAAACTATGAGAACGTATAGAAGAATCAAGATAGGATGCAAATCAAGAAATTAATTCGAATCTGATATAGAGATCAAGAACGATTCAAATCAAATGGATGAGACCCTATAACTTATCATATCCTTATCGCAGGCTTGCTCGGTCCCTTAGTTGAAACCGAAGCAGTTTAGTCATAGACCTGCATGGGCCACCATAAAAATTATGTCACACCCCAGTCCCAAAATACCGAGGGACTAGATACGTGGCAATGGCCAGCAGCACACTCCAATGGACAAACCCAATTGAATAGACCCGTTAGAGTGTACTTAAGATATAAAACAACAGTAAAGGTCTACTAAATATGTCATATTCTAATCTCATCCATGGAAGATAAACTCAACCAATATCAGCATAATAAAATATAAACCAACATCAAGTCTCAAATATGTATCTCAGGGAACAACCCGATAAAGAGTCTGACACAGCAGTTCAATAAATAGGAAATAAGAGTCTAACAACAAAAATGACTGAGTATAATAAAGCAGATACTCAGGAGAAATCCTCGACCATCACCTCGTCCTCTAGTACCGGTACTGCTCCTGCTTCAGCTCCTATCTCGTATACCTCGGGATAGATCTCCTCTGCTATACCTGGGGACATAATCCGGATCCAGGTCCTCAGGGGACATAGCAAGGTACAAGAATAACTCAAGCCAAAAATAAATACAGTACAATAATAAATGAATCAATAGGATAAACTATGTAACCAGCTATGTGATATGCAAGTGAGAGCATCACTAGTACTCAGGCTGAGACCACATCAAGCTCTGTGTCGGGGAGCCGGTAGCAGTAATATCACGTAATTTGCCTAGCTCTAATGTAGAGTCTACGGCCTCACATTAATAAATATATATATATATAATCAGCATGTAGCCTATATGTGTCTCCCCATCCAATGTAATCACACATCTCATGTCAACGACGTCTCATGTCCATAACACGCAAGATCATATCTACTGCAGCAAGTCATATTGATAGCTATGCATATATATAAAGTCTATGTCACGAATCCTGTAACCTATACAGAACCACCATGAATAGCTCAGGAAGATTATGTCACATGAATAGTATCAAGTGTCCTATGGTATGACGTACTTGATAATGCAAGCACGAAAATATATAAGATCGCGATATAAATCTCTAGGTGACGTTACACAACCCCGCGTACGGCATTGACATCCGAATCTTATTCGGACGCTAAGCAATGTCACACAGTCCTAGGTTGAACAGATACATCATATAAATAAATCAAGGAAATAATATAAAGCAAGTACTGTAAGATTGGCAAGGTACACTTGCCTGGGGTTTGGTTTCCAACAGTTGCTCTGGTATCAGCAGGATCTTCAAGTACTCCTCCAGATGCTGAAATAGATATTACCATCATTCTCAAAAGATATAAAATAGCTAGAATTGCCTACCCATAAGTTCAATTTGAACACAGGGGCAAAACTGACAGTTTCTGGTCAAAGCGGGATCCACTTGTGGCCAACTTCGCACCGAAAAATATGTCAGAGACAAAGTTTTCCAAAT
Organism: Iris macrosiphon; assembly: GCA_036927795.1. Classification (NCBI taxonomy): domain Eukaryota; kingdom Viridiplantae; phylum Streptophyta; class Magnoliopsida; order Asparagales; family Iridaceae; genus Iris; species Iris macrosiphon. The sequence goes on along the minus strand of JAYESA010000005.1, from coordinate 100,602,155 downwards.
TCATCAAATTTAGTGTTTACAAGTCCAGAACGACGATACAAACCCAACAGAATGTCTAGAACTGGATTTCGATGAGCCGATCACAAATTTGTCCGTCAAGTAGAGCCGTAGGGCCCACGATACGGGATTTTGTCAACGTTCTCAGAATCAAACCAAACTTGGGTCACAGGACCATCATAATGCTACAAGTCCGATGGCGCAAGTTTTGTTACGGAATGACGAGCACATACAAAGTTACAACGAGTTTTAGAACAGGGCCGATATGGGCAATTTCGATGGATACGCGTTGATTCCGGTGTGCACGCACATCTAAATCAACTTTTGTGAAATCTTACACGTCCGTATCGACGGTGTACACCTTTCAGTAAAATTTGCACACGACGAAGTCGCCTCATTTAGTGGGACGCACACAGTTCGAGAAAATTCAGGTTTTAAATAACCAAGTTTTTGGTCAACTTCACCCGAGAATAATTTATAATCTACAACACATAAAATTAAACTAATTACAAGGTTTGAAACTTGGTTATATTATCTAATTAACTATTCAAGAGAATTTCAGAATTATTTAACAGGTTTGATTAAATTGTCCATGAACTTGTGAGTTCGGGACAAATTCTGAAAGTCTAAAATGGGGAATATTTTCCTGTTTTTGCGTCGCAGTTTGCGATCGACACAGGACACGAAATGTAAACCCCCTCATTTATTTTTATAGATAGCCGGATTATGGGTTAGAAAATTTTAGTTTAACATCAGGTATCTGAGGTTTAGATTTAAGGATACAGGTGTCTGATTATTAAATTAAACCTTTGGCGCGCCCTACCATTGTTGAAATATTCGGAGCCCAACATCAGCCCATGACTTCCAACAGATTATTGTACTTTTGACTTGACACGCCAATTTAGGCGCTGGATTTTTTCGTCACTCAACATCATATTTCCTTGTGCTCTAAATTAATTGCACAATTTTCCTTAACCGAAATCATTATTTAATTCCGTATCGCGCACCTGTGTCGTTGCCATCAATTTTGAGACACCAACTCAACCCGTTTAGCCGGACCAATTAAAGGGTCCAAGACTGACACCCAGCCTGCATCTTTCATGACCTTGGTATAACTCATAATTATGCTCTCTTGTGCTTTATTTTAGCTGCACAATATTCGTCGTGGACGTTTATTTAATTTCTAAATAAAATCCAACCTTGTATCGTTGTGCGTTCCAATTAAAATTGGAGACACAATCTCGACCCTTTTTGTGCAACCCAAATTAGGGTAATACTCTATTTTGAGCCTTCCTCATTCATGACACTTCTGTCCCACTTAATTTTAGCCCCTTATATTTCTAATTAATTTTAGATCACCGCTTGCATTTATTCTAATTAAGTTGGGGATACCAACTTTGACTAATCCTATTTTAATCCTGATTTAATTCCAATGCCCCTTTAATTAAGCCCATGCAAAACACACAACACCTCCTCACCTTACAAAACACCAAACACCAATTCTCCCACCATTTTTTCATCATTTTATGTGTTTGTGCAAATTCCCAAATTTAAGGGGCTTATTTGGTGTCAACACCCCATTGGTTCAAACCAAATGGAGAAGTCCTAATATTTGACTAGTCAACCCAACCCTCACCTTGTATGAATGACTTCCTCATGTCGAATCCTGGCTACCCATTCAAAATGGGGCTCATCATCACCACACATTCCCACTCACCATCCCCTATAAGATGTCTCTTTCTCCCCTCTTCCCAATGCAGGCCCTAATTCCAAGGATCCTTGAAAACCTCACCCCCCCCTCTCTCTCTCTCCTCCCTCCCTACACTCACAGCCAACCGAAATTTTTTTTCTCCCTTTCTCTTCTTCTTCTTCTTCCTCTCCACTTATTCTTCTTCACGAGGACCCCCCACCCCGACCGGACTTCCACTCGCCGGCTCTCCCTACTCCGGCCTCCCACCCCTCTTCCCCGACTGCTACTAAACCCGCCTCCGGCCTCCTTCTGCAACCACCATCGGCCACCACTCCAACCGGCCGCCTCCACCTGAGCACACCCGTCGTGCCATCACTGAGTCGTCCCCCACGAGCCACTGACCGTTCCACCACCACGCTCCTCCACCCGCTGACCGTACCGAACCGCTCTCCACCACCGGCGACTGACCGCACCGACTGCTGACCTCGAGCTCCGGCAGGCCAGTAGCTATTCCAGCCACCGCCTCAAGGCGAGCCGCTGCCACGAGCCACTCCAATGAGTTCCACTACTACATCCAGCCGCCTTCTTCCAGCTCCATGAGCCGGCCAGCAATACCTTTCCCACCTCCTTCCGACCATCGACTGAGCCGATCTCCGGCGAGTTTCACCCCGACATCATCACCACCGCCTCCAGCTCTCCCCTGACCACGCTGCTCCGGCGGGCCAGCTCCATTACCACCACCTCCAGCTCTTCCCTACTTCCCTCCGACCACCATACACCGTACCACCACCCTCCTCCACGACCACCTTATTGCCATTACCACCACCACCTCCTCCAGCTTCATTACTACCACCACCTCCAGCTTCTTACTCGCCTCGACTGTTCCGGCCAGGCTCCTCTCCAACGGGCCAGCACCCTCCACTCCGACTTCACTCTGGCCAGCAAACCCCCCACGCCGTAGAGGTATACCACTTCCCCCCCCCCCCCCTCTCTATTTGATATATATATTGTTTGGTGTTTAGTTAGGGATTATGTTGATATAAGGTTTTGTGTAGAGGTAGTGTAGTAAATGATCTTGTGGTTAATGATGGGTGACTAAATTTTAATATAGGTTTAGGGTTTATTCTTACATAAGTAAATAAAATGGAATTAAAAGATATGCAGGGAATTTTAGGTTTATGAATGCTTTAAATATTCAATGATTTAGGTTATGAATTATATACATTGATGTTGTGCATACATTTAAACGCTTGAGGAAGGATGGTGATATTAACACAGTGATTAATATCAAGGAGCAGATTAATTGATAAATGGTAGAGGGAATTGATCCTTGGGTAAATATTAGAAGTTGTTTGAGGACATAGAATATATATACACATATGGGTTATTGTTGTTTTAGCTGTTGTAAACTATTGCTGAAAATTAATGATATTAAAATGTTGATGGACATTGGGAGAAGGTGCTCGATCGTGAAATAGGTATAATATCAAATTATGAGATCGTGATTGAGGACTAAGAATATTAATTGTGTATTTGAGGATGACAGTAAATGTACATGTCAACATCGGTGCACACCGAGGGGAAAACTAAGGAACAATCATACATGAAATACTGATAAACGCTATGATAAATATAGTAGGATGGAGGATTTGGTTGATAATATTGTACAGATGACTAGTTTAATTTGATGTAACGTGCCAATAGTCAACCTTGGTCAACCATCTAGCGTCGTGTCCCTATGAGTTGTAGTTGAGTCTGGGCATATATTTAGACGTGTGTCACATCCTTGTTTGCCGTGTGATAGTTTATTGATTGAGTTTGTATCTCATCTCTAGGTACTACGGGATCTGAGGACTTGGACGTGGTACCGGATCCCCGTCATCAGCAGTCAGACGCAGGCAAGTGTACATTGTCACCCCGTGTTTCAGTTACAGATATTTATTGTTTCATCATGTACATTATGCGCGTGTTTGTTTTAGATCGTCACTTCGCGTCCGAATCATAACCGGGTGCAGACGTTCGTCGTAACGTCTTGTAACGAATGTTAGATGGTCGTAACACCTCGATGTACGTACCTGAGTATATCGCCACCCCAGGACACATTCATACACTGTTATCGTGTCATATTTCCTGTATCATGATACTGACATCATGACCGGAGACTGGGACGACCTTAGGTCGCGTCTGTTGAGTTATTTCTATATGACGAGACTGTTAGATAGAGATTCAGGTTCAACGCACAATCGTTGACCGCTTGGGATGGGGAAGACAGTTACTAGACGTTTGGGCTCCTCTGCACGCTTATATATATATATATATATATATATATATATATATATATATATATATATAATATTTCTGTAGTGATCATATATCTAGTGTAGTTGTATTACCCGTGTGACTCTTTGCCCGGAGCTGCGGTACGTCCCGTGTGTCGCCGTGTCCGGAGCTACGATTTTATTTTGGATAGCCCACGCGTCGAACATTATCTTTAAACTGTGTCTCACTTAGTTGGTTATGCTAGACTACAACGTCGTTGCACTTGTACTTTCTATTGTACTTTGGCATGTTGTATTTTTGTACCTTGTTACGTCCTTTTTAGGACCTGGTCCCCTGCCAGTTTTGCAGCATAGACAATTACGGAGCATTTGGAGTTGCTGATGGAGTTGCATGTCTTGCGGGAACTGTACTAGATACTCATATCATTTCTACCAGCATTAGGGTTACTTTATTCATATTGGTTATTCATTTGCTGTTGTAGCATAGTTTTCGTAGACTCATCTCTTCTCGAGTCTATTCGAGTTTGTGTGTTATTGGACGGCCGACTTTAGCACATATAGCTCTTTCTTGTATATTTCTGTTCATTGTGGATTGAGACTTAGATGTTTACTTTTATGGGATATTTAGATTGTGTACTTTATGTTACAGCTTATACGTATTCGAGTCAGACCAGAGTCTGGTCGAATGGGTAGCTGGCGTGTCGCGTATTCCTGATCCTACATATTTTGGGACTGGGGCGTAACATAATACCCTAGTCTAATTATACGGGGTTCGAGGGGGTCATGCAGCGAACATGTCACAGTCTATTCAGAAAACAACGCGACGAGGGGAGAGAAGGACTCACCGGAATAGGGAGTCAGAATCGATTATACGTCGTGTACACGGGGCGGCGCGGCGATTGCGGGGTGGCGGAGCTCGGCCGGAGACGGTGGGTGCTGTGGTGGCTGTGGCTGTTGGTCGTCTCGGCGCCGTCATCGGGGAGATCACTGGAGGTAACGGGGTCGCAGCGTCGGTCGTCGTCGGAGGAAAGCTCGGGTGGCGGTGACCGGTGTTGGCGGTGTTGGTGGGTGAAGGGGGTGGACGGGATCGAGGGTTTTTATAGGGAGGAGGGCGGCGGTTGCAGGGAGGGGAAAGGTCGGCCGGTCGACGGGGAGGAGAAGGGGTAGAGGCGTGGCGGTTGGTCAGCGGCGGGGAGACGGAATGTCGGCGGCGGACGGATTAGGGAGACGAACAGGCGGAGAGAAGGGTTTCGGTTAGATATTGTATATTAGGATTCGGGTCGGGTTTTGGGTTCGGGTTCAGATCTAGATCCGACCCGATAAGGGTTGGGTTCAGTTAGGGTTCGGTTTATTTAAGGCTGGTTCAATCCGGTTCAGGTTGGTTCAGGATGGGTTTAAACCGGTTCAGGATGGTTTATTTTAAAACTATGTTTTTAGGTCTTTAAAAATAGTTTTTTGGTCTATAAAATTCCAAATAAATTATACTATATCTATTTATTTATTTTACACTCAAAAATATTATTTTCATAATATTTTAATATTAATAAAATCACAAAATTATTTAATTTTAGAGAAATATTTATTTTATTTATTTAAAAATCACAAAAAAATTCCGAAAATTTATATTTTAATTTCTGAAAAATCTAGGTGTTTACAACATGCATTTCTTATATCAAAAATACTTGGCTAGAACCATATAAAGAATAATTCGTCTTAGCATGGACGAACATGGTGAAGCATTATGGCACAATCACTACGAACCGGGTCGAAGGATCACACTCAAGTTTAAAAAGATATCTATAGTTATCGATCGGTAATTTTGTCTCTGTTTGGCAATCGATTCATTTGATAATTTTTTCCATGGTGAACGAGATTGTAGCATCATTTGAGACGAGTCTCAATATTGTAAAGCATGCAAACAAGCATGAACACCTCTTGGATGCTTTAATCCATGTAATATCTCATAAGGCCTTGGGCTTATTGTTTGAGGAGATTGGTAGGTCGAAGTTTATTGGTTTTGATCCCGAGGTTTGTGGTTGTTCATATCAACATTCACTCGGCCTTTCTTGAGCACATGAGATTAACGAATATCATCGTCAATCTATACCTATTCCAATAGATGGTGTTGATCAACGTTGGAGACAGTTGTCGATCATGCCGACGATGAAAGTTCACGATGATTTCTTCTTCTTTTTGCCACAAGTGAAACTCCTTCACGTAAGGTGGTGTGTTGCATCGAAACCGAAGAAAAAATCCATTGAGGTTAAAATCCAAGAAATTGTAGTTCCGACAATAACTCGATTGCAAGAGCCATCTGTCGTTCAAGCTCCTAAGGATAGACCACACTCAAGAATCAATAGAGCATAAAAAAAGGAGATGGAGTCAACTAAAAGAGATACATCCTTGTTTGAACATATTGAACGCAATTTGGAGCAAGTTGAGTCAAAGTCGGTTATCGAAAGTGTGATAATTTCGAAAAGAAAGAGTAAGCTGACTATTCGAAGGGGGAAGAAACAGAAAATAAATGATGCAGTCAGGGCCGAGGGTTTAGATAACTTCTCTGATTCATACAGTCTATGCATTCAAAAAATTTGACCTGAGATACGGGATTTTATTTGGTCTATTGTTGATGTTCCTGAGGATGGCCATTGTAGATTTTATGTACTCGCAAGACATCTTGGCTATTCAGTTGAAGCAGGATGGAGACAGGTTAGGGAAGAGCTATATAAGGAGTTGGAGTCTCGTCTTTCCTTCTATAGGCAGATACTCAAAGAAGAAATTATTAGAGATTTGTTGGCAAGCATACCTTGTACTGACACAGCTACCGGACCAGACCATTACATGGATGTCCCGTCTGCTGCATACGTATTCTCTAATAGGTATAAGATACCTACTGTAATTATCTCAGAAGGAATTAACAATACTTTCTTTCCAATGTGCGCTCCCCCGGACGAACACAGACTATCCAGTCTATGTGCAATAGGACTTGTCGGACAACACTTTGTCATCCCGAGGTTGATCGGTCATTTTTTTATTCCTCCACCTTCTACGCTTTGGTATAAACATATACCGGAGGAAGAGATCGCATGGACGATACCCTATATGGATGCAATTGCTGGCTATAAGAAGATGATGAAGATGGAGAATCCTAAAATCTTGGCTAATGACTACTTTGATATTCTAATCGATTGATAGATCTTATACTTTTGTAGCATTTTATAATTTTATATGCAATAAAAATGGAATATAACATCTTGTACTTTTGTAGCGTGATAGTGCAATACATAGTGACTATGAAAGAAATAAAATGAAGTATTGTATGTTGTGCAATGAGTCTTGTATGTTGAGCTTTGGTATCTTTTTCAACTTATATATATATATATATATATATATATATATATATATATATATATATATATATATATATATATATATATATATATATATGTGTGTGTGTGTGTGTGTGTGTGTGTGTGTGTGTGTGGAAAGTCCCAAAAAAATTAGAAAAAACTAGGACTGTCAAGATTTCGACAGTCCCAGTACCTATTAGGACTGTCAAAATTTTGACAATCCTAATTTTAATCCCCTGTCTTTACACACATATATAAGGGCCAGAATATACCAACTAAAAACTAGGACTGTCAAGATTTCGACAGTCCCAGTAGCTATTAGGACTGTCAAAATCTTGACAGTCCTAGTTTTAATCCCCTGTCTTTACACATATATATAAAAGTTACAAAATATAAGCAGACAAAACTAGGACTGTCAAGATTTTGACAGTCCCAATAGTTATTGGGACTGTCAAAATCTTAACAATTCTAGTTTTAATTCCCTGTCTTTACACATATATATATAAGGGCCAGAACATACCAACTAAAAACTAGCTATTAGGACTGTCAAAATTTTGACAGTCCTAGTTTTAATCCCCTGTCTTTATACATATATATAAAAGTTACAAAACATAACCAATCAAAACTAGGACTGTCAAGATTTTGACAGTCCCAATAGCTATTGGGACTGTCGAAATCTTGTCAGTCCTAGTTTTAATCTCCTGTCTTTACACATATATATAAGGGCCAGAACATACCAACTAAAAACTAGGACTGTAATGGACGACTACTATGTCGCAAATTATGATATGGATTCCAAACTATCTGCAACGCATGAAATTTAGCATAACTTAATTTAGTAAATTATTACCAAACATAAAAAAATTAGGTCTCAATTCACCTCTTCTATCGTCATATATTCAAGTGCATTCCGTAGGTTGGCCAATGTGTGTGAACGTTTGGCATCTTCCTAAGTTGGCTTTCATATGCACATTCAAGGAAGGTGCTCATCATACCCTCGGTTAAGTCTAGCCCACTTCAGGGTTGGAAAGTGCTCATATATCCATGCCTTCACGTAACCAAGTTGAAAAAAATTAGTCAAACAATTTACAACAAAATTTTCTATTATATATACAAGTTGACAAAGATATATCTTTACATGGAGTATAGTTTGGCATCCAGATATTGTCTTGGAACCGACGTGGGATGCCGCACCAAGCTCGCGGTAAAGGTATGCTAGTATACCGCTTCTCCAAAATATTTCTTCCACCGTATCTATGTCGTCAAAATTCAAGAGATATTTTGCATGTATCGACGTTCCAGACTTATCCGGAATGCCGACAGCCCCTAAGATGAACTGCATATATCCACGGGCCACATTATCGCTATTATCCACTTCGGGGTCCGGATCATCGAATGTCTCCTCCAAATATTTCAAAGGAAGTCCGTACGACTTCTTGAAGTCGTGAAGGGTTATAAAACTCGCCGCATCAACTCCGAGACAGCCTGATACATAATCCACGATATGATCGTAAAAGTTAATGCTCGATTCGTCAAAAGTGTGATTCATCATGACTCGACCATCAACCCTAAGTCCCAATATATGATGGACGTCATCCAGGGTAATCGTCAACTCCCCTTTTGAGAGATGGAAAGTGTTGATTTCTGGATGCCATCGTTCTACAAATGCTGATATGAGTGCATTGTCTACCGTCGTATATGAGTAGTTGCCCAAATTTTATAAACCGATGGGATTGATTTTAGTCTTGACGTCGTCTCCGAAAAATTTAAAGCCCCATGTATTGTACTTTTTGTCGTGGTTGATCATCGTTAACATACGAGAACTCTCCTAAAAAGTAAACAATTGGATTAACTTAGAACTATATATAAAATATAGTTATATATAAATAATTGGATGAACTTAGAACTTAGAACTATATATAAAATTATCATAACGTAATGTACTTACCGGATTGTTCCATATTTTGTATGCAATATGGTTCTCGATCGACGGCAACATAGAGCAACCATTTGGGCGAGTCTCGATTGGACTATCTGGTTGCTGAGAAGGTCCTGAACCATCAGTAGGCCGGTTTTCGAGGGCTGATGACCGAGTCTCGATTGGACTATCTGCATGCTGAGAAGGTCCTGAACCATCAGTTGGCCAGTTTTGGACGGTTGGTATGTCTTCATCAGAGGAGGAAGAAGAACCAGAAGTACTAGGAGCACGTCTCTTCGAACGAGTTATAGTCTTCTTCAGTCAACGTTTCCTAACTTGAGGGGATGCATCGGGGTCGACGATAGTGAGGTCTGTCTCAACAGCACGCTCAACATTGCGTTCCTTACGCATCGATGCAGTTGGACGTCTTCTTATGATACCTTCATCCTCAAGGCCCTTCCGATGGTCGTCACTATAAGACAAAGAAGATATATATTTTAACATCCAAAAATTAATTGAACAATCAGCACTGTAGAAATTTCTACAGTTCTATATGTATATAGGACTGTTGAAATTTTTACAATCCTCTATACATAAAGGACTGCAGATATTTCAACAGTCCACAATGTATATAAGACTGTAGAAATGTCTACAGTCCAAAATATTTCTGTCCCGAACGTTCGAGAAAATTCGAACTTGTATACTCTAAAATAGGGTTCGAGACTCCAGAAATACGTCAAAACTACATCCAAAACCTATTTTTAGCTTATTTCACTATAATTTTAAGCCTCTAACGAAGGTTGGAAAGAAAATTTTTGGAATTTTTTCGAAATGCAATGAAAAATAAATAAAAAAAGAGAAGAAGAAGGAGGAGGAAGAATTGTACCTTAATTTTTTTGAGAGTTTGGGAGTCATCGATTAATGGTTGGAATTTGAGGAGATGGAGATTACAAAATTTTAGGTTTCAAATGGAGGGAGTGAATGAGGAGGGCTCCGGCCAAGGTTGGACGGTGGTGGAGGTTTGAGGGGTTTGAGGGGTTTGGGGGTGAGGTTGGGCTAGTATGAGTAATATTTGGGCTAGTACGAGTAAAATTTATTCATTAATGGACTAACTCCAATACTGGACTAGTCCCAAGTATTTTTTGTAGTGCCTTTTATCACGAGCCTTTTATAACTGGTGGAGGATTTACAATCATTGAGTAGAGATATTTCCAATCCCACTTTAGGGTTTCAAGAGAAATCAAGACGAAGTGAGTTCTCTCTCTCCCCCAAATTAGGGTTTGGGTTCTTTTTGGTCTGGAAATTTCTACTGACCCTCTTCTTCTTTTTTCTTGTTATCTATGCTTGCTGCAGTAGATTTCGGTGGCTGAACAGAAGAACATTCACTCTGTTTGTTCAAACAGCTGTGTTTCCTAGAGAATGGTTGGTGTTCATGATTTTCCCTAAATTTACTAAAAACCATTATTTTGTTCTGACACGGACACTCCAAAATCAGCGCTGCGTCCGTATCGCCTTGTCAAAATCGTGCCGTACCGTATCATTATACGCGCAATGTAAGTGACGTTATTAGGATACGTAGTTCTAACTTGACTAATCCGATCTGTGGAGAGAAAGGAAGAAGAATTAGTCTACTGACTGCGGGGTTCGGCTCGTGGAGAGCTTCTCATGTCTAATTGGTTGTGCTGTATGGCTAAACTAAGACGAGAAGCAAATGATGCTGGGTTTTTTTTCTCTTCTTCTAAGGATACTGATTTCCGATTTGATGTTTTTGTTGTTGTCGTTGTCGCCGTCTTTCAACACATTAGGCATTTATATAATTTAAATAATGTAGAGAACACTCCACACTTTCTTGAGCATCCTATTGACCAACACCATTTGGATGGGCATCTAATTTCACTAGAAAGTCATTCGGAAAAGTTCGGTGGGGCGAAGATGTTTGCCAATTTTAGATGATGGTAGGCATGCATCAAAGCTCATTGTTGTGAGTATGGGTTGGAATACAATTGCTAGCCTGTGAAAAACAGCATTGAAGCTTGTTATCCTTTATTAAAGCCTGGTTCTCAGGAGAAATGATGCACCATTTTATTTGCCTAGAGTGAAACTTCTTTCTACTTTTTTTATTTCCATATCGTTTGTTCCATTTTGGGTTTTGACTAGTCGTACTCTTAGTCTTAAATACATTGTTTAGTTAACATCCATTTTGGATTTTGACTAGTCTTAAGGCTAGTTTGGATTGCAGCTACATTCCATCTTGGACTCCATTTAGTGTGGGGCTCCATTTGGTGCCAAATGCAAGGGGTGCGCCAAATGGCTTCCATCCTAGATGGACGTTTTTCAAACGTGAGAGTCATTTTATGGCTCAAATGGACGTTTCTGAAACGCTAGTCCAACAAGCCCTCAGGAAATTGACGTTTGAAATCGCAGTCCAAACTTAGCCCTTAATGGTAGTCTTAGATGCATTTAGTTAACATCATGTACTAATTTAGGTAAGTAAACTTGGTTATTTCAGTTTGTGTCCACATTAGAAAAGCTCTCTAATATTACTTGTTGGAACTGAGCCATATAAGAAAAGTTAGCTTTCCTGTGTTTTCTATCATGGGTTACACTCGAGGTGCTAGGATACTCTAGAGCCTAGGTACCAGACGTGGTAGTTCAACGAAGCGAGGCACACATTTTTACTCATATTATGTCATCAATTCATAACAATAATAAATTAGTAAAAAGTGGAGTATTTAAAATAATCGAGGTAATTACTGTTAACAATCGTCAAAACTCAAAAGAAACTATCACAAGTTCATAATAATAGAAATTGGCAAAACCCTATAAATCATCATCTGGGTATACAAATCAATTCTGAAGTGAGCTTCCACGGTGATCTGCTTAGTTTGAGAAGGATTAGCGTGTAGTTTCTTAAAGTCTTCAAAATCTAGCTTGTCTTTAGCTGGACCCTTCTGCTATTATCATCTCCATCATCATCACTACCAACGGGTTTGTATCCTTTATCATCATCATCATCATCATCCACTATAAAGCTTACTAGCTAGAACAGAAATATTAGTTCATTGACTTGTTGATACATCTGATACTATTTCTACCCTTAGGATCAGTTGGTGATATAATTTCAACCAAGATTTTTTCTTGAGTAACTTGATAGCATCAAAAATTATGGTAGAGAATCTAGCAATTACAAGAGAAAGATTAGTTAAATTGGTATATAAACACTAAAATACTATAACGTATCTATTACAAAAAAAAAAAGTAGGAAAAAAAAGGTTAAAGAGACTCGTGCACTTTTGATGCGCCTCAAAAGTAGGTGTGAGGTGCATGAGGCGCGAGTGAGCCTCGCGCCTCATGGATTTTTAAGACACTTGAGTAAGCGATTGCACTTCTATTCATTCCTATTCTGATTCGATCTGGTTTAATCTTGCTGCTTCAGTCAGAGGTTCAACTTAACATCTTAGTTGGGATAAGTAAGTTTTAGAGGTTTGTAGTGTAGTGGCCATATGGGCTAAGTTTTAGAGGTTTGTAGTGTAGTGGACATATGGGCTAAGCTCTGTGGGATGGGAGAGTTCTAAGTATATGCTTCAGGCTTTAGTCTGGACTCAGCTAACCTAACCGATGTCATCCTATTAGACGTTATGGTTAGTACTTAGTACTCATATAGAGAGGAATTAAAAGGAAAAAAGGTCCCATTGAGGCACTAACAATTGCTGTCTGTCATTGAGGCATTGAGAAGAAGAAAAGTGTTTCCTTAAGTTTCCTATTACTTGAGTTGTCTTACCACTTCTCAACTCCCTTTACCCTTCACTATGTTGTGGAAGTAGGAGTTTGAGGCTGTTTCGTCATGATTTCTTATGGGATGTGAATTTGCTTTAGCGTGAACTTTTCTCGTCAAATAATCCTTGTACCTGTTTCCACTTAGATTATCTTAGGCATGGGCTTCGTTTGTCATTGGATAGTGCGATCAACACTTCTGCTATTTTTATTGTGCTGAAATCAAACTTTCGTAGTTATGCTTTTCATTGTTTCCAAATTTGACATCTAGGACCCTATGTTGTGAAAAGCGCGCCTAAGCGGCACTCGGCTTAAGTGAGATTTGCAATTCTGGTGCCTCGCTTAATGAAATTTTGTCCCAAAAAAGCGATCAGCGCTTAAGCGTCGCTTTGTAGCGTCTCGCCTTGCCGTAGGCGCGTTAATTTTTTTTTTTTTTACCAAAGCTTTTGTTATTTACATAGTTGTATAGTTGGAAAACTCTTAAGTAGGAACTTTAGACTTAGTTTTTATGTTTGATGGTATTTTGATGACTATGTAGTATGTATGCATTGTGTGGCTTGTAGTTTGCATTTTGATTGTAGTATTTAAATTGTTACTTTGCTTGATTGATAATTAGTATATGCATGAATAACAATACCAATTATCAATCAAGCAAAGTAACAATATAAATACTACAATCAAAATGCAAACTACAAGCCACACAATGCATACATGCATTGTGTGGCTTGTAGTTTGCATTTTGATTGTAGTATTTATATTGTTACTTTGCTTGATTGATAATTGGTATTGTTATTCATGCATATACTAGTAGGAATGTATGAAAAAATATTGAAATTTATGTGTATATAGAGTATTTTACATGTAGGAGCAAAAAAAAAAAAAAAATTGAGGCGCTAACTAAGCGCCGCTTAAGCGTCCTTAAGCGACGGCCTCATCGCCTTGCCTCGCCTCATGCTTAATACAACATAGCTAGGACCCTAGATTGTACGAAGGATGCATTTCGCGTTATTTGTGATGCTAATCTCTGTTTGACATAAGGCCCTCCCCCCTCTTTAATCATGTGACAGTTCTACCCCTACACTTAATTCTTGTGAATGATATTAAACTACATATTTATCCATGTGTACTTTGGAAGCTTTGTAAACAGGTTATCCCATGAGAATCATTTAAGATGCCCTAATTCTTACCCTCTGCCACCCTCACGGTCTCACCTTTTCCTTTTTCTCTCTTGTTTATTCTTTTTTCTTCTAAAGGTGATCATCTTTCTTACCTTTAACACCAGGCCTACATGTTTCCTTTGTATTAAAGTTTCTAGTTGTGATCATAACTAAATTGTCTGTGGATTAATTACAAGTCTTTTATTTCATGTTGTACACAAAAACCAGTCTTACTATCAACTGGTGCCTCAAGGTGACCACTAGCTAAGTGCAATGTAATGTATTCCTAGAACATACTTGGTCCATTGCATTACATTTACATTTATGGCATTAGGTTCACAGCCAGACACAGTATCTTCAATTCTTTGGTGGAGCTTTATCTTGCTCAATAGGCGACCCCATGCTGGGAGAATGCTCGGATGACAACGCCGACGATGATGATGATGAAGTTTAGCAGTAAATGTCATCAAGAGACCCCTTAGGACAGATTTATTTTCATAATACATCCTAAAGCAGTAATGCCTGATTCTAGAAGACTGCAGCTGTGATCAATCTTTATTTGCTGTAAAGCAAAGCATTATTTGTTGTTGTTCTAGAGATGGATGTAATTGCTTATAGCTATATTTTACGTATTTCGCTGCTGTGTAGAATCTAGAATCTTTCCAAGAGTAGGGAAATTGGGAGCATTGATTCCTGCATGCATGAGCTTTATTTGTGCTAGCAGCGAAGTAGTTCTCCTTACCACTTACTGTGTTTGGTTTTATTGCAACCAGTTCGTAAAATTAAAGACCAACACATACCACTCTTAAAAGTTTGGTTGGTTCTGGAAATTTCTGAACTTGTACTAAGTTGCCGACATGTTAATGGGAAAAGGCTTGCATCTTGATGATTGCAAGGATAATGTATTAAGGGTTTCTGCTTCAGGTAAGGACTATGGTTCCTGATTAAGGGTAATGCAGGTTCAACCCATTATGCCCATTAATTGGATAAAACTTTTTTTTTCCACAACATACACCTAGACTTTGGGGTTTATCTACATATCAATAATGTTCAGTTGGTACTGCAACATTGGAGTAAATCAGCTAGTAAAGTACAACATATGTGTATTTATATTTAGACATTAATACTTAGTTGAATTCTAGTTTATTATTTGCAAAAGTAAAATTTTGTTGTAGGACCTACTTTACAGAGAGGTGACATTTCAGTGATCACTACTTATTCTTGCACATAGATCACTCATTTAACTTCAGGGTACCAGTTAGTTACGATGAAGTTGTGATAGATAACCAAGTTTATTGATCTCACACATATGTCTGTGTTGATATTATTTTGAAAACCTTTCATAATATCTTTACTACTAGTGTTCAAGATTGTATGGGTACTTTCTCTCTCCTACTCCCTACCTTTGTGTGTGTACTTAGGTTTACTTTCTTATCTTGCTCCTGAAATGAAAGGGTAACGTATGCATTTATTATTAGGTCCACATGTTTCTTTTTTCATTGTTTTACACCTAATTTTTATTTTTCTCCCTTTAGAGGAACAATGAATGAAGATGGTAACATAGGTTCCTTACTAAGTTCTTTGCAGATGAGTTACAATACATTTTAATTTTTCAAATTAACATCTTTTCTTAACAGATATATAATAGTTACATCATTGACATTGATGCAGGCTATGTATATCCGTGTAAAGCGCGGCAAGACGACCTACTTTCTGCAGTGTGACCCAACTGAGACGACTTTAGACATTAAGCAGAAATTACAAGGATTGATTGATCAACCAATCAATAATCAACGTTTGACCTTGGTATCTACCAATGAAATTTTGGACGATTCAAAAACATTAGCAAATCAGAAGGTAAAGAACTGTCTCCTCATTGTTTTTTCAATGTCCGATTGTTTCTTCAATGTCCAGTGCAGCAATAATTGATCATTATCTATACTACTATATAATAGGAAAAGTTAGGCTTCACCGTGAAAGTTTTCGTTCCAAAAATACCCTTGCATATGTTTACTAATTAAAATAATTCATTAAAGTTAATATGGACAACTAGGTAATTACGGGATCTATCTTTTGGTCTTCCTAAATAGTATTTGACATGCATGCATGTATAAAATAATATATATAATAATATTAATCTATATTACTATATAATAGGAAAAGTCGGCATTCACCGTAAAAAAATTTGTTCCAAAAATATCCTTGCATATGTTTACTAATTAAAATGATTCATTGAAGTTAATAGGGACAAATAGGTAATTACGGTAGGTGTCTTTTGGTCTTCCTAAATAGTCTTTAACTTACATGCATGTATAAAATAATATATTTAATAATAAATTTAAAATAATTAAGGTAGATGTCTTTTATTCTTTCTAAGCATTCTTAATAAAAACAATTCGATTACGGAAACTCAAATAGGAACTCAAAATAAGAACGCGCAATCATGTTATGACACACGTGCAATTTTTTTTATTTAGGCCTTTGACTTGTTTTTTAGGTTCTTAAAAAAAAAAAAAACCAAAGGATGAGATGTGTGTAATCTAACGGTTGTTAATGGCCGAGTTTTAAAAATTAAGAACTCATGAGTTCCTCTAGAATTTCTGTAATAAAAACTAGAATAATTACATTAGCTATCTTTTAGTCTTCCTAATAATAATCTATGAAATACGTGTGTGCATATATATACTAGTTTTTTTAAGAATTAAGAGGTGGGCCAGAAAACAATGCTAATTCCTGTACTTATTTATTTGATTACATCTCTTTGCAGGTTGAAAATGATGCAATTGTGGGACTAGCCTTAAGAAAAGGTTTTTTCATCTTCTGATCTGTTTGCTTAATTGATATGATCGTTATTCATGACATTGTATGTACACTTTGTCATAAAGAGATTGAGTGTATTGATCTGCTATTATATCTGATAATTTATTTGTTGGGTATTTGTTTGGAAAGTGAAAGTTCTAAATAGTATGACCTATACCATCATTTTGTTTCCACATAGGATTAAGTTCTCCAAGTTTCCTAAGTTCTTTGCCAAAATGATAGGAACTTGGATAGCTTAAGTTTAATGAGAGGGAAATGGTGTGTCCCAAGCTTTAGTTCTTTGGGTTCCAAGTTTAGTTTCTCCCAACCAAATACAATAACTCGGGAAAGAGGGAACAAGAACTTGGACATGGGATCCACCACCATTGTTTCTTGGGTTCTTCGGCTTCTCTAAGTTCCAAGTTAAAAAGGGTAGGAATTTAGAAAACTTAAGTTTAGTGAGAGGGAGATGGTGAGTCCCAAGCTTTAGTTCTTTGGGTTCCAAGTTTAGTTCCCCCCAACCAAACACAATAACTTGGGAAAGAAGGAACAAGAACTTGGCCAAGGAAACCACCACCATTGTTCCTTGTGTTCTTTTGACTTCTTCAAGTTCAATAGGTTCCAAATAACCAAACAGCCAAGAGTAGATGACTCCAGAAATTTGAGATAAAAGCTTTGTTTTTGTTATCGTTCATAGCTTTTGCAGTTCGTTAGGAGCTGCTTTGCTCTCTTTTCTTCTTTCTATTTCCTTGGCCGTAAACTGTAGGCTTAGGTAAAGTTGTGAGGAAGACAGGATTGGGGGGATCCAGGGAGATGAGAGAGAAGCATCTGAGAGGAGGTTCGAAAGTAACTCACCAATCTGATATTCTTTAAAGAATCCTAGTTATCCTCTTGCTTCAAATATGTTGCCAATTCACCCCTGTAATTAGGCCCGTACTTGTTTCTCCATTGTTCCTTGCCACTAATGGGATGACACAGTGAAGACCTCAACCTAGAGGAATCATGCCTCCTTTCAAGATAACTTGTTGACAGTTTGTGTTGTAGGCAGTTGGATTTTCTGTAAGGTTTCAAACCCTAGATTACTCTAGTCCTTCAAGAACTTTGTCTTAACAGTAAAGACCATTGATATTCTTTGGTCACAACCCTAACATAATTTGCTACCTTCAGTAGACACCTGTCAATTCGACCTTCATGGAGACCAGACTCCTATGTTATTCCTAGCCAAGGAGAGGCTTCTATAGACACCTGTCTAGTCAATTTCAACCTTGTTAGATAACAAAGATGTTCTATGGATTGATTTGATATAAATTATGATCAAGTAGATTTTTCAGATTAGTTTATCAAAAATTAGTTCTCATTTCTTAAAGAAGGAAATTGTTACTAACGCAACATGTGTGAACATGAAAAGTGCATTTCTTTAACTTTGGACTCCAGTTTCCAACTTCAACTTCTTTCTTTTTCCTTCTTTTCCCAGATGACAATGAGTTTGAGGAACTGTACATCGCACAGCTAGAAGCTTAGTTCTCAAAATTGAGACCTGGTACGCTTTTAGTTTATATATATATATATATATATATATATATATATATATATATATATTTTAATTTTTTTTTGCTCGGCTAAAGTGGTCTTTTGATCCCATGTTTGTGTCCACTGTGGGAAGACAGTTATGCAGGAAAAGGTTTGCAAGAGACGGTATGTTTTCTTTGTTTGTGGTTTGGAACAGTTTCTTTCATGTCATTTGGAACGCGTGCTAGGTTGTAAGAATATGCTGTAGTGAGATTAGAAATAAACGGGCAATTTAATGTGTATTGAAAGAATGAAACATGTTATGGGTAAGATGCTTGATAAACCAGTGTTATTCAAGCTCTCCTTTGTCAAATAGCAGCCGTTTCCTCCGTCAAGTGTTGGCAAAACTTTACTTCTTTTTTCCATTTCTACGTGTTTATTGGAGGTTATGCTCACTGGATCTTCTGGTCTTGTTTACTGTTTAGAGTCTAGACGCTCGTACATTTGTAGTGCGATCAATGTTGTAGTTTTGACATTTTGTAACAGAACTGTTCGGACTGATTTTCTCACACCAACTTGTGGTTGTCATGCACCTCAATTGGTGCATGCCAACATGGAATCGGTGGTGAGAGAGTTGTAGGAGAACTAAATCATCTTTGCACTTGTTGGTTTATTGTGGCAATCACACTTAAAATATGGACTAAACTGATATTTACATTAGTAAATGAAAGAGCCCAATGCAAAAAAGAAAAGAAAACATGGTGTGGGATGCGTGTAGCTCTCATTTCATTCTTGTTTTGTATAGACATTCTCTATTTTAGTTTAATCTAGTTTTCATTTCCTCCTATATTAGGTGTCTTCAGGTCATTTTGCTAATGAATCAGGAAATGCAGTCTCATACAATAAAGGCATCCTCTTTCTATTCCACATGGAGAAGTGCAGACAAATGAATCAAAAAGTGATGCAGAAATTAAGAATGAGCTCTTGATATTTTGGGCTCAATAATAAGGGTATTAAATATGCATCAATAATTACAGCATTTCCAAAGGACAATATGTTCTTTTTATGTGAAGGGCTAGTTGTGTTGCCGTAACTAGACGTGTCAGCATCGAGCCCTTTAAGCATACACATACTATTGTTTCCTTGTACTTGTGCTAGTGATGTTACTGCGTCCTCGATGCAACTGCATTTGCATGGACCTCCCAACTTAAGTAGAAAACAAACACACAGTTAGTTATACGCCACAACCAGAATAATTTAGCCACTGAGCAGTGCCAAAGACAACTGCAACATTATGCAAGCCAGTCAAACGAAGAGGGCACATGCTGGAGACGAGACCAGAGGGCAGGATGTGACGAGGCAATGGTGGTGCGCCACTGAGTAACCCTCCTCCACCACCTACGCCCACCGGACTTGTTCGTGTGTGTCAGTGCGTCCAGCTCTTGGCTTCCGCCCCTCGTGCCTTCTCCATTCGAGCCTGTAAATGCCTCAAAAATGGTTGAAAATGTAATTGTCAATTAATAACACAACTTATAGTAAGTTCATCAGTAGTTAGTTGAACATGGTTTGAAACTATCATAACGCTCTAGTCTTGGAATAGTAATGTATTAACCCCTCAGCCATCAGCAAAACTCTAGAGTCTTTGGCCGTGGGTATCATTTATAGTATTAACCCTCAGCCATCAGCAAAACACAACCTTCACCCCGATTCTAGAACTTTAGTGCAGTCGCATGGTATGTGTTAGGACTGGCTTTAATAGGATTGGAGCAAAGTCGTAGTCCAATGAATTCTAAATATGGAGCGTTAACGTATGTATGTCTACATAAGATTGAATTTCTATGTATGAACATATGACATGTTATATAAAGGAATCGAAGGTTTATTGTGTAGAGAATTAATTGTGCTCAAGGAAAGGTGTTGGGTAGCCACCAATATGTTGAGAGAAAGAAAGAGCGAAGAAATAGAGAGATTGAAGAAGAGAGAAATTGGATTTCTCATATATTCTTGGGTGTAATCTCTGGAGATTCTTGTGTTCTCTTTATGTACTTTCTCTGGTAGTTGAGATTACGAAGTTATAGCTATATTTTAAAGCCTTGTAACATTTTTTTTAGTAGTGATCTAGCTTTTTCGGTGTGTTTTTTTATCGGTTATGGTTTTTCAGTTAATTCTTGTGACTTTGTCTTTGAATTGTGTGATCTTTATTTTTCTGCATAAGTCAATCATTGTGTTGGTGTGGACGGTTATTGGTTCGTTGTCGACGCTCATCTTGTGGAATAATTTTCGCTTTCATTTCCAACAAGTGGTATCAAAGCTTCGGTTGAAGATTCAGAAGATCGGTAATGGCGACGAAGACTATGACAATACTTAGACAATTTTAGGTGGAGAAATTCAATAGCAAAGGAAACTTTGGACTATGACAACATCGGACTGTGACAGAGACAGGGCTAAATATCTTTTGGTGTAACAAGGCCATCATAAAGTGAGAAATTCAAGAAGCCAAAGACAATGAAGGATGACGAGTTGACGAGTAGAGGATATAAAGATGAAGGCTACTAGTTCCATCATGTTGTGTTTAGCCGACAATGTTCTCTTCAACATCATAAAGAAAAAAAAAACTGCAGTCAAATTTTGGAAAAAGCTGAAGAGATTGTACATGTCAAAGTCTGTAACAACAAAGCTCTATTTGAAGTAGCAGTTATATGACATGAGGATGAAGGAATATGAAAATCTACTGGAACACTTGAATGTGTTCAACAGACTTATGAACCAATTTCACATCTTTGGTGCAAAAGTGGATGAAGAAGACAAGGAACTAATGCTTCTTACCTTGCTTTCCTCTTCGTACGAGCACATAATGACTACGCTTATGTATGGAAAGGATATGGTAAAGTTGGAGGAAGTCGATGCATCACTTTTATGTAATCAATTGTTGAAAATCACTGCTTCTAAGGGTGAACACTTGACGATGGTAACAGACGAAAGAGGAAGGACTTATAATAGATCGGGAGCGGCATGCTATCGATCAACATCAAGAAAAAGGGCAGTGTGTGTGTTATTATTTCATGGAATTTGGTCTCATCAGAAGAAACTGTCTGCAACGTGGAAAGAAGAAAAATGTTCCTAAAAATGCGGCAATGGTGACGCAAGGGCATGATGACACTTGGAACGATATGCTCACTGTCTCCAGGGAAGACTTGTATTGTTCGATTGGGTAATGACTCGGTTTGTGAAGTCACCGGTGAAAGAATAATAGATATTGAGATGCATGGTGCGCATGCTTGCTGGGGTACGATATGTAACGAGATATGCAATAATCTTATATCGTTGGTCGCATTAGACTTTGCGAGCTGTGGTTTTACAACGAGAGGTGGAGTTCAAAGGGTGACATGTGGTTATATCGTGCTCATGAAGGGAGAGTACGGTAATATTTATCGGCTAATCGGAGATATTATTCGAAGTGGTGGTCTTATGATTTCTGCGGTGATAGGGTTGGATATCCAAGATAGTCTTTCGCAATTGGTTAACCTTCATGGCTTGAGAACGATGAGTCAGATTTATTGATCGGATGCGACGATGGTTATTTCAGAACACTCTAACATGGATGATGTAGCAGATCTGAAGTATAAATTTGAGCCGAGCTCGAGTTCGGAGTCGATTTGCGACAAGGCGACTGGTGCCCCAGGGAGGGAGTGATTCATAAGATCGAGACTATTGTTTGAAGATTCAAGGCTATAAGTTGCTAGATGCTTGTTGAGTTGAATGATGAATATGATCTAAGATGGTGATTGATAGGATTATCTCATATTAGGTATCCTAATAATAATATAATTGGAGCAAAGTCCTAGTCATACCTAGTCAGTGAATTCTAAATATGAAAACGTATGTCATATCTACATAGGATTTGATTTCTATATATAGACACATGACATGCTATACAAAGGGGTCCAAGGTTCCTTATGTAGAGAATTAATTATGCTCAAGTAAATATGTTGGGTAGCCACCAATATATTAAGAAAAAGAAAGAAGAAATAGAGAGATTGAAGGAGAGAAAAATTGAATTTGTCATATCTTCTTCGGTGTAATCTCTAGGAATTTTTTGTGTTCTTTTTATGTACTTTCTCTGGTAGATGGGGTTACGAAGTTATAGCGATCTTATAAAACCTTGTAACATTTTTTAGTAGTGATCTCGCTTTCTGCTGATTTTTTTACCGGTTAGAATTTTTTCAGTTAATTCTTGTGACTTTGTATTGAATTGTGTGATCTTCATTTTTCTGCATAAGTCAATCACCGTGTTTGGTGTTGGCGGGTATTGGTTTATCGTTGATGCTTATCTTGAGGAATAGTTTCCGCTTTTATTTCCAACAAGTGGCATCAAAGTTTCGGTTGAAGATTCAGATGATCGGTAATGTCGATGAAGAATATGGCAATGCTCAGATGATTGGAGGTGGGGAAGTTCAATAGCAAAGGGAACTTCGGACTGTGACAAAGAAAGGGCTAAAGATCTTGGCCTTCATAAAGTCTTGTTGGAAAAATCAACAAGCCATAGACAATGAATGATGACGAATGGAGGATAAAAAGATGAAGGCTACTAGTTCCATCAGGTTATATTTCTAGTTCCATCAGGTTATATTTAGTCGATAATGTTCTCTTCAACGCCATAGAGAGAGAAAAACTGCAGTCGGACTTTGGAAAAAGTTGGAGAGGTTGTACATGCCTAAGTCTATCACAACAAGACTGATCTTGAAGTAGCATTTATATGGCCTAAGGATGAAGGAATGTGAAAATCTACTGAAACACTTAAATGTGTTCAACGGACTTTTGAACCAACTTCACATTGTTGGTGCAAAGGTGGAGGAAGAAGACAATGTCATATTGCTTCTTACCTCGCTTCCCTCTTCGTACGAGCACGTAGTAACTACGCTTCTATATGGGAAGGATGTGGTAAAGCTGGAGGAAGTCAATGCATCACTTTTATCTAACCAATCATTGAAAAACCATGCTTCTAAGGGTGAACAATTGGCGGTGGTAGCAGATGGAAGATGAGAGACTCTTGATTAGAGATTGGAAACGGCATAATCTCGATATATATCAAGAAAAAAGGACGACGCGTGTTATTATTGCAAAGAATTTGGCCACATCAGAAGAAACTGCGTGCAATGTGCGAAAAAGAAAAAGAATCTTGAAGATGCAGAATCTTGTAGATGCAGCAGTGATGGCGCAAGAGCATGATGACACTTGGAACAATTTGCTCACGGACTCCTAGAAAGACTGGTATTGTTCGCTTCGGTGATGACTCGGTTTGTGAGATCGTCAGTGAAAAAATAATAGATATTAAGATGCATAGTAGGATGGTGTGCATACTTTGTGTGGTACGATATGTGTACAGATGCGCATGAATCTCATATCTTGGACGTGCTAAGACTCTGCGGGCTGTGATTTTACAAAGAGAGGAGCTCTAAGGGTGATATGTGGTTGCATAGTGCTCATGAAGGAAGAGAAGTACGATAATATTTATCGGTTGGTAGGAGATAATGTTCGAGATAGTATGGATGGATAGGAGTCCAATTTTTAAAACATTGAGCAAAATAGGATTCTGGCTTCAATCAGAAGAAGATGAGGACTACACTCATCTCAATATTTAACCTTCATGGAGATCAAACTCCTATTTTGTTCAATGTTTTATAACTGGACCGAAGATCAACCCAATCATGACATTGGGTTGGGTCAAACCGGTCCAACCAGTGGATTAACATGGATTGAACCGAATATATTGGCTTACAATCTTGTATTGAATATATTACATAGTACCTACATATATACTAAGAAGTTTTGCATGTTTACCATAATAGATTTAGTAAAGAAGCAAATATATTAACTTTGATTGCATGTAAAATCTAAAATAAAAGTCAAGATCAAATCGGTTCAAACCTCAATTGGATCGATTCGATGGCTGCAAAATAGCCAACCAACATAGGGTCTTCACTTTTCTCTAGAAAAAACTTTTTAAGGATTTCCGTTACACTACTTGGTAATGTAGAACAAATTTGACATAAGTAGGACTGGTTCTCTTCCACGGGTTGGTAAAATGAAATTGAAGAAAGTGCAGAAATCAAAGACGGAATGCTTGTTTTGTTTTCCGACAAAAGTCGGCATGCTCAAATTGATAAAGCACCAGCATATAAAGGAACAATTTTACCATTTTGGGGAAGGGGAAGAAGCTCCCATATGCCATGGATTTGGACCTAACTCGGAAGCTATTTCCAGAATGAAGAATATATATATCACCACAAGTGACCCCATCCACAACATGTTTCCATCCATTAATACGCTGGTAAGTATATATATACCACACTAACAGTACACATGTAAAGATGGTAAAATTTAAATCTGAAGTATCTCAACGCAGATATTATGGCATTTGTAAACATGCAGCAAAAAGCTTAGCAAGAAGAAGAATTAGCTACTATGGCACTTTAACAGAAAAAAGAAAAAAGAAAAAAAAACTCGTAGCTGCATGTGTCACCCAATCAAGCATCAACATGCAACCATGTTGACAAGTTTTTCTTTCTTGTAATCACCAAAACGAAAAAGCTTCATCATATCCCCCTTCTCAGTTCTCAAGAATAAACTTGGCATGGCATTTTTTTTTAAACTAAATCTTGACTAGATAATAATTCATGTAGACCTCACTTAAATATACAACTCATAAGTTTGTAGTTGTTCCTCAGGAAAATTGTGACACAAAGTTGCTTACCTCATCAAGGAAAAAGAGGAAAGACAAAGAACAAGGCAAAACAAAATGATCCTCCAATATCCAGTCTTATAAGAGATACATAAGTGGAGGGAAGCAACCTAAAGCACCAATAACTAGCAAGTACACGACTCAAAATTAAGACAAAAGGCTCTCACAGACCTTGATGTCAGCTGCCTGCGCGTCCAATATTGCTTGGCCAGATGGGCCAGACTGCACGCTCTTCATAACCGAATCAAATATGTCCCTCTGGTACCTAGAATCCTCAACCTTCTTCAGGATCTCCTCCACCACTTTGAAACTCAACCCACCCACAAGAATAAGCTTTCCAGCAAGATCACCAAAATAAGCCGGTGCTTTGGGCAAATCAATGCTGACATCATCTAGCATCGATCCGTAGAGCAAACAGCCAGTTCCCAAGTTTATTGGAGTAAAAATCTTCTTAACAAATAGGAAGTCTAGAAGCTTCACTAGTAAATCAACGGAAGCAGGTCCCTTGTCTAGAGCAAGGTTGATTGCTTCCTTCACAACCTCTGGGTGATATTCAGGGCTCTTCAACTCCTCAATGCATTGCAGTGCTTCATCTAGCATACGTACATGGAAATACTCCTCGAGAAGTGCAATTGTTTTCTTATGTAACTCATTAGGGTTCATCCTTGCTGCTGATTGCTTTACAGTAACAGAGGGCACTGGGGTTGGGATAACTGGTCCAAGAGGCTTCAAGGGGTTAAGGTTTTGAAGTGGAGAGTCCGCTGGACGTGAAACAAAAGCTGATGGGCGGGATTGCATGCCACCAGCACCACCACTGCCCTGCAATAATGCACTAGTTTTACCTGTAATAAGACTACCGCTACCCTGAGGTAACAGCTTCACATTGACTGCAGTCGTCTTTCCAACCATAGGAACTGGGACACCCTTATATGTTGATTTCGATCGTTGGACTTCCCAGTTGTCACCATCAAACCCCGGCATTCCTGGCATCTTTCTTGATCCTGGCATTCCAGGCATCATACCTCCAGCTCCAGGTCTAGGAAAGTCACCAGAGCTAAGAGGCCCTCCTACAGCACCTGCCCCATGACCGCCGATTCTCATGCCTGCAGTTGCTCCAGGACGCAAACCAAGAGTCTTCTCTGCTTCACTGTGGATTTCAGAAATTTTCTTGGCTTTAATCTGCAAATTCAAGCATGTGATGTTTCAATAAAAGTAAGCAAGATTGCTCAATTGCTTCACCTTAATTGTTATTTGAACAAAAAGATCACAATAAACTTTTGGTAAAAGTTATGTCTTGGTCCGAGTGGGGATAGCATTTCTCTTCTGCATGTCCAGGAAGAGTTATGGGGAGAAAAACACAAATCTTCCCTATGAGTTCCAGTACCGATAAGAATTCTAGTTCTTCTCTGAATCAACTATGCAACATGGATGCAAGTCCCAAGTACTATAACTTTGAATTATCAATGCTAAATGTCAAAATCTAGCAAGACCTTTCTGCAGTGCAGTGACTGATAAGCATAAACATCAAGCCTTGTACCAAGTACTTGACTTCAACATAGCCACTCTTACCAGTTATTCCTCTTGAGGGCACTATCTGATTCCTTACCAAATTTTCTAGATTGTTTCTACAACTTCTATAAATGTGATATCAGCTTTTGGTATGACGTCTTCATACCATGTCGACCAAATCATCAAGGTGAATCCCTCTAATATTTAATCTCACGCTTCCTAGATAACTACAGTACACACCCTAACATTCTTGGTTGTCTTATTTGTCAAGCCATGCATCAATCAAATTACACGCAGGAGGCTTTTCTCAACCATAGACACATTCCTGAACAAGTCTCTCTCAGGCCAAGTTATTGCATCTAACATTTAATTCATGTTCGATAGCAAAATCAAAAAGGGAAATAATGCTATATATCTTATCAGCTACAAGATGAATTCATAGGACTTGGTAGCTTACCTCTTCACGACGTGGAACCCATTTGTTGGCACGGAGATCTAGGACATCTCGGACCATAAACCTTAACCTTGGTTCAAGCTGAGGATTCCTTGTAAGTTCCTTTAACCGGTTGAAATAGACATCATTGAAGCGACGAGAGTTGGGGCTTTTATCCAACTGCTTTCCAATTGTATTAAAGAACTGACAGATAGCCTCAACATTTTCCTCAGCTGGGCAAGTTTTTCCATCGTGTCCCAGCAATTCCTGCACAGTATCAGAATATTGAGCAAATTCTTAGTCAATAAAACATCAAACATCTAAAGAAAACAGAATATTGCATATACAAAAACCTGCACAATGTGATGAACAATCTTCTCAGGGACCATCTTTTGCTTTAGAAGTTCACCGATAAGGCGGATATTACCAAGGGTGCGAAGCTTCACCAATCTTTCTTTATCCCTACGTTCCAACTCTTGGTCTGGACCAGTAAGTTTCCTGATCTCAGCTCTCAAACTATCAGATCCTTCGAAGGCCTCTTGACAGTTATTCAAGAGTATTCGCTTGAATGTGATTTGTTTTCCACCCACCTCTTCAGAGGGAAATGGAGGGAGTTTTTCGTTGAGATCGGAGCATAGTTGAGCGTACATGGGACAAAAGGTAGGCTCCAAAACTGCTTTGTCAAATATCAGCATAATCACGCCCTGCAATATCAGGTTATGTTCAGCAATGTGATTTCACCATGATACATAGTAAGAGATCAACTTCTCTGGGAATGGATGGAAACCTTTAGAATATCGGGCGTTGTTATTCCAGAATCAATCAGCTGACCCTTGAGGAGATCAAATTTCTCAGGTGTCAGCTTGTTTAATATTCTGCACATAAGGACAAAAGAGAATTAGTGAGACTACCTTTTGTTAACTATCCATCACCCAACTGAGAGATTTCAGAAAGGGAGAATAGGCCACAAAATTGAAATTCAAAGAAGCATTCTTTCCAAGCGGAAGAAGATTACATGCACAACCAATTTAAGGGGAGAAATATCAGTAATATATAGGAGGCAAAACGAATAACTGGTTTTGCTTACTAGATGTTGAAGACCAAAAGAGAAATGATAACAAAACTAAATAATAATGGCATTACCCTTTTACTGTTTTCAAAACCCTATCGTCGTCGGAGAGATTGCCTCTCCTTGCAGACCATGGCACTTCAGCCTTAATCAGAGCATGAGCAGGTCCGCCCTGCTTGGTTACAATAATACATCAAATAGTCAGCATAGGAGACTGTAATAAAAGAAATAAAAACAAATTAAAAAAAGAATGTAGGATGAGTGCAGTAAAACAAAATAATTCACAACTTGAAAGTGATAAAAGAAGATTAGCAAAAAGATGGATCATATGCAAGAATGTAATAAGCGGATGGGCAAGTTTATGACAAACGGTTCAGAGTCCACTTCAGCATCTCATCAGTTGGATTCACCAAATATAATATGTTACAGACAAGATTAAAGAAAATAAACTTCAGTTGCCAGAGATATACCACTATTATATATATATATATATATATATATATATATATATATATATATATATACTTGCACACTTTGAGAAGAGAGAGAGGTGGGGCCCATTTTGTTTCACACATGGCAAGCCATTAGATGGGCTGTATCAAAACTTTGATACAGCCATCTGTATCAAAGTTTTACTCATTGGGGACAATAGTCCACATTGTTTGATTCTTAACACAAATTAAGGGTGGTTATCTAATATGTTATAAGATCATCATATAATATATTTGCAGAAAGAAACACCATATGAGAATTTGTACAAATTGTAAAATGAGTTGTAATCTTATATAGGGGGAGTCACTTGGCGTGACGGTAAGGCTTGGTACTTGTATCCTGGCGGATATGGGTTCAAGTCACGGAAATAGCCTCACCAAAAATATGGGGGTAAGACTGCATACATATACCGCTATTGGGAACAATAGTCCACACTGTTTGATTCTTAACACTAGTTGAAAGGTGGTTATCTAATAGGTTATAAGATTATCATATAACATATTTGCAGAAAGTACCACCCTATGAGAATTTGTACAAATAGTAAAACGAGTTGTAATCTTATATAAGGGGAGTCACTTGGCATGACGGTAAGGCTTGGTGCTTGTATCCTGATGGATGGGTTCAAGTCACGGAAAGAGCCTCTCTCCAAAAATAACGTGGTAAGACTGCATACATCATGACTCTCCCAAGACCTTGATAAAGAGGGAGCCTTGTGGCACTAGCCTTTTTTAAGTTATAATCTTATCTAACCGCATTTCAGTGTACTTTTTGCTCAAGCTGATATTATATGAAATGAAATAAATACTATTAAAGGCATAAAAATTGAACCAATGACGAGCTTCTTCACCAAACGATATGCCATGTATATAAGCTCAATCAACATACATAAATGTCACTGGATGCGTAAAGCCTTTTGGACCACTCTTTAGTTCACTATCAATTAACTCAATCGACCTTTTTTACTGCCTAGTGATAAAATTGATCGAAAATAAAACAATCAATGCAGGGAAAAAGTGATTAAACTTCCTGGAGTTCAGCAAAAGCAGCCTAAGAGCATTTCAGGCATTTATCTTGCTTATTAGTGTGAAGTCCTTTCGAAAGTGCACTTTTGCGCTATTTGGTGTTCCATGAACATACATTATTCCGCAGGTCGAGTCAACAGAGCCAATAGTGTAGTTAGATTTTATAGTTCTTTGTCTGGCTTATTAACCAATACCAAACAAAACATTCTCTCATTTGAGGGAAACTATAAACCGGATGTTAAGTTAAATATTCTCACATTCTTCTTAGTAATAACTTTTAAATTTTGATAATTCTTCCTTCATAAGACCATCTCCACAAACTCCCTGATAACAAATGTAGTTTACACAGATTTTATCATGGCTTATGTGCTTCACAAATATATTTATTTATCTCAGAGTCTAACTTAAGATGGTTGGGCAGAGACATTGTCTCGAGGAGGCAAAGTAACAGAAAAACTATAGTTTCAGATCATGGTAAGACTAATAACTAATTAACAGCTAACATGCTCCTTTCTTGCATTTAATTGCAACATATTTTGAATTAAAAAACAGGCCAAAACACTCATAACACAACTATCATAGAAATATCAGAGAGGGTATACACAGAGAGGATGGCTTTAGAGAATATATGCGAAAAGGCATATCTCTAACTTAGCAGTAAAGATCGAGAATCAAACGTAAAACTCGAGAATAAGCATGCTGACCCGGACAAAATCTGGGGTGATATATGTACTAAAAATACCCGAACTTGAGCCAGGCACTAGATGTAGACTTACCGTTTCAAAAAAAAAAAAGTACAAATCCAAGCTTGTCTTGTTTACATCAGACGAAGACCCCATCCAAGGGTGTAAGAGCAGAACTCCTAGATATAGACCCATATAATTATTTTAATCCCCTATTATGTGTGCCATTCATGTGTGAATTGCAGGAGAGATTACCGTGCATTTGGGGTTAGCACACTTTAGATCTATCTTTAGCTGCCTTCATATTCCATGGCTCCATTTCTGTTTGTGGATTTTTCTTCAAACTTCACCAATGGATTTAGGCCGAGGAGGATGAAATTGCTTCTCTTGATCTCTGATTTACTTCCAGTATTTATTGGTTTGGACAGTTTGGTGTAATAATAACTCGTGCTTCGCTCCATAGCATGATAATGCCAAAAATATTAAGTTACTTACTGAGACAAAACCACATAACAGGACGTAATATAATTGAACTCACAAACTTTTTAGCCTAAAGAAGGTAAAAACCAGCTAGTTCCCCACAATGCTTCAGCCCTCCAATTAATCTACCAGCAAATGCTCAAATATCCAATATGGAATTGCCATGTATTAAAGTTCACCTTCCACTTGACTTGAAACCATAAATGCACCAAACTTATCATGAGATCAAACTGACAGAGAAATGGTGTCAGATAATATACACACTTGCCATCAAACTTATCAAACGGTTGGATTGCTAAGTCTGGCAGTTACCACTATTGAATGTTGATTAATAGGAGTTACTCTTATTAATACCCGACGTTCTCTAGTAGACTGTTCAGTTCTGTAACTGACGAAGGATGGGTCTCCTATATAAGGAGACCACCAGCTCTTGTGTAATAAGGACTCTGAAAGAAGAAGGAAAAGAAAAAGAAAAAAGAGATTCCTCTCTAGCAACCAGTGCAGCAATGCTCGTCCGAGCCTTTGAAGGGAGGTGATTACTCGAGCGTTCCAGAAATTTGATTGAAGGTGCAATCTGAACTTGCTTGTTCATGGGAACGAATCAATGCAAAAGATGGTCGAATCTTGCTTTGAGCAACTGTGGTTCTGACCGCCCCTACAGATTATTCTCCTATCTCTAGCGAAGATTATTCATAGCGGCTTTTGCTACTACTCAGCAGTTTTCACTGCTCCAATTCTGTTCAAAAGTTTTTTTTTCTGCTTTTAGTTTTCATTATTTGTTTAACCAGTTTCTCGTTCAGTCTAAAAGACTTGTTCAAGACTATCAACAACAGGTAACAGCATGATGATATTAACACATATTGGATTTCCAATCCCCCAAAGTAAATAGATCTTTCTCGCAAATAGGCTACTTCCTAACTTTTCCCTCTTTTGAACTTAAAAAGTATTTCATTAAAATCAAAGGGAACTCAACTCACTAATATATTTCGGAAAAATATAAAATAATAATAACACAGATGTTAATTAAAAGATGAGTGGATTGAGAATCCAATCAACGCATAAAACAGCTAGGACATATATAAAAGCAATGTAGTCAAAGGCGCGCAGGCAGCACCTCAGGACTCTCCAGGTGGAGCGTGTTTCATAATGCAGCGTGCCTTTCCCTGAGGCGCGTGGAATAGCTAAGGCGCACCTAGGCGCGCCTTGGAAATAATGTGGAAAAAAATTAACACATGGACCAATTTATACAGGCCCAAGAAGAAAAATATAGCAGGAAAAGAAAAGAAAAAATAGCATAGCAGAACTGAGAGAAGAAAAAAAAACAACCCAACAGTTGGTTAGGTTAAAGAAAATAAAAGAGCAGGAAAAGAAGGGGAAAAAAAAAAGAACAGCAGTCAGGGAAAGAAAAAAAAAATAGCAGAGACGAACTGAGAAAAAAGAAAGAAAGAAAACCAGATCACTACCTGGCTGGCGACGGCGGCTCTTCAGGTGAGACATCTCCTCTCTCTCTTTCTGGTTTTTCTTTACTGTTTTTTTGAACTGCTGTTGTTTTGAACACTGTTTTTTGGTGCAGTTTTTTTTTTTGTTTTGTTTTTAACTGAGAGAAGAACTGAAAGAATTTTTTACTCTTTTTTTTAATACCGTTTTTTTGAAACTAGAGGAAAGAAAGTGATTGCATGTTAACCTACACATGGAAGGAATTGGAAGCACACAGGTTTATCAATGCAGAAACCTGATATATATATATATATATATATATATATATATATATATATATATATATATATACTCCCTTCTGTGCATAATACTAAGGGGACTAATCCATAGTATATATATAATAAGAATGAAAAGCCATATGAGATGAAAATCTCACATACGGTTCTGGAACGGAGATTTTTTGAATAAAATGAACGACCGTAACGGATGACGGCTCAATCCGAAGGAAATTATGTGGAATATATATATATATATATATATATATATATAATATTTGCGTCTCGCTTCGCTCGGAAGTGCGCCTTGCGCCTTTGACTATCTTGTATAAAAGATTAACATGATGCATAAAAACAAAATGCAAATATACATACATGAACATACAAAGCAATAAAAATTACTGCCAACATTCACTGGGACAAAACTTTTATCTATGAGTATAGACCTAGAACTAAGGGAAGCAACTATTATCGAACTAGAGAGATCATTCAAGAGCAACTAGCAAACATCAAAAGAAAGAGGATAACAATAATAAGAATGAAAAGCCAAGATATCACAAAGATAAAATACTCATGTACCCCTTGGGAGGAAACTTGTACTCTTGACGAAAATTGGGAGCTCAACTGGTCCTCCCTATTTTGGCCAGATTCTTTATAATCGCGATCTGTAAGCCAAGATCTCTCCTCTCCAACAGAGGATAATTGTCCAGAGCGACCACGCCAATCACGATTATCAGGCTCGTAATATCGACCTTGTGATTGAGTTTGCGGCTGAAGCAATATACATGTCAGTAGGTTACAAAAATCATTTCACACATGGACATACAAACAGGTCACATTCTTATTTAATGAAACATGCACACTGCACATGACACAACCTTACACGCACGAGTATATGCATATAATACTCGAAGGTTTATATTTCATTGGAAACAAATCAGGTTTTAAAATTAGAACTTACATTAGCATCATTGTGCACCCAAGTTTGTTCTTCACCAAAAAGTTCAACTTCAACTTCGTGCTTGACTTTCAGTATATCCTCAGGTACATCAACAACCTTTTCACAAACAAAACAAAAGGTAAGATATAATAAATTCAGGAGTTATCGGAAACATGACTAAAGGCTATAGGAGACTGGGGAATCCACGGAGTAAGTTCCTCTAAGAACAAAAAAGGAAAAAGAGTCAAGTATACAAAACCTTCTAAAATAATTGAAGAAACTTCAGTCAAATCTTTATGAAATATGCTCTACATATCTGAGTTGCATCACAGAGCTTCCCTTGCATTACGACTCTACTTATTCTGGGAGAGTTGCAACAAAGACTCTTTTAAGGTAAATCGATGCTCCAAGAATTTAATGTATGTAATTGCAAGTCTATCACTGGTGTGCCCCAGCTGTTCCCCATCAACTTCCATCGATGCAGGCAGACTTAAGGGCACATGCCAAAATGTTTCATCTGTTCAAGATGGTTTATTTCTACCAACCATATACAAAAACTTGTAAAATAACTGAAGAAACTTAAGTCAAATATTTATGAAATATATACCTATCTATCTGAGTCACATCATAGAGCTTTCCTCGCATTCCGACTCTACTTATTCTGGGTGAGTTGCAAGAAAGACTATTTGTATGCTTTGTTTGGAAACTTTTGAAAGGAAGGAAAGGAAAATTTGAGGGAAAAGAAAATGGAGGGGAGTAAAATGAAAGTAAAGTTAATTTTTCTTTCCCTTGTTTGGATGAAGAAAAAGTAAGGAAAAGAAAAAGTTTAAAAATAAATTTGTCTTTATATGGATAGAGATATAATTACTATTTAGTCCTTGGTATTCTCGTATCGTAATTTATATGAGGGGTGGTTGGGTAAATTAATCCAACATCCTCTCATCTCTCCACTTTTCTCCCACTTTTGGGAGAGAAAAATTTAGTGGAACCCACATAATTTGTTCCCTTACCTTCCCCACTTTCCCTCCCCCCTTCACAAACACCACCACTTATAATTTTTCTCACTTTCCCCTCAACTTTTTCCTTCTTACTACTTTTCCCCCTTCCCAAACACTACCTTAAGGCCTTGTTTAGTTCGCGGAAAGGAAAGGTGACGAGGACATTATTTAAATTTCAAATTCAGCTTTTTTATTTTTTATTGTTACCTAGTCTCTAGGAGGAGGTTGTGTGGTTGTTGGGTTATTTTATTTTTTTGTTGGGTTGTTGTTTTGTAGTTGCAACTTACATATTCCTTAGGAATGGATTAGTTGGTTGAGTGTTTGTTTTGAGAGCCTATTTATATCCTTATTTGTGAAAGAAAATGGCAATGGATGAATGATAAATGAAATGAATTTTTCTTGAACTCTACTTCCCTATGGCTGAGATGGCCCCTCCCTCCTCCCTCTCCTAAAATCCCTCTCACTCCCCTCCCCTCTTCCGGACAACATATACACACCCACACCCCCTCCTTTCTCCTCCGAGCAGTCCAGAAGCAGCAGTCCAGAAGCATCTCCAGCAGGAAAAGCAGCAGCAGCAGTAGCTGCAGTAGAAGCGGGAAGCAGCAGCGGAAAGTAGCGGTTCCGTTCCCCCCTCTAGTAATCTCTCGACGTTCCGATTATAGTCCCTCTTCATTCTAAATCAAGTAAGTATGACTACTACATCCATCATTCAATATGCTATCAATAAGGTGTTGATCCACCCATAATTTGAGTGCTTCTACAAGAGAAAAGAAAATGAAAATTGTGGTTATCAATCTACGTAATAAATAGAGAACTATCATAATTTAGTGGTAACTTGATTCAATTTTTTTGTCAAATTCTAAGGGTTGCATGCTAGCTTATGATCTCTTGCCTAATATAACCATTAATTTTGTCGACCTAGAAATTCTTTGGTAATTAGTAGAGGCTAAAATGAACTAATCTTAATCCAATTTAATTTGCTGATTTTAATTCTTTCATTCCGCATCAAAAGGAAATCAATTTGTTGCTCTTTCCTTTCCTTCAGGAAATTACAATTCCCATCGATTTTCATTTCCGGTGTTTGGAAATGCCAAAAAAATTGGAAGGGAAAGTGAATACTTAAATGTGGGAAAGTGAATCATTGGTTGGATGGAGGGAACCATTTTCTCCCTAATTTCCTTTCCGTTGGGAATCACTTTCCTTTCCTCCTTAATTCATTTTGCATCCAAATATAGGAAAGTAATGACTTTCCTTTCTCAACCCCATGATTCCACGAACCAAACGAGGCCTAAGGTGAATCAATGCCCCCCAGAATACCAACCAATTAATGTATGGAAAATAGCAAGTGTCTTCGTGACGTGCCCAAGTTGTTCCCCATCAATTTAACCCAATGTAGACTTAAGTGCACATGCCAAAATATTTGATCTGTTCAAGATGGTTGATTTATACCAACCTTTTCAGGATGCTTCCTTCGAACAATATTTTTTTCTTCTTTTGACTATTAAGTTTGATACAGATTTCGAACAATGTTATTCCATTGTATAAATATTTTATTGCTTTTTGTATTCAGTTACACAATTCATTGGATAAATTTTTGGAGATTAGGACCAGTAAGAAGTTGCATAATTCGCTGGGGAAAAAAAAAGCTCTCTAAGAGACTCAGAAAATAAACTATTGTTATTCATTTCATCTTATGTTCGCTAGTAAGCTTCTTCAAGTAACAAGCAGAAAATAAATAATGGTCAAAATCTTAGATCTTTTTATTTGTTTCCAGATACATAACTCACAAGATAAAGTTTTGAGAATTAGGGGCATTATGTAATACCGGAAATCACAAAACAACTCTCTTAGCTTAGAAAAAATAATATAGATAATAAATAGAGAAGTCTACCTCACGAAGTTGCAAAAGCTGGTCTCTTGTGAAGCGAATGAGTTCGTGGCCATCAAAACGCGATTCTCCAGTCTGGTACATAAACATTCAGTTAGAAATAGAAGACATTAGAGTAATACATCAAACATAAAAGGAACTATATGATAAACCCAAACAATCATTCAATACTAAACATATCGTATGAATAGGATCGCTGAAAGAATTAATCATATTCCATTATCTTGTACAAAGAAGTTTATATGTTCTGAACTATTTACTTGTCTAATACAATCAAATATCATGATGACATTAACAATAAAGAATATCATCTTCAATTAAAAAGCCAAGTAGCATCCATTGGACCAAATCTAAATAATCAGTTCTATTGTTCTCACAAACCTGCAAGTCACATAATGATAATAGTAAAAAAAATACCACCTTTATATAAAAGGCCTAAAAGAAGTATTTAAATACAAATTTTCGAACCAAAAACCAAAATTAAAGAAACTCTTCTAGAAAATCAAAAGAAATTATATTCAACTCCCAACTCTCCAAGAAATGAGCCACGTATACACTGTGACTCATCAATATACCCCAAAAAATTTGGATAAAGGCTGTTGCTGTATCAAAGAAATCGCAAATTGCAGCTTTGGCTGAAATCAGTGAGCAAAACCCAATTGAGAATTTTAGATATTCCCTTCGTTTCAAGAACCAAATATAGCCCACATCCATACCAGAAACCTTACTCTAGTTTTCCAAGAAATCAAGCTATACACTGTAACTCAACAGTATAGCCATAATCTTCAAACTTCCATAAAAAATGACAACTTCAGCTATTTGTTGAAACAAATCAACCGAAAACCTAAAAGTAAGATATGTCACTCTAATTAAAGACCAATATAAAAGCTGCCAGAACCAATTTGTCACTTAAACACAATTTTCCAAGAAATCCGAGCCACATATACATTACAAGACATCAATGATTAACCCTAAAGGTACCGGCTTTGGGATGTTTTTGAACCAATCGTTTATGAAAACTCTTGCTTGTTAAATTTTTTAAGACACTGGTTTTTGTCGCCTCAAAAACTTCCCAAAATCGGTGTAATGTATTTTTGGATGTCTTTATAAACACCCCAAATCAGTAGATTTTGAGAGGTTTATTATTTCATTCCATTTATATCCTCAAAAAAGATATATAATTATAACTACTAATATCATATCCTATCTTTTCTTTCTCATCTGTATTTCTTTTCTATTTCTTCCAAAATATGGCTACTTTTTCCAGTAAGTTTTTAAAATCTCTTTCCTACTTTCATCCAGACATTTCTATTATTTCATATGTTTCTATTATTTTGATCAAATATGAAATTCTAGCTCTTGATCGAGGCGGGTGGTAGTCTCCGTGCTCGATGGCAGTTCCCGCCCTCGGGTGGTAAATTTATGCATGTAAAAAAATTTCAGAACCACTTGTTAATGAATTATCAAGTATGAGTTTGACTGTTTTAAAAATCGCTACTTAAAACCATCCAAAATCAGACCTCTCATAACCGTTCATAGCTGATACTCTAAAAACACTTGATAACCGGTACCCCTACAATTGACAAGCAGACCCTAACAATTCTATATCTTACCAACTTGAAGCTATTGCTGAAATCAGTGAACCAAACCGAATTCAGATGCTTTTTTTCTAATTAAACAACAATATAAAAACTGTCACACTATAAGATCTGACAAAACCCAAAAAAATCGCAACTTTCAGCTATTGCTGAATTTGGTGAACCAGAAAATCTCAAGTCAAGAAGAAAAACCTCCGCCGCCGCTAATCCATCCAAAGCCGAACCCTAATTTCCGATAATCGAGGCGCATATACACCGCCACTAATAGATGGTTTATTAAAAAAAATTGAAACTTGCTGCCATTGCTGAAACCGTACACACACACAGATCACCAATCCCTCACAAACCCTAACCCTAACCCTAACTTCTAGACCAAGAGTCCAACGCAATAACCCTAGATGCAGAGGAGTACGAACCTTGGGAGCGGCAGCGCCTCCGTGCTGCCGAAGAGACGTCGGATCGGACTGGTACGAGGATCCAATAGCCGCCGCGAACGCCGGAGAGCTGGCAAAAAATCTGCTGCCGCCTCGACTGCCGCCGCCTGGCCTCAAACTTATCTTCGCCGCCTGATCCTCCTGCATAACTCGCCGGTGAGCTTCTTGCGTTGGCGGTGACCGTACCCCCTCTTCCCCGCTGGATCGATTCGGGAATTATTCGCCGAAATATTAGGCCGATCTTGAAGAAGAAATAAGAGAGAGAGAAGAGGAGCGAGAAAACGTGAAACCCCTTTTTAATTAGACTCTGACAAAGGCAATACAAAAAAGACTCATAGCCCAAATTGTTACCATGAATAATTACAAGTTTGACACTTTCAAAAATTACTCATCGACTGTCCACTTCTATTTATTTTTTTATAATCATGACTATCACCTATCAATTGAAAGGACTCTCAAAATATTAACAGTCCAAACAATTGGAAAGAGTGTTAATATATTTTTTAGGACTGTCAAAAATTTGACAGTCCTTCCAATTGGTAGGACTGTCAAAATTTTGATAGTCCAAAGGGAAGGACTACGCGAGGTGACACGAGTACGGGGCTGCGTGGAGGCCGGAAAGGAGAGGAGGAGGCGGAGGAGGAAACGGCGGCGGGAGGCGGGGGAGGAGGCAGAGGCGCAGGCGGGGGGGGGGGGGGGGGGGGCGCACGCGCTCACCTCCGCTGCTGCTGTTGCTGCTGCCGCTTCTGTTGCTGTTGTTGTTGCCGTCGTCGTCGTTGTCGGCGCTAGGCGTAGCCGAAGTCCCCCGCGAGCGCATGTCTCCGCCGCGCACACCCTCCCTCCCTCCCCGCACGCTGCTTCTTCTTCATCATCGCCTTTGTGACGGAGCCGATAGGAAGGTGCTTGAGGTGAGGTGAGGCGGCGGCGACGCGGTCGATAGCGAGATCAACGACGCGGAGAGGAGGAAAAACACGAGAGGAGGGAGGAGGTGAGGTCGGAAGGGGTGGGATGAGGGAGGAGCAGGAGGAGGGAGATAAAGAGGGTAGGCAGCCCTAGTAAATTTTGTACTAGTCTGAATATAAATTGTTTCTAACTGGACTAGCACTAATACCGGACTAGTCCTGACTCATTTTGGTAGTTGCCTTTATTAAGAGCTTTTAATTACTATAATGCGTTGGATTAGTTGAGTAAATATGAGTATCTTGGAGGGACAAAAAGGGAATCTAAAAATACCTTATTTTTGTTTAAGTTGGTTTCCTCGTAGACTCGGTTTATATTTTTGATTATAATGCCTGCTTGTGTTTTTTAAAGTTATTCCAAAAGTTGTGGTAACAACGAATTATAAAATAAAATAAAAAATAATAGTTCATTCAATTTGGAACAACGTTTAACAACCAAGGAGACTACTGTTAAAAGTTGCTTTTTTTTAGAATAAACCTAGAATGGAAAAAAAAAGGAGAAAATATCTCTTATTAGTGTAATCACATAATGTGAGCCAAATATCTTATTTGTACAACCCAATAAAGATATAATACTAATATCTAATCAATGTGGGACTAAAACCAAAGTGGGAATCCAACGCTTTAGTTACTCACGTTATAACACTCCCCCTTTGGATGACCACCATCTCTAAACCTATTGCTTCGTTAAAACTTTGTCAAGAAAATCCATTAGGATAAACACATGTGCGAAAGAAAAGAGTACAATCTTTAGGATGACTTAGATAGGTGTTGGACACGCTTAATGTTGTCTCATTAAATCCTTGTTAGGAAAAATTCAATGGAAAAAAAATTCATGACTAAGGAAAAAGAGTACAACGCATTATAGTCCATAAAAAATGTATCTCCCCCTGAAAATAATCACTCCCCCTGATGATGTTGATCCTGAACAGTCAGCTGATGAAGACGCCGCATTCCAATTCCATGAACTAGTTTCTAAAAAATTAACTTTGGCAACGATTTGGTGAACAAGTCTGCAAGATTATCACTTAAGCGAACTTGTTGGACGTCAATATCAAAGTTCTTCTGAAGCTCATGAGTATAGAAAAACTTCGGTAAGATGTGCTTGGTCATGTCTCCTTTAATGAATCCACCTTGAATTTGTGCAATACATGCTGCATTATCCTCATGAATAACAGTTGGAGTATCTGTGGTAGAAAAAATATGACAGGAGCTACGAATGTGTTGAATCAACGATCTCAGCCAAATACATTATCTACTTGCTTCATGGAGAGCCAATATTTTTGAGTGATTTGAGGAGGTAGTTGTAACACCCTGTTTTTTAAAAATTTTAAAAATAAATTTTTTGGAATGTTCGATAATTTTTAATTAATTATTAAAAATGTCCTTCAGGGATTAATATTTTTATGGATTAAACTAATTATTAAAATATTACAAAAATTAAATTTTTGGGTGTATTATTAATTATTGGATGTTGTACAATTTTTTGAAATTTATTGGGCTCAAAAACTATTTTTAAATGACTAAAAACCCCCATTTTAAATAAACCAGATTGAAACGGGTTGAACCGGGCTCAAACCGGACTGAACCGGTCCAACCAAACCGGACCGGCCAATTGAACCAAACCCTAACGGGTCGGGTCTTACCCAACCCGACCCGACCCGAACCCGAACCCGACCCAACCCAATTCCCCCTCAGCCACGACCCGCTCCCCCCCCCCCCCCCCCCCGCGTTTTCCGGCCACGACAGCACCCCCTCCGCCGACACGACCGCCACGACCGCCACGACCTCACCTCCGGTGCCCCGCGGCCCCACGACCCCTCTCCCCGCCTCTCCCTCTCCCCTTCCCTATAAAACCCCCCCCGTCGACC
This sequence comes from Iris macrosiphon, assembly GCA_036927795.1. Lineage (NCBI taxonomy): Eukaryota > Viridiplantae > Streptophyta > Magnoliopsida > Asparagales > Iridaceae > Iris > Iris macrosiphon. The sequence goes on along the minus strand of JAYESA010000005.1, from coordinate 100,560,852 downwards.
TTCTCCACCACCGCTCCCCCTCTTCCCTTCCGCCACCACCATCACCGACGGCTCCCCGACGTCCCCGTCGACTCCAGCCCAGAGCTCCCCTGCCCGCCGACGACCCACGGCCAACCCGCCAGCAGCCGCAGCGGCCCCCAGCAACCGTCGCCGCCGCCGACGTGCCACCGTCGATGTGCCACGCCGCGCCTCCCAATTCACGACCAGCGAGGTACCTGTCTTCCCAGCCTCGTAACTCCCTGTGTATTTACCCGTTTTCGGTTCTGTCAATAACTTGGTTATTTAAATACCCTGATTTTTTTCCGGAACTGGGTGCGCCCCGCTAAATGAGGCGACTTGGTCATGTGCGAACTTCACCAAAATGTGCGTGCCGTTAATACAGACGTGTGGGATTTTGCGGAAGTTGATTTGGATGTGCGTGCACACCGGAATCAACGCGTATCCATCGACAACGTCCCGTATCGGCTCTGTTCTGAAACTCGTTGTAACTTTTTGTGTGCTCGTCGTTTTGAAATGAAACTTGCGCCATTGGACTCGTAGTATTTTTCTGGTCCTGTGACCCAAGTTTGGTTCGATTCTGATAACGTTGACAAAATCCCGTATCGTGTGCCCCACGGCTCCACTTGACGGACGATTTTGTGATCGGCTCATCAGAATCCAGTTCTGGACATTCCGTTGGGTTCGTATCATCATTATGGACTTGTAGACACTAAGTTTGACGAATTTGGAGAACTTTGTCTCTGGCACATTTTTCGGTGCGAAGTGGGCCACATGTGGACCCCACTTTGACCAGAAACTGTCACTTTTGCCCCTGTGTCCAAATTGGACTTATGGACAGGCAATTCTAGCTATTTGATATCTTTTGAACATGATGGTAATGTTTGTTTCAGCATCCGGAGACGTTCTTGAAGATTTTAGTAATACCAGAGCAGTAGTTGAAAACCAAACACCAGGCAAGTGTACCTTGCCAATCTTGCAGTACTTGCTACATAATATTCCCTTGATTTAATTATATGATAAATTGTTGTCACTACCACATTCCGAAAACAGGGGTATTTTCGACTTTTTTACAATATTTAATATTATGGTATTTATAATTAAATAAATTGCATGATAGTGTATTTGATTTAAATAATTTTGTGCGATGTGTAATTAAATATATAATTATATGCAGTGTTAATTATTTTATTTTAGCTAGCAGACTAGACCTAGAAGCCCAGTAGATGACCACCTGTCCGAATTATAGAATTCTGGATTTTATTATTTTATCTAGAATTTAATATTTGGAGATTGTAATTAATTACTGTATTTATTTAATATTTTTGCGCATTGTCTTTGCTTCGATATTTGGAGCACTACCCTAGCTTTTGTCTTCCAACAAATTTCACAATCTTGCCCTAGACATGCCCGCCTTCAATTCTGCTATTTTTGCAACTCATAATTATGCTCCCTATGCATTATTTCTAGCCGCACAAAAATCGTCGCGGACATGATTTTAAAATTCCTATTTTTGTATCGTTGTGCGTTCCAATTGAAATTGGAGGCAATCTTGACCTATTTTTCGTGCGGCCCAAATTAGGGAAATATTCTGTTCTGAGTCTTCTTCAATATTGGTATTGATGACCTGACCTGATTTTGGCTCCATGTACTCCTAATTAATTGTTGAACACAACTTGCATTTATTTCTATTTAATTTGAGGATACCATTTTATCTGATTCTGAAATTCCAAATTAATTCCAGTGCCCTGCAAATTCAGCCCATACCCATCTTACAGTGCCCCCTGACCCTACAAAACACCGGACCCCGAATCGCCCACCAAATTTTCGTCATTTTATGTGTTTGTGCAATTTCCCAAATTTAAGGGGTTAAATTGCAAATTGGCATTTTGTGGCCTCACCCAATTATTTTAACTAATGAGAGAACCTAATATTATTTGTAGCCCTCACCCTCATTTCTACATGAAGTAATTCCCTTCATGATTTAATCTAGACCACTCATTTAGAGGGTCAATCACAACCCTCCATCAAATTCCCTCATCCCTATATAATGTCTACATCCTAAACCCTAATCCCTAGGCAACAACCTAGAAAACACCACCCTCCTCAAGCCTCCATCTCCCCTCAACCCAACGTATGTAACTTCTTCCTTTCTCCTTCTCTTTCCTTTCTTTCTCTTCTTCTTCTTTTCTTCTTCTTCTTTTATTTGTTTTTTTTGAATTCAAATTGAGAGGAGAAGGGGGGGGATACTGTGCATTGTCCCCTTTCCCCCCATATACTGTTCTCCGGCCGGCTTCACGGGCCGAGCCCGACCCTCCGGACTCCCTGCTGCGTCCGGCGGCCGACTGCTCCAGCCGGCCGAGCCCCCACTGCACCCGATCCCGGCGGCCTGCGGCTGCTCCTCCCCGGCGGATCCCCCGACTGCTCCGGCCCGGCGAGTCCGCGACCCCATCCTCCTAACTCCTCCCTTCCGGCCCGAGCCACTGCTCCCTCTGGTCGACTCCAGCCGGCGGCGACTGCTCAGCCCGGCGGCCCTCGGTGAACTCCGGCGCCCTAGATCATCTCCCCCGGCCTGCTGCGCTCCCCGGCGGCCGTACTCCGGCGACCCCTCCACTGTAAGCTTCTCTTCTTCTTCCCCTCCCCCCCTTATATATATATATATATCTATATATATATATATATATATATATATATATATATATATATATATATATATATGTGTGTGTATATATATATGTGTATATATATACGTATATATATACGAGTATATATATACTATATGTATATAAATTGTAGGTACTTAATTAATGCTTCAATATGTGAATATATAGAGTATGTAAATTCTTTAGTAATGTAATGTATGTACATGTCTATTGTCTAATTAATAATTAAACATAATGTATGGTATATGTAATATATTCATGTATATATATAACCAATGTATATTTTGTATATATATTAATAAATGTGTATAGTATTATTTTAAATTAATGTTTAATAGTACATGTATTTGTATATATTATTGATGTGTAGATTTATATATATAAATATAAATACGTATATGTGAATTGGTGTGTATTAAAATAATACTTAGTGTATATGTATTCATGTACATACAAGTATTATCTTAGTATATTTTCATATGGAATATATGTAATAAAAATACGTATTTTTGGTAATTGATATATATATGCACCTATATATATGTATATGGTAAATGTATTAAGACTGGTAATGTAGGAATTTATAATGTGGATGTATATTATTTATTTAATTTATGTTTAATATGTATATATGTATAATATATAAATACATTGGTAATGCATGTTTTAAAAGAGGTAAATTGGTATATATTCAAATAACGTATTTTGGTGTATAGTACGTGTACTTCAATTAATATATATATATGTATTCTGGTATAAAATATATCATGGTTGGTATTTGTATATATATATACATATATACTTTGTACATACCATTAAAATATTTTCTATATATATATTCTAAAAATGCACTTTTGCATATATATGATATGTACGCATTTGACATGTGTTAATATATAAATGAACGTATTTTGGTAAAAATACAACTATAGCAGTGTATTTATATTGGTATATATATTTTAGAGATATACATATATTAGGTTAAATTCTTTTGTGTGTATACAAGTATTTTTATTAAGTTTATACATATATGCAAGTATCACTTATTTTAAAAGTATATATTGTGGGTATTTAACCAAGGTGTATGTATTAAATTTAACTGGTATAAATGTATATATATTATGTGTATAATTATTTTGATATATATTGGTATATATATTTTGTATAAAACCTTAGCATATTTTAATATATATATATATACTTATATTTTGTATATGTATTTAATTTGATGTATATATTGTAAGTACATAAGTTAATTAAGATGTGTAATTATGTATCTATCTACTAGGTGACCCTAGTTGACTAGTGCCCTGCCTGGCATGGCCCTGAGGCCAGTGTTTATAGACTGTATGTTAAGGTAGCATCTGATGCAAATGTTATATTGTGTTATGTCTATAGGACTGTTGGTTTACCCAGGGGATACTCTGGAATAGGACATCCATAAATACCAGCTAAGGACCCAAGGCAAGTACATTCTCTGATAATTTCCAATTCTTGATAAATTCTATAAGTTCAACAATCATGAAATGTTACATCTGAATCTTTGACACTGTGCTACACGGACTAGTATAGCTTGGATCTGCAGTCATGAGATGTTACCTTGATTATCGTATTGACATTGTACACGACATGTATATTTAGACATCGTACATGATATACTTGACTTGCTCGTGTATCGTGATGTGTCATGGTTGGATCCACAGTACTAGTTGGGGGCGGGGAAATTGCTAGTGAGAAATGTGATCAAATACCTATCGTACAAGTTTATATTATTGGTGTTAATCATTCGCCTCACGCATGATTAGCCAGGCCATGTAGCAATCGTACAAGTCCCAAGCCGATCATATTTCAAAGCTACAATTTCAAACACTTAGAATAGTTACAGTTCTCTATTTTAAATCATATACTACATCACCCGCATATGATACTGTTCCTTGTTCTTTTTATTTCCATACATGCACTGGCTGTATCATATTGCCTGTCTCTTTATATTACCTGTCTCTCTTAAATTGCTATTTCAATTATTTCACTGTCTTCTCAGTAGCTAGCATGACATGTTTTATTGTATTATAGACATTATCAATTAATGGAACTGTTATTTGAGATTGTGCTTTGCTCCTTCCTGACTGGAAATATTTTTCCAGACTATGCCTTAGAGGACCGCTGTCCGACACTTATGGTGAGTAGCTGCAGACTTGATAGTAGTTGTGATTCCAGGAGGTCTAGCTGGAAATTACTATTTTTTAGTTAGTTCTTTTAACAGTCTATTTGGTACCGGATTTGTCTCCGGCATTTGATGATTCTTGGATATTGTTGAGTTAGAATATTACTTGTGGACTTGTGTTGTGCTTAATTTAGTTTTATTATTCGAAATCTTATCGTGCTGTAATCCTGTGATTGAGTATGTGTTCATCTTATTTGTGTCATCCGTGCCTCCTAATGGAGATTGGATGCTTGCGTGACAGTAGTTAGATAGTATCAAGACCTTGACAGCGTTCTACCGCCGATGCTGCGGCGTAGGCTGGACGTACCCACGCACTCGTGCCCCTAAACCGGGTGCGGGTCGTGACACGTTTTAGTGGTGGCCCATGCAGGTCAGACTTCGCATTTAGAGCGATGTCGTAGTAGTGTGGCATCTTTGTTACACTATTGCGTGCCTGCTATAGGACATAGGACATAGGATGCTAGGATGAGAGCGGATACTCAATCACAAATAATTTGAGAGATTCCTGGGACGACCCTTGAGAATCTCATTATAAATTCCAATTTAAATCCTTCCTCCTTGTTTTCGTCCGTTCTCACTTATTGATATTGAGTTGATTCTTGTTGACCAGTTGCTAACTTTAATTCCTGGTATCGTTGTTGAGTTGATTTCATATCGAGGTAAATTTTACGGGCTAAAATTTACGGTATCATCTGATGACATATATTGATGAGGACAGTGAGAAAGGTAAAACGTCTACTTTGATTATGGAACCTAGAGTTTATCGCAGCCATATTAGCTGTCATGACAAGAACGTAGGAACCTGACTTGGATGTACATACTGTAGTTATGAAACTTAGGGTCTCTCGCAGCCATACCGGTTGGCGTGGCGAGGATTCTAGATGACATGATTATGGGGTTGCATACCTTAGTTACGGAACCTGTCGTTTATCGCATCTATGCTTACTGGCGTGGCGAGGATTCTGTGTGTCATGATTTCTGATAGACGTGTATGATTATCAGGTTGTATCTTAAATTGGTTCTTAAAGTATCATCTCAAGACTTATCTATTTTCTGTTATTCCAGGACTTTGTTCCATCGCTTCTTTTCTTTACTAGCAGTAAAGATACCTTCCGTCCTTGATCAAATTCCTTTTGAGCTCCTATTCTCTGAGGATTCCTTGTTAAGTATGATGATTAGTGGCTTATAATTTTGTTTGTGTCTTGTACTAGTGTTGACTGAGCGTGACTTGTGAGTTCATAAGTGTTTCCTAGTTGAGCATGGGTGCATTAGGCATTAATCTAGAGATACCCATAGCATAGTACCTTGTAGCAATAGTTCTATGATAGGTGTTATTACAATTAGAGGAGTAAGAGTATCAGTAATGATGATCATTTGGAAGTAATAGTGCAATTAATCCGGGCAGTACAATTTCAGTACACAGCTGAGGTTGTAGATAATTGGTGTATTGTGTGGACCTTGAGTATTAGAGACTGGGAGTATCCATATGTATGCTTGTGGATTTAAATTCATAATTTGTAGAGTGGAAATGAAATTCAATTTTTAAGGAATTTTTGAGGAGATGAGATTTTATGTTATTAAATTTGAGGATTCAAATTAACTTCAATAAACAAAGTCAAAGCTATAAAGATTTTAAAAGTGATTAAATTTTTAATATTTGAGTATCTGATTTTGAGGAGGTATATGCAAATTATTTTTAAGTTGATCGAGAAGTTAAACCTTGACGATTATTTTGAGGATTAATTTTATGGTAGATAAGGGATGAATATTAATATATGAGTAGATGATATACATGTGTAAGGATCTGATGACTTGAGTATGATTGAGATCTCACTGCCAACTGACTTGGGTGTCAATCTAGGGTTGTATTAGAGAGAGTAGTATTTAGTATAGTGTGTTGCAATTGATATGCACTTAAGTGATAAGAATAACTAGTATCAACTTGCAGTAGGTAAGGAAGCTAGCAGTGAGTATGCTTGTAGTAGAGTGTGGTACCTAAAGAGATAGAGGTATCAAACTACATGCATCATTTGACCTATGATTATGTTAGAAGATATTGCAAGTAATATGTTAGCAGGTTCTTTCTTTTCTTTCCCCATGTTCTTTTGTCTTCTGATTGATTGATACCTTAGTACCTTAGCTTGTATGCATGATTTCTTGTTATAATGTAGTTAGTAGTACCCCTGATACGGAGACTGCAATACCATGACAAAAGATACCATGATCATACATATTTCCCTTAGGTTGCATGTTGTATGGTTGTAGGTAGAATTCTCTTAGACTTTGATTGTTGAGGATTTAACTGTAGTAAAGATTAACGAAGAGGTTATGACTTGACAAAGAGAGACAAGGTGCCTTAAATTTTGAGGAAAAATATTAAATTAAATAAAGAGTTGGGAATTTAATATGGCGTAATTGAAGTTTTGTTAAATCATTGATTTTAAGAAGATTATGAAATATTTATCATTAAATTTGAGGAATTTAAGAAGGCCATCGATATATTTATTGGACTGCAAGTTATGAACTTATATCTTGAATATTGTATTAGAGGTTTCATAAGTATTACATCGTTGCATATTATGTGGAAAAAAAAATCGAGGAATAAGAACACAAATGGATTAATGTTGAATTAAATTTTGGGATGAGATTCAAATTTTAGAAATATGCATTGATTGGATTTCAATTAGAGGATTGAATATTAAATTCTTGTATTTCGTTATTAACTTAAAATTTTGGAGGATATTGTGATAAGAAGGGGATTTGATTTTATATTTGAAGATTTTTAGGGATATGATATTTATAGAATTTTGAAAAATATTGTGAAATAATAATATGGAGTAGTTCATGATTATATGATTTGATGAATTTAATTTTGATGGTAGTAAATAAATAAATAAAACAATCGAGGATTTAAAAATTCGAGGATAAACATTGATTTAAATAAAGGGCCAATAATTTAACATGGCAGAATTTATGATTAATTAATTCCAGGAAAGATTATGACATGTTTAAGTTGGTTATTAATTTGGAAATTTTGGGAGATTTATCAATGTATTTATTTAATTGCAAGTTATGAATTTTAGAACTTTATATTGGATGTCACATTTGGAGAATCCTTAAATATCATATTGTTGAGTAATTTGAGGAGTGGATATTAATTTCGAGTATTGAATTAGTAACTAAAAATTTCAGGAAATTTTTGATAAATGGACTTTGATTTTATTTCGAGGATTTTCAGGTTATGCAATAATTTTAAAATTTTGAATTGTGAAAAGACCTTGTGGATTATTCGTGGTTGATGAATTTAATCGAGGGAATAATAGTGTGTATGATTTAATGCTACTTCGAGGATTTTAAATTTCGAGGACGAAATTCTTTTAAGGTGGGTAGACTTGTCACTACCACATTCCGAAAACAGGGGTATTTTCGACTTTTTTACAATATTTAATATTATGGTATTTACAATTAAATAAATTGCATGATAGTGTATTTGATTTAAATAATTTTGTGCGATGTGTAATTAAATATATAATTATATGCAGTGTTAATTATTTTATTTTAGCTAGCAGACTAGACCTAGAAGCCCAGTAGATGACCACCTGTCCGAATTATAGAATTCTGGATTTTATTATTTTATCTAGAATTTAATATTTGGAGATTGTAATTAATTACTGTATTTATTTAATATTTTTGCGCATTGCCTTTGCTTCGATATTTGGAGCACTACCCTAGCTTTTGTCTTCCAACAAATTTCACAATCTTGCCCTAGACATGCCCGCCTTCAATTCTGCTATTTTTACAACTCATAATTATGCTCCCTGTGCATTATTTCTAGCCGCACAAAAATCGTCGCGGACATGATTTTAAAATTCCTATTTTTGTATCGTTGTGCGTTCCAATTGAAATTGGAGGCAATCTTGACCTATTTTTCGTGTGGCCCAAATTAGGGAAATATTCTGTTCTGAGTCTTCTTCAATATTGGTATTGATGACCTGACCTGATTTTGGCTCCATGTACTCCTAATTAATTGTTGAACACAACTTGCATTTATTTCTATTTAATTTGAGGATACCATTTTATCTGATTCTGAAATTCCAAATTAATTCCAGTGCCCTGCAAATTCAGCCCATACCCATCTTACAGTGCCCCCTGACCCTACAAAACACCGGATCCCGAATCGCCCACCAAATTTTTGTTATTTTATGTGTTTGTGCAATTTCCCAAATTTAAGGGGTTAAATTGCAAATTGGCATTTTGTGGCCTCACCCAATTATTTTAACTAATGAGGGAACCTAATATTATTTGTAGCCCTCACCCTCATTTCTACATGAAGTAATTTCCTTCATGATTTAATCTAGACCACTCATTTAGAGGGTCAATCACAACCCTCCATCAAATTCCCTCATCCCTATATAATGTCTACATCCTAAACCCTAATCCCTAGGCAACAACCTAGAAAACACCACCCTCCTCAAGCCTCCATCTCCCCTCAACCCAACGTATGTAACTTCTTCCTTTCTCCTTCTCTTTCCTTTCTTTCTCTTCTTCTTCTTTTCTTCTTCTTCTTTTATTTGTTTTTTTTGAATTCAAATTGAGAGGAGAAGGGGGGGGGGGATACTGTGCATTGTCCCCTTTCCCCCCATATACTGTTCTCCGGCTGGCTTCACGGGCCGAGCCCGACCCTCCGGACTCCCTGCTGCGTCCGGCGGCCGACTGCTCCAGCCGGCCGAGCCCCCACTGCACCCGATCCCGGCGGCCTGCGGCTGCTCCTCCCCGGCGGATCTCCCGACTGCTCCGGCCCGGCGAGTCCGCGACCCCATCCTCCTAACTCCTCCCTTCCGGCCCGAGCCACTGCTCCCTCTGGTCGACTCCAGCCGGCGGCGACTGCTCAGCCCGGCGGCCCTCGGTGAACTCCGGCGCCCTAGATCATCTCCCCCGGCCTGCTGCGCTCCCCGGCGGCCGTACTCCGGCGACCCCTCCACTGTAAGCTTCTCTTCTTCTTCCCCTCCCCCCCTTATATATATATATATATATATATATATATATATATATATATATATATATATATATATATATATATGTGTATATATATATGTGTATATATATACGTATATATATACGAGTATATATATACTATATGTATATAAATTGTAGGTACTTAATTAATGCTTCAATATGTGAATATATAGAGTATGTAAATTCTTTAGTAATGTAATGTATGTACATGTCTATTGTCTAATTAATAATTAAACATAATGTATGGTATATGTAATATATTCATGTATATATATAACCAATATATATTTTGTATATATATTAATAAATGTGTATAGTATTATTTTAAATTAATGTTTAATAGTACATGTATTTTGTATATATTATTGATGTGTAGATTTATATATATAAATATAAATACGTATATGTGAATTGGTGTGTATTAAAATAATACTTAGTGTATATGTATTCATGTACATACAAGTATTATCTTAGTATATTTTCATATGGAATATATGTAATAAAAATACGTATTTTTGGTAATTGATATATATATGCACCTATATATATGTATATGGTAAATGTATTAAGACTGGTAATGTAGGAATTTATAATGTGGATGTATATTATTTATTTAATTTATGTTTAATATGTATATATGTATAATATATAAATACATTGGTAATGCATGTTTTAAAAGAGGTAAATTGGTATATATTTAAATAACGTATTTTGGTGTATAGTACGTGTACTTCAATTAATATATATATGTATTCTGGTATAAAATATATCATGGTTGGTATTTGTATATATATATACATATATACTTTGTACATACCATTAAAATATTTTCTATATATATATTCTAAAAATGCACTTTTGCACATATATGATATGTATGCATTTGACATGTGTTAATATATAAATGAACGTATTTTGGTAAAAATACAACTATAGCAGTGTATTTATATTGGTATATATATATTTTAGAGATATACATATATTAGGTTAAATTCTTTTGTGTGTATACAAGTATTTTTATTAAGTTTATACATATATGCAAGTATCACTTATTTTAAAAGTATATATTGTGGGTATTTAACCAAGGTGTATGTATTAAATTTAACTGGTATAAATGTATATATATTATGTGTATAATTATTTTGATATATATTGGTATATATATTTTGTATAAAATCTTAGCATATTTTAATATATATATATATATACTTATATTTTGTATATGTATTTAATTTGATGTATATATTGTAAGTACATATGTTAATTAAGATGTGTAATTATGTATCTATCTACTAGGTGACCCTAGTTGACTAGTGCCCTGCCTGGCATGGCCCTGAGGCCAGTGTTTATAGACTGTATGTTAAGGTAGCATCTGATGCAAATGTTATATTGTGTTATGTCTATAGGACTGTTGGTTTACCCAGGGGATACTCTGGAACAGGACATCCATAAATACCAGCTAAGGACCCAAGGCAAGTACATTCTCTGATAATTTCCAATTCTTGATAAATTCTATAAGTTCAACAATCATGAAATGTTACATCTGAATCTTTGACACTGTGCTACACGGACTAGTATAGCTTGGATCTGCAGTCATGAGATGTTACCTTGATTATCGTATTGACATTGTACACGACATGTATATTTAGACATCGTACATGATAGACTTGACTTGCTCATGTATCGTGACGTGTCATGGTTGGATCCACAGTACTAGTTGGGGGCGGGGAAATTGCTAGTGAGAAATGTGATCAAATACCTATCGTACAAGTTTATATTATTGGTGTTAATCATTCGCCTCACGCATGATTAGCCAGGCCATGTAGCAATCGTACAAGTCCCAAGCCGATCACATTTCAAAGCTATAATTTCAAACACTTAGAATAGTTACAGTTCTCTATTTTAAATCATATACTACATCACCCGCATATGATACTGTTCCTTGTTCTTTTTATTTCCATACATGCACTGGCTGTATCATATTGCCTGTCTCTTTATATTACCTGTCTCTCTTAAATTGCTATTTCAATTATTTTACTGTCTTCTCAGTAGCTAGCATGACATGTTTTATTGTATTATAGATATTATCAATTAATGGAACTGTTATTTGAGATTGTGCTTTGCTCCTTCCTGACTGGAAATATTTTTCCAGACTATGCCTTAGAGGACCGCTGTCCGACACTTATGGTGAGTAGCTGCAGACTTGATAGTAGTTGTGATTCCAGGAGATCTAGCTGGAAATTACTATTTTTTAGTTAGTTCTTTTAACAGTCTATTTGGTACCGGATTTGTCTCCGGCATTTGATGATTCTTGGATATTGTTGAGTTAGAATATTACTTGTGGACTTGTGTTGTGCTTAATTTAGTTTTATTATTCGAAATCTTATCGTGCTGTAATCCTGTGATTGAGTATGTGTTCATCTTATTTGTGTCATCTGTGCCTCCTAATGGAGATTGGATGCTTGCGTGACAGTAGTTAGATAGTATCAAGACCTTGACAGCGTTCTACCGCCGATGCTGCGGCGTAGGCTGGACGTACCCACGCACTCGTGCCCTTAAACCGGGTGCGGGTCGTGACAATTGTTCAACCTAGGACCGTGTGACATTGCTTAGCGTCCGAATAATATTCGGGTGCCAACGCCGTACGCGGAGTTGTGTAACGTCACCTAGAGATGGATATCGAAACCCTATACATTTTTTGTGCTTGCATTATTAAGTACGACATACCATAGGACACTTGATACTGTTCATGAGACAGAATCTTCCTGAAATATTCGTGGTGATTCTGTATAGGTTACAGGATTCGTGACATAGATATTACATATGCTTAGCTATCATTATGACTCGCTACATTAGTTAGAGGTCATGATCTTGCGTGTTATGGACATGAGATATCGTAGACATGAGACATGTGATTATATTGGGTGGGGAGAGACACACTATACTACAGGCTGATTATTGATATATATACAATACTACTTGCTTTGGCATATATACGGGAGTCGTGATACTACTTGCTTTGGCATATATACGGGAGTCGTGATACTGATTGCTTTGGCATATATACGGGAGTCGTAATACTAAATGCTGCTATGGGTTTCCCCGACACAGAGCCTATAGTAGTTTCAGCCTAAGTATGATTAATGCTCTTATTTGCATATCACATAGCTGGTTACATAGTTTGCCTGGTGGCAAACCTGGCAACTCCTTTGGAAATACATCCAGGAACTCCGCTATAAGTGGATGCGGTAACTCTTCTTCTTCCACCCTGGCTCCGCAAAAAGTGCCTCTGCTCCGCTCCTCTGCTCCTCTGGCAATCTCAAACTCTGGCTCTCCTGGTGGTCGAAATACTACTTTACCTCCGTGGCAATCTCTAGAAGCATGGTGTTTACCTAACCAGTCCATTCCGAGTACAATATCGTATTCCGGAAGTGGCATGACGAGTAAACTCACGCTCAACTCTCGGCCTTCCAATGACACTCTCCGATCCTTGCAACAATCACGGACTAGGATAATGCCTCCTCCTGTCGTAATCTTGCAAGTCCTATCTAATGGTTCCGTTTCTAAATGATGCTTAAGGGCATAAGATACAGATACGAAACTATAGAAAGCGCCAGAATCAAATAATGCAAGTGCTGGAATAGAATCGAGTAAAACTGAACCTAAAATCACGTCTCCAGCTGGCTCGGCCTCCTCAGTGGTCATGGCGTAAGCTCGTCATTGTGGTGCTCCTCTCTGTTGCTGCTGTTGCTGAGCAAACCTCTCTTGCTGTGATGGAAGTGGAGGTCCTCTCTACTGGCCTCCTGGTATAATAGGTGCTCTGGTTGGTCCTCTCTGAGCTGCTCCTCCTCCTTTGCGAGTCTGAATAGTTGGGCAGTCCCTCAGCTGATGTGCTGCTGATCCACATGATAAGCAAGTGCCCAACCTTTTCCTGCAGATATCTCTTGTATGTCCCATCTTTTCGTAATACGAACATGGGGCAACGAGTTGATTATGTCTTTGTGGTTGCTGTTGTTGAGCATGTCCTCGAACTGGTGCCTGTTGCTGGTGTTGCTGCTGGTGTTGTTACTGGTATGGTTGCTGGTGTTATTGCTGGTACGGCCTATGTTGTTGTTGAAAGTGTGGGCGCTTGGCTGGTCCTGTGTTACCTCCTGTTGCTCCAGATGTATCGCGTCCTCTCTTGGGCCTGAGGTCCAAGTCGTCTTCGACAATCTGGGCATCCATCAGAATACTCTCAAATGTAGCAGTACGTCGTCCCGAAGTACGAGACTTGATCTTCCTATTTAATCCCTTCCTGAATTTTTGTGCTCTGTCTCCTAGGTCTCGAACCATCGATGGTGCAAATCGACTCAATGGACAAAACTCTGCAGCATATTCGTCGACTGACATACCTCCTTGGACTAAGTCATGGAACTGACTTTCTAATGCTCCCAAGGCTACGTCAGGAAAGAATTTCTCTTTGAAGAGTTCCTTAAAGTCCTCCCAAGTAAGTCCTTCAGCGGCGAGTCTCGGCTCTGTACGATACCACGTCAGTGCGATATCAAACATCTGGCTGCCAGCGGCCTCTATCTGAAGAATCTCTGGAATATGTGATAAGCGCAGATTCCTCTCTATGTCTTCTAATCATTCGTCAGCATATAGTATTCCTTCTGTGCCTTTGAACTCTCGAGGCATCATCCTCTTAAAGTCCACTATGGTACCGGGCCTCTGTTGTTGTTGACCTTGATGTTGCGGTTGTCGTGCTACCCTCTCCACAATTTGGAGAGTCACCTGATGAGCATTCTCCATGCTCTCTCTCATCAGTTCGGTTTGTGCCTGGTGTGCTTCTGCTTGCATTCTCTGAGCCTCAGCTTGAACACGTTGAGCCTCTGTTATTACTCTCTGGGCCTCTAGCATGCCCTGCATCAGTGCGAACATCTGTGCCCCGTCAGCGGGCACTCCTCCAAAAATCGGTGTCGGTGGTGGTGGAAGGTTGTCTGTTATAGCTGGGGCAATCCTCTGTATAGGTGGAGGAGGAATCCCGTTAGCTGCAGACACTCCCACACGAACAGGAGATGTAGGAGGATCTCCAAGTATCTGTTCGTCAGGTTAAGCGGTGGCAGTCCTCTCTAAATTGGCTGCTCCCATTCTCATGGATCTAGTATTCGGCGACATCCTGAATACAGATCAAAGAATCAATTAAGGTGATAGATGTGATATTATCAAGGAAGGACACTAAAGTGTTAAAGGAAGCAATCTATTAGAATAGCAATATGAAGTTCAGAATTTCCTAGTGTGATTGAGCATATTCTTATCCTAGATCCTATTTCCTATATCCTAGCACAGGCTCGCAGCAGTACAACTAAGTTGTCGCACTACCACGATATCGCATAACTTGCGAAACTAGACCTGCATGGGCCACCACTAAAAACATGTCACGACCCGCACCCGGTATAGGGGCACGAGTGTAACCCCCTGAATTTTCAAAAAAAAAAATATTAAACTTGGATTTTTCACATTTTTCTGGAATTTTTTGGGAATTTTCTGTAATTAAAATTATGGTTTTAAATTAGTAAATGATTTTTAATTGATAATAAATAATATTAAAATATTATGGAAATAATATTTTTGGGTGTAAAATGAAAAACTGGACTTAGGATAATTTTCTTGGATTTTAATGGACCTCGGACCTATTTTTAAATACCTAAAAACTAATTAAACTAATTATTATTATTATTATTATTATTATTTGGTTCCGGCCCGGCCCAGTGGGCTGAAGCCCAGCCCAACCGTGGTTTAACGGGTCGGGCGGGTCCGCTCAACCCGGAACCCGCCGCCCGACCCGACCCGGACCCCCATCCCTTCCCCCACGTCCTGCAATGCCCGAGTCTCCCGCTCCACCGCCCGGATTTTTTGCCGCCTTCGCCAGCGCGTCCCCACGACCCGACCTCCCCGCCTCACCCGGCCACGACCCTCCCCGAGCCCCTATATAAATTCCTCTCTCCCTCTTCCCCCTCCTCCAGATTCCCTAGCCCTAACCCTAACTCCGTCGACCTTAGCTCCAGCGCCACCTCCCCTCCTCCCTCAGCCGTCAGCGCCACCTTCCTCCTTCCTCCCCTCTTCTTCTCTGACCCGACGCCGGATCTCCCCTCCAGCGCCCCCTAGCTCCGCCCGCATCCCCGCCGTGCACCGCTCGATCGACGACCCGCCGCCGGCCAACTCAGCCCCTGGCCGCCTCCGCCGACCTGCCAGAAGCACCCTAGGCCGGACACAGCTCGCTGCCGGACACGGGCACAGTGGACACGGTGCGGATACGTCCAGGACACAGAGGTACGTGTCGGACACTGAAACCCAGTTTCGAGGAGTCCCGTTCAGGTACTCATATCTTTCTCCTCGCTGCCCCATTTTTAATTCCGTAAATTGTGTTGCGAAGCCTGTATGACCCTCTCGGTGCCCGGATAAACCGCTCGGGGCATCGCGTCCTGTGGTGATCGCACACCGCGATCCAAAAACAGGAAAAACATCGACCCGATTCACCCCGGAACTGGGTACGCCCCGCCAAACGGGACGACTTGGTCGCGTGCGGTCTTCACAGATATGTGCGCAGTGTTGATACAGACATGTGGGATTTCGCGAAAGTCGATTCGGGTGTGCGTGCACACCGGGATCAACGCGTATCCGCGGACACCGCCCCGTATCCGCCTTTTTTGAATTAAGCCCTAACTTCCTGTACACACGTCGGATCGAAACGAAACTTGCGCCATCGGACTCGTAGCGATACGCTGGTCCTGTGATCCAAGTTTGGTTCGATTCTGAGAATGCTGACGAAATTGCGTGTCGTAGGGCCCACAGGCCCGCTCGACGGGCGATTTTGTGATCGGCTCATCGGAATCCAATTCTGGAAGTTCCGTTGGGTTCGTATCATCGTTCCTGACCTGTTGACACTAAGTTTGGTGAATTTGGAGACCTTTGACCCTGGCATATTTTTCGGTGCAAAGCGGGCCCACATGCGGACCCCGTTTTGACCCAAAATTACCGTTTTTGCCCTTGTCTCCAAATTGGACTCAAGGACAGGCGTTTCTAGCTATTTGATACCTTCTGAGCATGATGGTAATGTTTATTTCAGCATCCAGACTCATTTCTGGAATTTTTCCCCTAGAACATAACCGTAGTGGGATCCAAACATCAGGCAAGTACCTGCACTTCAAGCTTATTCTTTATATTATGATAATTAGTTCCTTGCTCTACTAGTACCATTGGATGATTACACGTAGTGTTAGAACATTGGATTTTATGTCTTGTTTTTCGTGTCGGATGGGAGAATACTAGGAGGCATGTAGTTTACCCTTCCCCCTGTCCTGACTGCTAGCTGTTGGTACGCGACTGTACCATCAGCCTGATACTCGATTATTCCTGACTGATAGCCGTCTATGACGGCCTGATTAGCCTTATAAACCCCTACATGCCAACTACGTATTCTAAATAACACAAGTTCACACACATAGTTCATGTCTTGTTGTAGTTCCTGTTGTCTTGTTGTAGTTTCCATTTTCCTGTCTCATTTATTCCTGTTTTACTCATATCCCTGTTTTACAGCATTTAACTCTTAGTTATTGTTATCACTTATTTATGCATATTCTCAACATGATACTTAGTCAGTTCTTTTCTACTTGTCATAAATATTTAGTTTAATCTTGTTGTGCATTGTGTACTTTGCTCCTTTCCTGACTGGATCCGTTGATATTAGGCGATGATGAGGATTATGCCCCCACCTATTATGGCCCCTATGAGGGAGCAGATGACATATTTGAGGAGCCGGTTCCCACCCAGGAGACTACTTCCGCGGAGTAGTTAGCAGTAGTTATTTATTTCCCTTTCATCTTAGTAATCGGGTTTGTCCCCGATTTAATTTCTGGTTCTGTAATAAACCATGAATCTGTTTGTCACATTTGTTTTATTTATGAAATCTTAGCATTCCTTTCCTGTTATTATCTTTGCCTACTTATAATATTGTGATGAGCGAGATTTTATTTAACTGTGGATATGACCTAGACAGCGTACTACCGCCGACACTGCGGCGTAGGCTGGACGTACCTACGTACTCGTGCCCGAATACCCGGGTGCGGGTCATGACACATTTTTATGGTGGCCCATGCAGGTCTAGTATCCTTAAATAGTATAATACCCTAGGACAGGGTATGAAATAAGATTGAGGATTTTAGGAAAAGCTCATTCACAGAATAGGATCTTTTATTTCAAATCTTGATATCATTCCTAGTCAATTTTTCCTATCGCCCTTGATTTCGAAGTAATCTATTCTAATCTTCCTATCCCTTCATCTTTCAGAATAATTCAGACAAGGAATACTGTAGGAGGCACATCCGAACCAGCCGAGCAGACTGTGCCTGAAACTCTTGCGCTCCCTCCGCCTCCAACTACTCCGACAGTTACTATGGATGGGGCACAGCTACTCGGAGTATTCCAGGGACTCATAGAATCCCAGAAGGAACAGACTACCCTGCTACGCACTAGCCTTTTGGATGCTCTTCGCTCCCAGAAGGCACCACACAAGAGGCCAGGAAGCGCCAAGGACTTCAAGAACCTTAAACCCCTGGAATTCTATGGGACTGAAGGTATTCTCTATGCCGATGAATGGATAAAGAATGTGGAGCGACTCCTGAAGACTGCTCGGGTCCCTGATGATCTTAAAGTGGAGTCTGCAAGCCTGCAACTGTTCGACATAGCTCAAACTTGGTTTAGAGATGAACCTCAACTATCTGCTCCTGATCTCACTTGGGAGGACTTCAAGAGGCTGTTCAAGGAGAAATTCTATCCCGAAGTGGCTCGGGAAGCTCTCGAAAGTCAATTCGAGAGGCTGGAACAAGGTAATATTTCTGTTGATGAGTACACTGCTAAATTTAGCAGACTAAGCCACTTTGCAGAATATATGGTTCGTACCCCTGAAGATAGAGCCCGTAGATTCAAGAAGGGGTTGTCTCCTGATATTCGCCTTGCTGTCACCACTAGCCGAGCTCGTACAAACGAAGAAATCTTGAGCGTGACACAAGGTGTTAAGAGAGACATGGGACATAAACTAAAGCGGGAGAGAGATACTGGAAGTATGGGACCCCACAAACGCCCATTCCAACCACAACCATAACAGAGGGCTCCGCAGCAAACCCAGCGTCCTCTCCCTCGAGCCACAGCACCCCAACACCAAGCTCAAGGACAGAACCAACAAGCTCCCCCTTGTGGCTATTGTCAAAAACAAGGTCACACTTGGCAAGTTTGTAGAAAGAGGCTAGGTGCCTGTCTATATTGTGGCTCAGCAGCACATCAAATGAGGGACTGTCCTGCTGCTCAAGGACGCCCAGCTGCACAAAAAGCTCCAGTTCAGGCTAGACCCCCAGCAGCGCAGCAGAGAGGACCCCCACTTCCAACTCAACAACAACGCTTTGCTCAGCACCAGCATCAGCAACAGAGGGGTGCACCTCAGCAAGGTCATGCTTTTGCAATAACTCTGGAGGAAGCTGAGGCCACAACAGATGTGATAACAGGTTCTGTACTTATAAATTCAATACCAACCATTACTTTATTTGATTCTGGAGCTTCACATTCATTCATGTCAGTAGATTTCCTTATGAAGCATAACTTAATCACTGAACCTCTTAGAAATTGTTATAAGATCATTACCGGTGGAGGAATTATCCCGGTTAGTGATGCATGTAACAATTGTCCTATTACACTATGTGGAAGAGAATTATATGCTAGGCTACTCGTAATGCTAGTTCCCAGTTTCGACATTATTCTGGGTATGGATTGGTTTAGTCAACATCATGCCACTATAGATTGTCACAGAGGTAGTATAATCTTCAGGCCCCCTGACAAGCCAAAATTTGAATTCACTAGAGGTTCTAAAGAATTGGGTAGTAGCAAAATTTGCGGAGCCCTAGTACCAGAAGAATTGCCACTACCTATCATCTCTGAATATCTTGATATCTTCCCTGAGGATCTCACAGGATTACCCCCAGACCGAGAAGTTGAATTCTCTATTGACTTAGTGCCAGGAGCAGCGCCAGTATCTCAAAATCCCTACAGAATCAACAAGAAAGAGATAATAGAACTAAATGAGCAGATAAAATAGTTAGAAGACAAATACTTCATTAGGTCTAGTGTCTCACCCTAGGGAGCTCCAGTATTATTTGTGCCAAAGAAGGATGGAACATCTCGAATGTGCATTGACTATAGGGCTCTGAATGCTTTAACAATCAAGAATAAGTATCCCCTACCAAGGATAGATAATTTATTCGATCAATTAAGTGGAGCTCGGGTATTCTCAAAGATTGACTTGAGGTCTGGCTACCACCAAGTAAGGGTGAGGAAGGAAGACATCCCCAAAACTGCTTTCAACACCCGGAACGGACACTACGAATTCTTAGTGATGCCGTTCGGGTTGACTAATGCTCCAGCAGTATTTATGAACTTAATGAACAGAGTCTTCCAGCAATATCTAGACAAATTTGTAGTGGTCTTTATTGATGATATTTTGATCTATTCCAAGACTCCCGAAGAACATGAAGAACACTTGAGGCTAGCATTGGAGACTTTAAGGAAGGAAAAACTTTATGGAAAATTATCTAAATGTGCATTCTTCCTAGACAAAGTAGAATTCTTGGGACATGTTGTAACTGGAGATAGAATAGCAGTAGATCCCAAGAAGATAGCAGCAGTAGAATCATGGCCCACTCCAGACTCTGTAGCAGAAATTAGAAGCTTCCTAGGACTAGCTGGCTATTATCGGAAGTTTATGAAGGACTTTGCTAGAATTGCTGAACCCATGACAAAATTAACAAGGAAGGATGAAGAGTTCACATGGACTGATGAATATCAGCATGCTTTTGAAGAATTGAAGAAAAGGCTGACTACTGCCCCTATTCTGACCTTACCATCTGGAACCGGAGGATTCGCTATATATAGCGATGCTTCTGGAAAAGGTCTAGGTTGTGTTTTGGAGCAGAACAAGAAGGTAATAACATATGCTTCTAGACAGCTTCGACCTCATGAAAAGAACTATCCAACTCATGACTTAGAATTGGCAGCTGTTATTTTTGCTCTTAAACTATGGAAGCATTATCTTTATGGGGAAAAGGTGAAAATTTTTACAGATCACAAAAGTTTAAAATATATTTTTACCCAAAAAGAGCTGAACATGAGGCAAATAAGGTGGCTGGAGTTAATGAAAGATTTTGACATCACCCTTCAATATCATCCTGGGAAGGCCAACGTAGTAGCTGATGCTCTAAGCAGATATCCTATGGCAATGTACTTGACGATGGACCGGCACCTGCTCGAGGACTTGGAAAGTTTGGGTATTGAGGTAATTATTCCAGGAAGAGAAGGTCAAATGATGAACTTGCAGATCCAATCTACCTTAATGGATAAGATTAAGGAGACTCAGTTTCAAGACGAAGGCCTACGAAGCATTCGAGGTCAAGTGCAAGCTGGATTAGTGGAGGAATTCAAAATTCATGAAGATGGATCACTGAGACATGGAGATAGATTATGTGTACCTCAAGGAGATATAAGAGAAGAAATTATGCAAGAGGTGCACAGATCGCAATACTCTATACATCCAGGAGCCAACAAAATGTACAAAGACCTGAGGACACATGTTTGGTGGTATGGCATGAAAAGAGAAGTAGCCAAGTTCGTATCTCATTGCTTAGTGTGCCAACAAGTCAAGGCTGAAAGACAAAGACCTGGGGGATTGCTTCAACCACTACCCATTCCGGAGTGGAAGTGGGAACATATTACTATGGATTTTGTTTCTGGACTTCCAAGGACACCTAGTGGGAAGGATACAATTTGGGTGATAGTGGATAGACTGACCAAATCTGCACATTTTCTACCCTTCAAAGTAGGGCTACCTACGGAGAAGTTGGCAGATTTATATATCAGACATATTGTTAAATTGAATGGAGTTCCAGTAAGTATTGTCTCCGACCGAGATTCAAGATTTACCTCTCACTTCTGGAAGAGCTTACAAGCTAGCTTGGGGACTCAACTCAAATTCAGCACAGCTTATCATCCCTAAACCGATGGACAATCTGAACGTACAATCCAGACACTGGAAGATATGCTCCGTACATGTGTTCTGAATTTTGGAGGATCGTGAGAAGACTATCTACATCATGTGGAGTTCTCTTATAATAACAGTTACCAAGCAAGTATTGAAATGACTCCATTTGAGACTTTATATGGACGAAGATGTCGTACCCCGCTATCATGGGACGATGTAGGAGAAAGAGCTTTACTGGGACCAGAGATGGTGATCGATTCAACCGAGAAGGTAAAACAAATAAGAGAAAGACTTTGGGTGGCTCAAGACAGACAACGACATTGGGCAAATAGCCATCGAAGGCCCTTGGAATTTGAGGTTGGAGAACTAGTATTCTTAAAGATTTCTTCGACATGTGGCACCATTAGGTTCGGAAGGAGTGGAAAACTTAGCCCAAGATTTATTGGACCATTTGGCATACAGGAAAGAATCGGAGAAGTGGCATACTGTCTGGCATTGCCACCCTCTCTGGATGGGGTCCATAACGTCTTCCACGTGTCGCAGCTGAGAAAATACGTGTCAGATCCCAGTCATATTTTGGATCATTCAGAGCTCGAAGTGGGCCCAAGCTTGACTTACCAAGAGCAACCTGTGGGGATACTGGACCGAACGGATAAAGTCCTAAGGAACCAAGTTATTCCCCTTGTTCGTGTAGCTTGGAAGCACCACTCTCCCGGCGAATCCACTTGGGAGCGAGAAGACGAGATTAGAGAGCGCTACCCTTATCTTTTTGAACCCTGAGGTATATTTTAACTCTCGATCTTCCCTTCGTGCCATTGTTATTTTAAATTTCGAGGACAAAATTTTTATAAGTTGGGTAGATTGTAACCCCCTGAATTTTCAAAAAAATAATATTAAACTTGGATTTTTCACATTTTTCTGGAATTTTCTGGGAATTTTCTGTAATTAAAATCATAGTTTTAAATTAGTAAATGATTTTAATTGATAATAAATAATATTAAAATATTATGGAAATAATATTTTTTGGTGTAAAATGAAAAACTGGACTTAGGGTAATTTTTCTGGATTTTAATGGGCCTCAGACCTATTTTTAAATATCTAAAAACTAATTAAACTAATAATTATTATTATTGTTATTATTATTATTATTATTTGGTTCCGGCCCGGCCCAGTGGGCTGAAGTCCAGCCCAACCGTGGCTTAACGGGTCGGGCGGGTCCGCCCCCGGAACCCGCCGCCCGACCCGACCCGGACCCCCATCCCTTCCCCCACGTCCTGCAACGCCCGAGTCTCCCGCTCCGCCGCCCGAATTTTCCGCCGCCTCCGCCGGCGCGTCCCCACGACCCGACCTCCCCGCCTCACCCGGCCACGACCCTCCCCGAGCCCCTATATAAATTCCCCTCTCCCTCTTCCCCCTCCTCCAGATTCCCTAGCCCTAACCCTAACTCCGGCGACCCTAACTCTGGCGACCCTAGCTCCAGCGCCACCTCCCCTCCTCCCTCAGCCGTCAGCGCCACCTTCCTCCTTCCTCCCCTCTTCTTCTCCGACCCGACGCCGGATCTCCCCTCCAGCGCCCCCTAGCTCCGCCCGCATCCCCGCCGTGCACCGCTCGATCGACGACCCGCCGCCGGCCAACTCAGCCCCTGGCCGGACACAGCTCGCTGCCGGACACGGGCACAGTGGACACGGTGCGGACACGTCCAGGACACAGAGACACGTGTCGGACACTGAAACCCAGTTTCGAGGAGCCCCGTTCAGGTACTCATATCTTTCTCCTCGCTGCCCCATTTTCAATTCCGTAAATTGCGTTGCGAAGCCTGTATGACCCTCTCGGTGCCCGGATAAACCGCTCGGGGCATCGCGTCCTATGGTGATCGCACATCGCAATCCAAAAATAGGAAAAATATCGACCCGATTCACCCCGGAACTGGGTACGCCCCGCCAAACAGGACGACTTGGTCGCGCGCGGTCTTCACAAATATGTGCGCAGTGTTGATACGGACGTGTGGGATTTCACGGAAGTCGATTCGGGTGTGTGTGCACACCGGGATCAACACGTATCCGCGGACACCGTCCCGTATCTGCCTTTTCTGAATCAAGCCCTAACTTTCTGTACACACGTCGGATCGAAACGAAACTTACGCCATCGGACTCGTAGCGATACACTGGTCCTGTGACCCAAGTTTGGTTCAATTCTGAGAACGCTGACGAAATCGCGTGTCGTGGGGCCCATAGGCCCGCTCGACGGGCGATTTTGTGATCGGCTCATCGGAATCCAATTCTGGAAGTTCCGTTGGGTTCGTATCATCATTCCTGACCTGTTGACACTAAGTTTGGTGAATTTGGAGACCTTTGACCCTGACACATTTTTTGGTGCAAAGCGGGCCCACATGCGGATCCCGTTTTGACCCAAAATTGCTGTTTTTGCCCTTGTCTCCAAATTAGACTCAAGGACAGGCATTTCTAGCTATTTGATACCTTCTGAGCATGATGGTAATGTTTATTTCAACATCCAGACTCATTTCTAGAATTTTTCCCCCAGAACATAACCGTAGTGGGATCCAAACATCAGGCAAGTACCTGCACTTCAAGCTTATTCTTTATATTGTGATAATTAGTTCCTTGCTCTACTAGTACCATTGGATGATTACACGTAGTGTTAGAACATTGGATTTTATGTCTTGCTTTTCGTGTCGGGTGGGAGAATACTATGAGGCATGTAGTTTACCCTTCCCCCTGTCCTGACTGCTAGCTGTTGGTACGCGACTGTACCATCAGCCTGATACTCGATTATTCCTGACTGATAGCCGTCTATGACGGCCTGATTAGCCTTATAAACCCCTACATGCCAACTACGTATTCTAAATAACACAAGTTCACACACATAGTTCATGTCTTGTTGCAGTTCCTGTTGTCTTGTTGTAGTTTCCATTTTCCTGTCTCATTTATTCCTGTTTTACTTATATCCCTGTTTTACAGCATTTAACTCTTAGTTATTGTTATCACTTATTTATGCATATTCTCAACATGATACTTAGTCAGTTCTTTTCTATTTGTCATAAATATTTAGTTTAATCTTGTTGTGCATTGTGTACTTTGCTCCTTTTCTGACTGGATCCGTTGATATTAGGCGATGCTGAGGATTATGCCCCCACCTATTATGGCCCCTATGAGGGAGCAGATGACACATTTGAGGAGCCGGTTCCCACCCAGGAGACTACTTCTGCGGAGTAGTTAGCAGTAGTTATTTATTTCTCTTTTATCTTAGTAATCGGGTTTGTCCCCGATTTAATTTCTGGTTCTGTAATAAACCATGAATCTGTTTGTCACATTTATTTTATTTATGAAATCTTAGCATTCCTTTTCTGTTATTATCTTTGCCTACTTATAATATTGTGAATGAGCTAGATTTTATTTAACTGTGGATATGACCTAGACAGCGTACTACCGCCGACACTGCGGCGTAGGCTGGACGTACCCACGTATTCGTGCCCGAATACCCGGGTGTGGGTCGTGACAACGAGAGCGTGGGTATGTCCAGCCTACGCCACAGCATCGGCGGTAGAACGCTGTCTAGGTCACAGTAATACTATATAACTAAACACCTGTCAATGACATTACTTAACGTCCGAATAATAATCGGGTGTCAACGCCGTACGCGAAGTTGTGTAACGTCACATAGAGATGGATATCGAAACCCTATACATTCTCGTGCTTGCATCATCAAGTACATCATACCACAAGACACCTGACACTATTCATGAGACAGAATCTTCCTGAGATATTCATGGTGATTCTGTATAGGTTACATGATTCGTGACATAGATATTGCATGTGCTTAGCTATCATTATAACTTGCTGCATTAGATATGATCTTGTGTGACATGGACATGAAACATCATGGACATGAGATGTGTGATTATATTGGGTGGGGAGAGACATACAGGATACAGGCTAATTTTATATTTATATTTATTATGGTGCCATAGGCCCACTATATAGTATAACTGCATAGTATAACTACATATTATAACTGCTACCGACTCCCCGATACAGAGCTTGTAGTAGTCTCAGCCTGAGTCTAGTGTTGCTCTCATTTTGCATATCACTTAGATGGTTACATAGTTTACCCTATTGATTTATTTATTATTGCACTGCATTTATTTTGGCTTGAGTTATTCTTGTACCTTGCTATGTCCCCTGAGGACCTGGAATCTGGATTATGTCCCCAGGTTTAGCAGAGGAGATCTACCCCGAGGTGTACGGGACAGGAGCTGACATTGGAGCAGTACCATTACCAGAGGACGAGGTGATCCTGAGGATTTCTCCTGAGTATCTGCTTATTCTATACTCAGTTATTTCTGTAGTTTCCTGTTTATGGAACTGATGTATCAAACTCATTATCGGGTTGTTCCCCGAGATATGTTTTATTAAGACTTGATGTTGATTTTTATTTCATATTGATGTATTCATTTCTGTGGATGAGATTAGTAGCATAAACCCTTACCATTGTTTTTTAGCTTAAGTACACCCTGATGGGTCCATTAAATTGGGTTTGTCCATCGGTGTGTGCTGCTGGCCATTCCCACGTGTCTAGTCCCTTGGTATTTTGGGACTGGGGCGTGACATGGTTTTTGTGGTGGCCCATGCAGGTCAACGACTAAATTGCTTTAGTTTCAACTTAGGAATCGAACAAGCCTGCGACGAAGATAGGATAAGTTTTAGGATCTCATCCACTTGATTGAATCGTTCTTGATCTCTATCGAATTTGAATTAAATTCTTGACATGCATCCTGCCTTGATTCCTCTGTGCTCCTCTTATAGTTTATTTTGGATGCAGAGTAATGGATCCACCAGCAAGCGACGAAACTCCTGCAAGAACACCACAAGGTGCTGTAGCCACTTATGGAGAAGATGAAGTAACGCTATTAAGTGTAGATCCCTCCACTCACCGAAGAAGTCAAGCAAATCAACATGCTTCTAGATTTCGGCGATATGACATTCCACCACCACCGCAGTTTACTCCACCAATACCCATATTCCCATAAGGGCAGGCTATGGACGGACATCAGATGTTTTAAATGATCTACGTAATGATGCAAGCTTAACAGTAGATTCAACAAGAGGCTCTACAAAACAGTATAGTGACCATATTGGAGCAGGCGAATCTACCAGCCCAACGGCCCTCGACGGGATCTATCACCGATTTTTGCCAGCTGAAGCCTCGTACCTTTTCTGGCAAGGAGGAGCCCACTGAAGTTCATGAGTGGCTCACTAACACTCAACATCAATTAGAAGAGGCTGAGCTTCCAAGAAAATGTTGGATGACTACCGTCCTGATGCAGTTGACGGATAATGCACATCACTGGTGGCTATCCGAGGAGACACGGCTCGGACCAGACCGAGTCACTTGAGAAGAGTTCTCTAGACTCTTTCAGGAGATGTACATTCTATCTATCGCTCGATCGGAACTCCGGGACAAGTTCAATCGTCTCACTCAAGACAATATGTTAGTGGAAGAGTACAATATGGAGTTTATTCGTCTGAGTCGCTTCGCCCCAACCCTGATCCTGACAGAAGAAGTGAAGGCTGAGAAGTTCTTCGACGGACTAAACTTTGAGCTACAGAGACTGATCGGATCTGTTGCACCTACTTCTTTCTCGGACGTCCTTGCTGCAGCACGACGCATGGAGCGCATCACCAGGAGAGAGAGAGTCCATCCTGAAGTAGCCTTTCACATCAGCACCAGCCAGAGAACCACAGAGAGAAGCTGCAAAGAGACCTCATATGCACCAGCCATCCAGAGCATCTCTGCAGATACTGCCTACATGTCAATATTTTGGCAAGCGAGGCCATTATGAGAGCGAGTGCAGACGCAAGTTGGGATTATTCTTGATTTGTAGATCCAACCAACATTTAGCCAAGGATTATCCTGAGCATCGAGAGGAAGCACTAATGTTAAACAGATAAGCTTTACCAGCACCAAGGCCAGTTTATCTAGCATTGGGAGTACCACAGACGGGAGTTGGAGGAGTCAGACCACCAGCCCCAGGAGGGTATCAGCCGAGGACACCCTTAGCACCACAAGCAGCACTTTTCTAGCAGGCCCAACAACAGCGTAGGGCATCTCCACAAGGACGCGAACAAGCTTTTGCAATGACCATGGAGGACGCGCAGACTCGTGGAGTAGCAAATGCGCATAAGATTTAAGTTATTCATAGATATCTATTCCTAGCATTGCTTTAGCACGTGCATGTTAGTTCATGACCCTAGTCTTAAAACTAGTATTTGAACTTATTAATAATTGATAATCTAGTTTTTCTAAGCTGTACTTTTCTTTGTTCTAACCATAATTCTTTACTCCTGAAATACCAAATTTTATTGTTTAGGGAAATATTTTATTCATTCCCTATGTGTTTTGTTTAACTCTCGTCCTTCGATTTATCTTTGGTCATGATTCTTTGATTGTGTCATGCTTCGAACAATTCTTGCAACCGTGTCATCTTCTGACCGGTTTTTTTTATTGTAAGGACGCAATCCTCTTAAGGAGGGTAGATTGTAAACCCCCAGATTTTTTTAGAATTTAAAATAAATTTTCAGAATTTTTTTAGAATTTTTAACTAATTAAAATAAATGTTCTTCTGAATAAAATATTTTTAAGTATTAAAATAAATATTAAAATATTATGAAAATAATATTTTTGGTGTAAAATAATTAATTAGACATAGTGTAATTTTTTTGGAATTTATTGGACCCCAGAACTATTTTTAAAGACCTAAAAATTAATGTTTTAATTAAACCAAAATAAACCAACCGGTTTAATCTTGAATCAAACCTACCCTGAACTGACCCAACCCTAGCGGGTCGGATTCGGATTTGAACCTGACCCGCTAACCCATTACCCGAACCCATTACCTATTAGATCGGGTCGGGTCTGAACCCAACCCGAAACCCGCTAACCCAACCCTACCCACTACTACAGTAATCCCAAATTCCCGACCCTTCACTCCGTCTCCTCCGCCGTTCACCTGTCGTATCCCTTCGCCTACCGTCGCCCGTTCACTTCCCCATGGCCGCTCGACTTCCCACCGGCCGGCCGCCCGTCTCCCCTCCCTCAACGACCGCCGACCCCTCGCCTATAAGAACCCGTCGAATCCCCGCAGTCCACAGCCACCACCGCCACCACCGCCACCGACCACCACCCTCCGCCTCTTCAGAGCTCCGGCCACCCAGATCTCCGCCGCCCTAAGCCACCGCCTTCGACCCGACGGCCACAACAGCCACCATCGACGAGAGCAGTAGCCGCACAACGCCACTGCCGCCGGTCGACCCCCGCCGTATGTCACGACCCGCACCCGGTATAGGGGCACGAGAGCGTGGGTACGTCCAGCCTACGTCACAGCATCGGCGGTAGAACGCTGTCTAGGTCACAGTAATACTATATAACTAAACACCTGTCAATGATATCCATCTCCATAAGGAGGTCAATATACATCTCACAATAATCTCATAATGTAACTCAATCACAACAACTATTGTCACGCCCCGATCTCCCGCAGGCTATTTCGGCCGTCCCCGCTAGGCGGGAATCACCCTCGCCAGCGCTCCCGCGGAACGATCGCTTAACCCATCCGGGCGTGATGCCGCACGAGCGTGATCCACGCCCGTGCAAGGCCATGGTTCATTGGCTGGTGGTAAGAGTTCTAAGCCACAGAGTCGCACAGATTGTTCGAGTGCAGCGGAGTCATGAACGCATAGGCGATCGGTAACAGGTTCACTGAGTTGACAATATAGCGGAAGCATAGAAACACAAGTTGAAGTAAAGCAAGCTCTTTTATTGATATAAACTTGTGTTACAGGCGGCGTATAGCCGAGATTACAAGTCGCTCAAGCCTCTCTCTCTGAAACAGTATAAGCGTGCCAAGTGGCTACAATCGTGGAATGAATGTACAGGCGATGGTCAGGCGATGTTCACAACTTATGTCTTGTATAAGTGCTTCTGTTCCGGACGCACCGTTGCTTTGGAGTGATGTCCACGTCTTAGCACGCACGTTGGAGGCATCCGCACCGAACGAGGTTCTCCCGTACCCTGCATACAAACTGGTGGATTATCAGTACATTGAATGCACTGGTGGGGAAGCTACTCGCCCGCTCGACAAATCCAAATACGTAATACAGGTTCCGTGCACAACTATTAAGTTGTCTTTCTAGTTGCCTTAGGATCAGTTTTATGCAAACATTGAACAACCTAACGTGTCGGGCAGTGCGCCGTGCGATGTTTGAGGAAACACGGCGAGACTTACCAACTTACCATTTCTCCTTCCCTGTCCAAGGCAAACATGATTAATTCAAGCACGGTAAGTATAAACATTCAGGAGGCAAAGCATATGCAACACGAGGGTCATTTTAACATGATCGTTCAGGTATTCAGTTGTTCATTCATGCGATGCAGTGACTCGCACGCGGATAGCCGCTAAGCGAGGATGACTTATCTATATGAACATGAGTCGCTGGCATAGCCATAAAGGACCAGTTATAGTCTTGAACAAGGAAGAAAAGCAACAAAGATGCAGTGGTGGTTGCAGACCATCCTGTCCAGATGCAGTAGACTATCGTGCAGTTCGTTATAGTCTTGAACGAGGATGGTAAGCAACAAAGATGTAGTGGTGGTTGCAGACCATCCTGTCCAGATGCAGTAGACTATCGTGCAGTTCCATCCGGATCGGAACGGTCCCAGTGCCCCGGTGACCGCCCGTGGAACTATACCTCATTTTCGAGTTGTCCGCGACATGCAGGTCAGGGTCTCGGTCTGGTACAGGAACAAGTTCGATGCAGTATATGTATATATTGAACAAGTCCGGTATGGAACGAGTTCGATGCAGTATATATACAGAACTTGTTGAGGCAGGATTCAGTAATTCAGTAGGGCTTGCCAGGCCAGTTGATTCAGTAGTTTGCTCCACGAGCTGTGATTCAGTGATTTATTCAGTCAGGGTGCAAATTCCCTGGTTCGGGAATTGCCTTGGTGACCTAACGGTCCCGAATACTTGCAGGTTCATTCAGGCACGAGACGACTACGTAGTAGTCTCCCGGGGTTTGGATGAAAATAAGGCAACATTACAAGCAGACAAGCATGCGTTTCTAAGGAACATAAGCAGGCACGTTGCTTGGACCCGAAGGTAAGCCGAGAGTTGAAACCGTTAAGGGACTTAGCATGCGAGGGTCTGTATATAAGCAGTATTTCATTTCCATGTTCTAGCAAGCAATACAAGTTGGGATTATTCCCTTAGCTAGGTGCGTTGGATTTATTAGCATGCAGGAGGTGAATCATCTAGCGACTAGCATAAATATTCCAGATTTTATGTGTGCTGGCTAAGCAAAGACAAGTTCACCGTAGCCACCCACCTTAGCGATGATTCGCCTCGGTAGAGCGATACGTCTGAGCGAGCCTCTGAAAGCCTAAGCCGGATTCCTGTAGGGGCAAGTCTGGATATCCTTTGCTTCTTCTTTGAGGCAAAGCAGGTCGGGACAGTTGCACTTTTGCCGTTTGAGACGGCAGTCCGCTAGAATGGAACGGGGTGTTACATCCTACCCAACTCAGAAAAAGTCTTGTCCTCGAGACTTACTGAGGACAAGCAGTAATCTAGGGTTGAGGCAATCCTAGATAAGTCGTTGTACTTGTTCATTTGGATATTCACTTGCACAAGCTTCGAAATCAGCATATCGCTTAGACTGGATCGTGCGTACTTTCAAAGTGCACTTCTAGCGTGAACACGTCAACCAGCTTAGTGATAGCGAAGTCTCAGCACTCGAGTTTTACCTTTTCCTAAGTCTTGGATGATGCACTAGTTCAAGGCGTCCCTCGAATAGATGCATTCAACCAAACTTAGAGTTAGTAAAAATCGGACAAGCTACTAGCGATACTTTCAAGGGTTCGCACAGGTTGGCACAAAGGCCATTCGCAGCACACAGCAGACAAGCAAGCATATCATTACATTCAAAACGCATTTTGAAAATATTTAGACTTATTGTTGGAATATCCCATCGAGGCATTGAGAGAGAGCGTGCACATAACCCACGAACGAGCTTTCGAAATAGAGATATCGAATTGAAGTCCAAAGGCGTAGAAGCCAGGCTCTGATACCAACATGTCACGCCCCGATCTCCCGCAGGCTATTTCGGCCGTCCCCGCTAGGCGGGAATCACCCTCGCCAGCGCTCCCGCGGAACGATCGCTTAACCCATCCGGGCGTGATGCCGCACGAGCGTGATCCACGCCCGTGCAAGGCCATGGTTCATTGGCTGGCGACAAGAGTTCTAAGCCACAGAGTCGCACAGATTGTCCGAGTGCAGCGGAGTCATGAACGCATAGGCGATCGGTAACAGGTTCACTGAGTTGACAATATAGCGGAAGCATAGAAACACAAGTTGAAGTAAAGCAAGCTCTTTTATTGATATAAACTTGTGTTACAAGCGGCGTATAGCCGAGATTATAAGTCGCTCAAACCTCTCTCTCTGAAACAGTATAAGCGTGCCAAGTGGCTACAATCGTGGAATGAATGTACAGGTGATGGTCAGGCGATGTTCATAACTTATGTCTTGTATAAGTGCTTCTATTCCGGATGCACCGTTGCTTCGGAGTGATGTCCACGCCTTAGCACGCACGTTGGAGGCATCCGCACCGAACGAGGTTCTCCCGCACCCTGCATACAAACTGGTGGATTATTAGTACATTGAATGCACTGGTGGGGAAGCTACTCGCCCGCTCGACAAATCCAAACACGTAATACAGGTTCCGTACACAACTATTAAGTTATCTTTCTAATTGCCTTAGGATCAGTTTTATGCAAATATTGAACAGCCTAACGTGTCGGGCAGTGCGCCGTACGATGTTTGAGGAAACACGGCGAGACTTACCAACTTACCATTTCTCCTTCCCTGTCCAAGGCAAACATGATTAATTCAAGCACGGTAAGTATAAACATTCAGGAGGCAAAGCATATGAAACACGAGGGTCGTTTTAACATGATCGTTCAGGTATTCAGTTGTTCATTCATGCGATACAGTGACTCGCACGCGGATAGCCGCTAAGCGAGGATGACTTATCTATATGAACATGAGTCGCTGGCATAGCCATAAAGGACCAGTTATAGTCTTGAACAAGGAAGGAAAGCAACAAAGATGCAGTGGTGGTTGCAGACCATCCTGTCCAGATGCAGTAGACTATCGTGCAGTTCGTTATAGTCTTGAACGAGGATGGTAAGCAACAAAGATGCAGTGGTGGTTGCAGACCATCCTGTCCAGATGCAGTAGACTATCGTGCAGTTCCATCCGAATCAGAACGGTCCCAGTGCCCCGGTGACCGCCCGTGGAACTATACCTCGTTTTTGAGTTGTCCGCGACATGCAGGTCAGGGTCTCGGTCTGGTACAGGAACAAGTTCGATGCAGTATATGTATATATTGAACAAGTCCGGTATGGAACGAGTTCGATGCAGTATATATACAGAACTTGTTGAGGCAGGATTCAGTGATTCAGTAGGGCTTGCCAGGCCAGTTGATTCAGTAGTTTGCTCCACGAGCTGTGATTCAGTGATTTATTCAGTCAGGGTGCAAATTCCCTAGTTCGGGAATTGCCTTGGTGACCTAACGGTCCCGGATACTTGCAGGTTCATTCAGGCACGAGACGACTACGTAGTAGTCTTCCGGGGTTTGGATGAAAACAAGGCAACATTACAAGCAGACAAGCATGCGTTTCTAAGGAACATAAGCAGGCACGTTGCTTGGACCCGAAGGTAAGCCGAGAGTTGAAACCATTAAGGGACTTAGCATGCGAGGGTCTGTATATAAGCAGTATTTCATTTCCATGTTCTAGCAAGCAATACAAGTTAGGATTATTCCCTTAGCTAGGTGCGTTAGATTTATTAGCATGCAGGAGGTGAATCACCTAGCGACTAGCATAAATATTCCAGATTTTATATGTGCTGGCTAAGCAAAGACAAGTTCACCGTAGCCACCCACCTTAGCGATGATTCGCCTCGGTAGAGTGATACGTCTGAGCGAGCCTCTGAAAGCCTAAGCCAGATTCCTGTAGGGGCAAGTCTGGATATCCTTTGCTTAGCAGGTCGGGACAGTTGCACTTTTGCCGTTTGAGACGGCAGTCCGCTAGAACGGAACAGGGTGTTACAACTATAAGGCACGATAAAGATAAAAGGAAATGATATAGTTGAACACCATGTCTCAAACATAAAGATAACTCGCAGTCTAGCTGTCCAACATAAGTCTCCAATTAAACTTAACATAAGTCTAAATATAAACTGAAATAACCTCCATAAGTCTTAAGCATAAATAAATACTATCTAGATAGCTGTAGACAATGTCTCATCTAGAAGCATAGTCTCCTCTAGGATCTCTGGTACATAGTCTGCATCTATACCTGGTCCGTAGTGCATGGTACAGAAATCCTCAAGATTCTCTGGAAAAAATATCCAGTCAGGATTGGAACAAAAATACACCTCTAACAGCAGTTCCACATATATTGACAAAAACTATAATACAGTATAAAGAAATACAAGACAGAATGAAATACTTACAATGAGAAATACTGGAACAAAGTACTGGAATATCATCATCAATATACATCTGACAAGGAATAGAACTACAAGTGTACACAAGTATAAAGAACTGGTATGTAAGTGTGTATAAGAACAACAACTAGAACATATGGAAATACAAGATCAATCTATCAAGATACATGTCAAGAAATTATCTATCTAAGTGTGTGAAACATCAGTATATCATGTGATCGGCTTGGGACTATATGACTCATTACATTGATTAGCGATTATCCCCAACAAGTCAGGCTAACCAGATGTAACAGCGATGAGGCATGTAAGGGTAACGCTGCACCGACGTAAAATATGGGTGAGCTAATGCTGCATATAAAGTTGGATATGATCACATAAACTACAATACTTCCCCGTTTCCCCTGCTAGCACGATGGATTCCAATCACGACTCCTCGTGACAGGTCTCAATGATGCCAACTCGTGTAAAGAACAGTGTCAGAGTCATATATGCTATACAACAAGAATTATAGAGATAATCAACATAATGGAAACTGTCAGAGAATGTACTCGCCTGTGGTCCTTAGCTGGCAATACCACTGTCCGGGTTCCAAGGTGTCGTCTGGATGATCCAACAGTCCTATAGACATACCATATAATACAATACTTCATCAGATAATACTCTAGCTCACAATCAACATAATGGTCTCAATAGGCTACGCTAGGGGGGTCACGTCTGTCGTTGTTGTGCATAATCGACAGTCAATAATATGGTCTCGCCAGTACGTCAGTGTACATTTGGCAGTCTGTTATCATGCTACAGGGTCAGGTCGATGTAACTACAGGATATCCCTGATTACATTCAAGTCATCCATAATATGATCTAACATATATAAATGTCTATTAGTTACCATTATATTAGATATTTGTATATACATATACTTTAATAGAATTTATATCTTACATATATTTAACATATACTAGGGAGATGTATACAATACATATATAGATGTATTTATACTAATTGCGATATACCATATATATATGTCAAAATATATTTAAACATATACTAGTACATATACCAATTAGGTTTATATACGTATAGATATATAATATGTACATACAAACACACTAATCTACCATCATACGATACGTGTATATTATCATAGCTAATTATACGTATACATACAAGGAAGAATACGCGTGTGCATGTACGCGTACACGTACGCGAGAGGGGACTCGAACCTGGCGCGGAAATGAGACGTGCGCGGCGTCGTCGAGTCAAAGGGATGCTCCGGTCGGGTACAACGAGGTCAGTGGTCTTCGGATCGTGCAGGCAAGTAGTGGCCGGTCGACAGCGGCGTGCAGTCTGGGCGGGCAAATCGCGCGGCTCTGTGCAGTCGGGCTCAGTTCAGCGTGGGCGAGTTCGACGCGGCTCTGTGCAGTTGGGTCGTCCGGTCTGCAGTCGGTGCAGCGAGGTTGGCCGCGGGTCGAGCTCCGGTTGATGAGATCTAGACGGCTCAGGGACAGCCGATCCGGTGGGCAGCGTGCCGGTTGAACGGAGGAAGACTCGGGCTTGAGCGCAGCGGGGTGCTCGAGTCGTGCAGTCGGTTGGGGACTGCTCCGGACCGAGGGTCGACGGGGTTCCGGTCGGAATACGTTGGGGAGGGGATGAACAGGAAGATGGGAAGAAGGGTTCGGCTGGGGTATTAGGTTTTAGGTTTTAAAGAGAAGGAATAAGAGGAATATATATATATATATATATATATATATATATATATATATATATATATATATATATACAAGGGTGTGGGTTTGACCTAGAATATGTTGACTTTGGTCAATACTAGAAAAAGGCCTTGGCTTATTATGGAGATATTCCAATGGGCTAGGGTTCGAATGGGTTTAATGAATTTACGGAAATTGCATGGTCTAAGGGTTTGGAGGCCTATGGTTCCAAGGTTTTGATGTTAAATTACACATTCCCAAAATTTATGAAAAATAATAATGAAGGGGGGAAAATGGGTTTATTGTTTGCTTAATTAAAATTAATGCAAGGAGGTATTCTATAATTAAATAGAAGTACAAAGGGCTGGATTTACGTGGGACACGAGCATTAATTAACGGTCTGGCGTGTCTAGGACAAGGGTGCGAATCTGTTGGAAGACAAGCTAGCGTAGCGTCCTAGTTATCGAATAGCGATAAAGTACAACAATCAATCAAGGTTACTGTAAATTAAATAAAATTGATTACCATGCAATCATTTACTCATTAATTATGAAAAGACAAAAATACCCTTAATCCAAAAAGTGGGGGTGACACCGTGCCTCGCCACGTTGTCGAAAACATAATCGAGGTACCTGTCTTCCCCCTCGTGTAACTCCCTATGCATTGATCTGATTTCTATTTTGTCTAATCGTGCGCATACCCTACGTGACCCTCTCGAACCACGTACAACTCGTTCGGGGTATTGCGTCCTGTCTCGGTCGCAAACTGCGACGCAAAATCAGGAAAATAAATCCCCTTTTCTGAAAATTCAAAAAATTATCCCGAACTCCCCAGTTCGCGACCGTTTTGCGACCAACCTGTTAATTTTTTTTAAAAATTAGCTTGAACAGTAATTTAGACCATATGACCAAGTTTTTAATCATGTTTTTAGTTCAATTTATCGTGCTGAAGATTGTATTTAATTCAAGGGTAAAAATGACCAAAATGTTGGTTATTTAAATATCCTAATTTTCTTGGAACTGGGTGCGCCCCGCTAAACGGACGACTTGGTCATGTGCGAACTTCACCGAAAGGTGCACACCATTAATACGGATGTGTAGGATTTTGCAGAAGTTGATTTGGACGTGCGTGCACACCGGAATCAACGCGTATCCATCGATAACACCCCATATCGGTCCTGTTCTAAAACTCGTTGTAACTTTGTGTACGCTCGTCGTATCGAAATGAAACTTATGCCATCGTACTCGTAGTAATACGCTGGTCCTGTGATCCAAGTTTGGTTCGATTCTGAGAACATTGACAAAATCCCGTATCATGGGCCCCACGGCTCCACTTGACGGGTAATTTTGTGATCGGCTCACCAGAATCCAGTTCTGGACATTTCGTTGGGTTCGTATCATTATTTTGGAATTGTAGACACTAAGTTTGAAGAAATTGGAGAATATTATCTCTGGCACATTTTTCGGTGCGAAGCGGGCCACATGTGGATCCTGCTTTGACCAAAAACTGTCACTTTTGCCCCTGTGTCCAAATTGGACTTATAGATAGGCAATTCTAGCTACTTGATATCTTCTGAACCTGATGATAACGTTTATTTCAGCAACCGGAGGAGTAGCTGTAAATTTTACTGATACCAGAGCAGCAGTTGGAGTCCGAACCCCAGGCAAGTGTACCTTGCCAATCTTGTAGTTCTTGTTACATAATATTTCTTTAATTTATTTATATATTATAACTGTTCAACCTTGGACCGTGTGACATTACGTAATGTCCGAATAATAATCGGGTGTCAACGCCGTACGCGGAGTTGTGTAACATCACCTAGAGATGGATATCAAAATCCTATACATTCTCGTGCTTGCATCATCAAGTACGTCATACCACAGGACACCTGATACTATTCATGAGACAGAATCTTCCTGAGATATTTATGGTGATTATGTATAGGTTACATGATTCGAGACATAGATATTGTATGTGCTTAGCTATCATTATGACTTGCTGCATTAGATATGATCTTGCGTGACATGGACATGAGACATCGTGGACATGAGACGTGTGATTACATTGGGTGGGAAGAGACATACAGGCTACAGGCTAATTTTATATTGTCACTACCCAATTCTAGAAAATAGAATTTTTATTTGGCAAATTGTGTATTGTTCATAAATATTTATATTTATATTTAATTGTTTGTTGTATTATTTTTTGTTTGGTTATTTTAGGGTTTTGGCTAGTCTGGACCCATGTCAGACCCTAGTGGACCCATGTCAGACCTAACCAACACCCTTGTCAAACCTATTTCTGGGTTTAGAATAATTATTCTATTTTTATTTTAGTTAGTTGGGTTATTTTGGATTAGTTGGAGAGTATTTAGTGAACCCTAAACCTAAACCCTTTGTTGCATGACTAAAAAGAGAGGGCATTTTAGTCATTTGTTATTATGTAACCTATTTCTATATTGCTTGGCCGGCCCCTAACCCTAACTCACCTGGCCGAAACCCATTCCGTATTCCATTTTCTTCTTCTTCTCCACTCTCCACTATTTTCTTCTTCCTTCTTCTTCCAACTTCCTATTTCAAGTAAGTATTTCATCATCTTTCTTCTCTTCCTTCTTCTATTCTTCCATTTATGTAAACCCTAACCATTTGCTTTTTCCTAACCTAGGTGTGTAGAGCCTAGACTTAGTGTAGAGGCTTGGCTTGGAGGCTTGGAGGCTTGAGGGTGGTGATTTCAAGGGTTTTGGAGACTTTGGCCTTGGAATTCCAACTCCCAAGAGATAAACCCTAACTTTCCTCTTAGTGGTTGCTATTATATAGTGTAATTAGTGGTTTAGAACCTTTCTAGACCTTAAGGCTACCCGTGGGAGGAAGTTAGAACTTATTTGGTTGTGTTTGGAGACTTTGACATTAGATTTTGTGTCAATTTTGGGTGAAATCCGAGAT
This sequence comes from Iris macrosiphon, assembly GCA_036927795.1. Taxonomy (NCBI): domain Eukaryota; kingdom Viridiplantae; phylum Streptophyta; class Magnoliopsida; order Asparagales; family Iridaceae; genus Iris; species Iris macrosiphon. The sequence continues at coordinate 100,521,663 of JAYESA010000005.1, read as the reverse complement.
TGGCCCAATTTTGGGTAATGCTCTAGGTTAGACGGACCTAGGTAGACATACTTGGGTGTCTTGAGGGTAAGTACGTGTCTCCGTTCGGACACGTGAGGTCGTGTCGCGGAGATATGGGCATTTCGGGCGATTTGGGGGTTTTCGTCGTCGTAGGCTCTATGTGCGTGCGCGTTTTTGCCACGGACATAGAATCGACGAGTTAGCATTTTTTTCTAGGTTCTAGACCTCAATTAGAACCTGTGGGTAAATTTTGGGCCGATTTCGAGTAGGTTTGGTGTGCGTTTCACGAGGTTTCGCAAACCACACTCCACGTGTTCGTCGAAATGACTGAATGGCCATTTCAACTTGGTTTCTAGGTTTTGGGCTTGTGTACGGATTGGTTTAGCTTCGGAGAGTGTGTGCTAGAGTTCTTGAGTTATATTTTATATATTTATAGTTATTTATTGGTGTTTGGGTGGTTGTGCGTGCGTTGGTGTTGATGTTGTTTGTTTGTTGTGTGTGTTGTATTTAAGTGTATATATGTATATATGAGTATATATATATATATATATATATATATATATATATATATATATATATGTGTGTGTGTGTGTGTGTGTGTGTGTGTGGTGTGTGTGCTTATGTGTCTCTATGTGTGTGGTGTGTCGAGGGGGAGTGAGAAGGCAGTAGATGGGAAGAGCAGCTGCAGCAGCGAGGTGTATGGGCAGCTGCAGCAGTGGCAGCGAGCAGCGAGAGCATGGGAGAGCAGCAGTGGTAGCAAGGGGGCAGGAGGTAGTGAGCAGGGAAGCAGCAGCATTGCAGCAGCGAGGGGGGAGCAGCGAGGCAGCAGCCAAGCGCAGCAGCAGCAACCAACTGCAATAACAGCAGCAGCAGCAGCTATGCTGTAGTGTGCCAGCATGCAGCAGCAGCCAACGCAGCAAGAGCAACAACATATTTGCACCTGCAGCAGCAGCAAACGCAGCAATTGCAGTAGCTAGCAGCAGCTAGCAGCAGCTAGGCGAGGCAACATCGTGGCACTTGCACTAGCAGTAGCAGCAGGTAGTGAGAGGGAGAGGGAGATATATATATATATGTATAGATAGATAGATAGATAGATAGATAGATAGAGATAGATAGTTTAGTATAGAAATATATAGATATAGTTAGATATATATATGAGTATGGGTATGTGGGTATATATGTGTATGTGTGGATATATATATATATATATATATATATATATATATATATATATATATATATATATATATATATATATATATATGCCTATGTGTTTGTAAATATATATAGTAGCCTATATGTATAGCTAGGTATATATGTATATGCTAGATAGATAGCTAGTTAGTAGTGTTTGTGAGGGATTAGTGGATATCTCAATACCTTGAGATATCAAGGTATCTCAATACCTTGAGATACCCAAGGTATTGAGTATCGAGGTGAGGTTTTTGAGTGTTTGCCTAGGTTTGAGTTTATAGTTGCTTTTATATGTATTGGTGTATATACTTACGCGTGTTAGCATAGGTGTTAGTGGGTATAGGCGGGGTGTGTAGCTTAGGTCAAGGTATCGGATACCGAGGGTATCCCGGTATCTCAAAGAGGCGAGTTTAAGGGTTTACTAGCTTAATGAGCTAGTTTTGATCTAGAATTTTAGGGGCACCCTAGTTTGACCTAGCGTTGACCATAATTGCCCTCGTTGACCATAAAAGTCAACGTTTGACCTAGTTTTGACCCAGAGTTGACTTTTTGGACCCCAAGTTAACTTTTTGACCCAAATTTTACCGATTTGACCCGTTCGACCTAGAATAACCATAGAAGCTTGCTTTTAGTTATTTTATATCAGTTTAAGTCTTTAGAACCCCGTTTAACCTTGCTTTTCGTAATAGGTTCTTGCGACGCCAATCCGGATCTCAATCCTCACCAGTTGCTCAGGACGTCAGGCGAGTACCTACCTCTGATTATTTTTATTTCATGATAGTGTATATATCACATGTTTTAGAACTGTAATACTTGATTCTGACACATTGTTTCACGACATGGTACTAGTTGGATCCCGTCATGAGATGTTATCCCCCTTACCGTGTTCAGCGGGTACTCTATCACGTGTATTTCATCATGTGCTTCGGGTATTAATTCTCATGTGCTATCATGTGCTTCGTGTGCTCTCGCCTTCATGTGGGCGAGTTATTTATCATGTACGTAGCGTGTCATGGTTGGATCCAAGAGTATTAGCGGGGGAGGGGAGTAAGAGTTGGTTATGTGATCAAAGCCAAACAGTATTCATGTGTTTGTCGGTTATGCAACTCACGCATAACGGAGTTATCGTAGATTATTCATGTGCAACCTAAGCCGATCACATAACGAACTTGTGCTCAAGGCACTTAGCTAGTATTCATATTTTCTCACATGCAGCTACTTTACCTGTTCCACCATATATTTACTTTCATGTGCATCTTGTATACTTTCCTATTGGTAGTCATATACACCTTACCATGCATTTGGAGTTGCTTTCAAAGTTATGTACTTCACTCCAGTCCTGACTGGGCATATTTTTTCCAGAGGATCCTGAGAATTTTTGCCCGACATTCTACGGGCCGGGCGTCGAGGAGTGTTGTAACCCGGAGATTGAGGAGGAGCCCATCGAGGAGACGGCGTTAGCACCCTAGTTAACTAGGTGGACTTCCCTGGGTTATTTCCAGTTGCTATTTTGGATGATTGTATTTATTATTTTTGTTGCTTCTGTGTGATGTTGTAGACTTTAGACTTGAACTGTATATTTGGATATTGTACTTGCTCTCTTTAGTTTTTGTTTCGTTGTTGATATCTTATCGTGCTTTTACTCTTCCCCTAGTTATTGTGATTGAGTATTTATATATATTGTGTGGTTGCCCTCCTTTTAGAGAGATTATATTGACAGGTTATTGTGAGATATAGATATTGCGACCTAGAACGTACCTAGACAGCGTTCTACCGACGTTTCTGCGACGTAGGCTGGACGTACCCACGACTCATGTCCGATTTTTCGGTTACGGGTCATGACACGTTTTTGGTGGCAGCCCATGCAGGTCATAGTTTGCAGGTCTAGTTTCTAGGTCTACCTGCGATAGGATATAGGATATAGGTTGAGAGAGTGTGTGCTCAATGACAACTAGGACCCTTCCTAATTTTTGTTATCTTTAATTTTTCTGAAATTGTTTTCTTTTACAATATTACTGTCCTTCCTTGATGAACTTGTATCTTGCACCGTTGTTGATGTGATCTCAGATTCTGTTCTTCTTGATTCCACTCCAGTACTTGCTTTATTTGATTCTGGTGTTTCCTATAGTTTTGTGTCTGTATCTTTTGCTGTTAGACACCATCTTATTGCTGAACCTTTAGCTAGACTCTGCAAGATCACGACCGGGGGTAATATCATCCTAGTTAGTGATGTCTGCAGAGATCGGAGAGTTACCTTGGATGGCCGGGAGTTTAGTGTGCGCCTACTCGTAATGCCACTTCCGAGCTACGACATTGTACTCGGAATGGATTGGTTGAGTATGCACTTTGCTAGTATAGATTATCGTGGAGGCAGAGTGTTGTTTAGTCCGCCGGGTGAGCCAGAGTTTGAGTTTGCCAGAGGTACAGTAGAGCAGAGCGAAGGAGTCTTCTGCAGAGCCCTGGTGGTAGAGCAGAGGTTGCCACATCCACTGATAGCGGAGTTCATGGATGTCTTTCCGGAGGAGTTGCCAGGGTTACCTCCGGACAGAGACGTGGAGTTCTCTATTGACTTTGTGCCAGGCGCGGAGCCGATATCCCAGCACGTCTATAGAGTCAGCAACAGTGAGCTGATAGAGTTGAAGAAGCAGGTGGATGAGCTTTAGGATAAGGGATTTATCAGATCTAGTTCTTCTTCGTGGGGTGCTCCGGTACTTTTTATACTGAAGAAGGATGGGACAATACGGATGTGTATCGACTACAGGGCTCTAAACAACCTCACAATCAAGAACAAGTATCCGCTGTCGCGTATTGATGATATTTTTGACCAGTTGAGCGGAGCGAGGGTGTTTTCTAGGATTGATCTGAGGACAGGCTACCACCAGGTAAAGGTCAGGCGGAAGGATATTCCGAAGACAGCTTTTCGGACCAGGTATGGACAGTATGAGTTCATGGTGATGCCGTTTGGGTTGACTAATGCCCTGATAGTGTTTATGAATCTGATGAACAAGGTATTCCATCAACATCTGGACAGGTTTGTGGTGGTGTTTATAGATGACATCTTGGTGTATTCGAAGACCCCAGAGGAGCACGAGGAGCATCTGAGGATAGTGCTGGAGACTCTCAGAAAGGAGAAGCTTTATGGAAAACTTTCGAAGTGCGAGTTCTTCCTTGACAAGATTGAATTCCTTGGTCATGTGATGACAGGAGAAGGGATCTCAGTGGATCCGAGGAAGATCTTGGCAGTTGAGGCATGGAGTGCTCCGAGTTCAGTAGCAGAGGTCAGGAGTTTCCTGGGGCTGGCAGGTTACTACAGAAGATTTGTTCAGAATTTTTCCTGGATTGCAGAGTCATTGTCTAGGCTGACCCGGAAGGACATGGAGTTTGTTTGGTCAGAGGAGTGCCAGATTGCCTTTAATGAGCTGAAGAGGAGGTTGACGATAGCTCCAGTGTTGACGTTGCCATCAGGGTCTGGAGGATTCACTATTTATAGTGATGCATCGGGAAAGGACTGGGTTGTGTGTTGCAGCAGAATGGGAGGGTAATTGCTTATGCTTCTTGGCAATTACGTCCTAATGAGAAGAACTACCCTACCCACGATTTGGAGTTGGCAGCGGTCATCTTTGCTCTGAAGTTATAGAAATACTATTTATACGGAGAGCGTGTGGAGATCTTCACAGACCACAAGAGCTTGAAGTATGTGTTTACCCAAAAAGAGCTGAACATGAGGCAGAGGAGATGGTTGGAGTTGATGAAAGACTTCGACATATTGTTGCAGTACCATCCAGGGAAGGCGAACGTAGTTGCGGATGTGCTGAGCAGGTATCTGGTAGCTATGTGCCTGACTACAGATCGTTATCTTCTGGAAGATCTAGGGAGCTTGGGCATTGAGATGATAGTGCCTGGAGTTGAGATACAGATGTGGGGACTACAGATTCAGTCCGAGTTGGTAGACCGGATCAGGGATACACAGTTTGAGGATGAGTCCCTAAGGAGCATCAGGGCGCAGGTTCAGATTGGATTATCAGATGACTTCACCATTGATGATGATGGATCATTGCGGCACGGTACCAGGTGTATGTGTCGAGTGGGTCGTTGAGCGAGGAGGTTCTTTGGGAGGCGCATCGATCCCAGTACTCTATGCATCCAAGTGCCAATAAGATGTATAGAGATCTGAGAGAGAATGTATGGTGTTACGGGATGAAATAGGAGGTAGCATGCTTTGTATCCCGATGCTTAGTGTGCCAACAGGTGAAGGCGGAGAGGCAGAGGCCAGGAGGATTGCTCCAGCCGTTACCCATTCTGGAGTGGAGATGGAAGCATGTGACCATGGATTTTGTTCCTGGAGTTTCCCGTTCTCCAGGAGGGAAGGATGCGATTTGGGTCATCGTAGACAGGTTGACCAAATCGGCCCACTTTCTACCATTCAAAGTGGGTACGTCTACGGAGAGACTAGCAGAGATGTATGTGCGCCAGATAGTCAGACTGCATGGAGTGCCTGTGAGCATAGTATCAGATCGGGATAATCGCTTTACTTCGCATTTTTGGAGGAGTTTGCAGGCTAGCTTGGGCACCCAGCTCAAGTTTAGTACTGCATATCACCTACAGACAGACGGTCAATCAGAGAGGACCATCCAAACACTTGAGGACATGCTTCGCACTTGTGTTCTGGATTTCAGAGGCTCTTGGGAGGATCACTTGCACTTGGTAGAGTTTGCTTATAACAACAGCTACCAAGCCAGTATCGAGATGTCACCATTCGAGGCATTGTATGGTCGGAGGTGTTGTACTCCGTTATCATGGGATGATGTAGGCGAGAGAACTTTGCTTGGCCCGGAGATGGTGGTTGATGCAGCGGAGAAGGTCAAGCTCATTAGAGATAGACTTCGGGTGGCGCAGGACAGGCAGCGGCACTGGGCCGATAGCCACCGGAGACCTTTGGAGTTCGAGGTATAGCTTAGAATCTAGATTTTTTTCTTGTGTTTGTTTGTGATTGCTTATTTTAGATTAAGTGCTAAGACCTTGTTTGTGCTAGGTTAGAGATCTGGTGTTCCTGAGGATTTCTCCGACGCGGGGCACTATTCGCTTCGGTGGAGGCGGGAAGCTTAGCCCATGTTTCGTCGGACCCTTCAGCATTATTGAGAGGTTCGGCGCTGTGGCGTATAGGCTAGATTTGCCGCCTACGCTAGAGGAAGTTCATAATGTGTTCCACGTGTCGCAGTTGAGACGGTACGTGGCGGATTCCAGTCATGTATTGGATCACTCAGAGATCGTGGTGGTCCCTACTCTTAGCTATCCAGAGTAGCCGGTGGAGATTCTAGATCGGCGGGAGAAGGTGTTGAGGAAGTAGACTATTCCCTTGGTTCATGTCGCGTGGAGGCATCACTCTCCAGGTGAGTCGACCTGGGAGAGGGAGGATGAAATATGCGAGCGATAACCTTATCTTTTTGAGCCCTGAGGTATGGTTCTTTTTTTCTTTGCATTTCTGTCCTAGTTTCGTCTTTTAATTTCAAGGACGAAATTATTTTAAGGAGGGTAGGCTTGTCACTACCCAATTCTAGAAAATAGGATTTTTTTATTTGGTAAATTGTGTATTGTTCATAAATAATTATATTTATATTTAATTGTTGGTTGTATTATTTTTTGTTTGGTTGTTTTAGGATTTTGGCTAGTCTGGACCCATGTCATACCCTAGTGGACCCATGTCAGACCCAACCAACACCCTTGTCAGACCTATTTTTGGATTTAGAATAATTATTATATTTTTATTTTAGTTAGTTGGGTTATTTTGGATTAGTTGGAGAGTGTTTAGTGAACTCTAAACCTAAACCCTTTGTTTCATGACTAAAAAGAGAGGGCATTTTAGTTATTTTGCATTATGTAACATATTTCTATGTTGCTTGACCGGCCCCTAACCCAAACTCACCTAGCCGAAACCCATTCTCCATTCCATTTTCTTCTTCTTCTCCACTCTCCACTCTTTTCTTCTTCCTTCTTCTTCCAACTTCCTATTTCAAGTAAGTATTTCATCACCTTTCTTCTCTTCCTTCTTCTATTCTTCCATTTATGTAAACCCTAACCATTTGCTTTTTCCTAACCTAGGTGTGTAGAGTCTAGACTTAGTGTAGAGGCTTGGCTTGGAGGCTTGAGGGTGGTGATTTCAAGGGTTTTGGAGACTTTGGCCTTGGGATTCCAACTCCCAAGAGGTAAAACCTAACTTTTCTCTTAGTGGTTGCTATTATATAGTGTAATTAGTGGTTTAGAACCTTCCTAGACCTTAAGGCTACCTATGGGAGGAAGTTAGAACTTGTTTGCTTGTGTTTGGAGACTTTGACATTAGATTTTGTGTCAATTTTGGGTGAAATCCGAGGTTGGCCCAATTTTGGGTGATGCTCTAGGTTAGACGGACCTAGATAGACGTGCTTGGGTGTCTTGAGGGTAAGTACGTGTCTCCGTTCGGACACGTGAGGTCGTGTCGCGGAGATATGGGCGTTTCGAGCAATTTAGGGGTTTTCATCGTAGTAGGTTCTATGTGCGTGCACATTTTTGCCACGGACCTAGAATCGGAGAGTTAGCATTTTTTTAGGTTCTAGACCTCGATTAGAACCCGTGGATAAATTTTGGGCCGATTCCGAGTAGGTTTGGTGTGCGTTTTACGGGGTTTCGCAAACCGCACTCCACGTGTTCGTCGAAATGACCGAATGGCCATTTCGACTTGGTTTCTAGGTTTCGGGCTTGTGCGCACGTTGATTTAGCTTCAGGGACTGTGTGCTAGAGTTCTCGAGTTATATTTTATATATTTATAGTTATTTATTGGTGTTTGGGTGGTTGTGCGTGCGTTGGTGTTGATGTTGTGTGTTTGTGTGTTTTGTGTGTTGTGTTTAAGTGTGTATATGTATATATGAGTATATATATATATATATATATATATATATATATATATATATATATATATATATATACACTTACACAAGTACATATATATATGTATATATGAGTATATGTATATATATATATATATACACACTTACACAAGTATATATATATATATATATATGAGTATATATATGTACTTGTGTAAGTGTATATATATATATATATATATATATATATCTATATACATATATATATATATATATATATATATATACACACTTATATACATATGTATATATATATAAAACACACTCTACATATATATATATATATATATATATATATATATATATATATATATATATATATATATATATATATACACACTTATATACATATGTATATATATATAAAACACACTCTACATATATATATATATATATATATATATATATATATATATATATATATATATATATATATATATATATATATATATATATGTAGAGTGTGTTTTATATATATATACATATGTATATAAGTGTGTATATATATATATATATATATATATATATATATATATATATATATATATATATATACATATATATATATATATATATATATACATATATATATATATATACATATATATATATATATATGAGTGTGTGTGCTTGTGTGTCTCTCTGTGTGTGGTATGTCGAGGGGGAGTGAGAAGGCAGTGGATGGGAAGAGCAGCTGCAGCAGCGAGGTGTATGGGCAGCTGCAGCAGTGGCAGCGAGCAGCGAGAGCATAGGAGAGCAGCAGTGGTAGCAAGGGGACAGGAGGTAGTGAGCAAGGAAGCAGCAACATTGCAGCAGCGAGGGGGAGCAGCGAGGCAGCAACCAAGCGCAGCAGCAACAACAAGTAGCTGCTGCAGTGGCAGCAGTAGCTATGCTGCAGTGTACCAGCATGCAGCAGCAGCCAATGCAGCAAGAGCAGCAACAGATTTGTACCTGCAGCAACAGCAAATGCAGCAATTGCAGTAGCTAGCAGCAGCTAGGCGAGGCAGCAACGTGGCACTTGCACTAGCCGTAGCAGCAGGTAGTGAGAGGAATATATATATATATATATATATATATATATATATATATATATATATATATATATATATATATATATATATAGTTTAGTATAGAGATATATAGATATAGTTATATATATATATATGAGTATGGGTATGTGGGTATATATGTGTATATATATATATATATATATATATATATATATATATATATATATATATATATATATATATAGTAGATATATGCCTATGTGTTTATAAATATATATAGTAGCCTATATATATAGCTAGGTATATATGTATATGCTAGATAGATAGCTAGTTAGTAGTGTTTGTGAGGGATTAGTGGATATCTCAATACCTTGAGATATCAAGGTATCTCAATACCTTGAGATACCCAAGGTATTAAGTATCGAGGTGAGGTTTTTGAGTGTTTGCCTAGGTTTGAGTTTAAAGTTACTTTTATATGTATTGGTGTATATACTTATGCATGTTAGCATAGGTGTTAGTGGGTATAGGCGGGGTGTGTAGCTTAGGTCGAGGTATCGGATACCGAGAGTATCCCGGTATCTCAAAGAGGCGAGTTTGAGGGTTTACTAGCTTAATGAGCTAGTTTTGACCTAGAATTTTAGGGGCACCCTAGTTTGACCTAGTGTTGACCATAATTGCCCTAGTTGACTATAAAAGTTAACATTTGACCTAGTTTTGACCCAAAGTTGACTTTTTGGACCCTGAGTTAACTTTTTGACCCAAATTTCACCGATTTGACCCGTTCGACCTAGAATAACCTTAGAAGCCTATTTTTAGTTATTTTATATCAGTTTAACTCTTTAGAACCCCGTTTAACCTTACTTTTCGTAATAGATTCTTGCGACGCCAGTCCGGATCTCGATCCTCACCAGTTGCTCAGGACGTCAGGCGAGTACCTACCTCTGATTGTTTTTATTTCATGATAGCGTATATATCACCTGTTCTAGAACTATAATACTTGATTCTGACACATTCTTTCACGACATGGTACTAGTTGGATCCCGTCATGAGATGTTATCCCCCTTACCGTGTTCAGCGGGTACTCTATCACGTGTATTTCATCATGTGCTTCGGGTATTGATTCTCATGTATTATCTTGTGCTTCGTGTGCTCTCGCCTTCATGTGCACGAGTTATTTATCATGTACGTAGTGTGTCGTGGTTGGATCCAAGAGTATTAGTGGGGTAGGGGAGTAGGAGTTGGTTATGTGATCAAAGTCAAACAGTATTCATGTGTATGTCGGTTATGCAACTCACGCATAACGGAGTTATCGTAGATTATTCATGTACAACCTAAGCCGATCACATAACGAACTTATGCCCAAGGCACTTAGCTAGTATTCCTATTTTCTCACATGCAGTTACTTCTCTACTACATGTATTATTCTCCAGTTTTATATTGCAGCTACTTTACCTGTTCCACCATGTATTTACTTTCTTGTGCATCTTGTATACTTTCCTATTTCTAGTGATATACACCTTACCATGCATTTGGAGTTGCTTTCAAAGTTATGTACTTCGCTCCAGTCCTGATTGGGCATATTTTTTCCAGAGGATCCTGAAATTTTTTGCCCGATATTCTACGGGCCGGACGTCGAGGAGTGTTGTGACCCGGAGATTGAGGAGGAGCCCGTCGAGGAGACACCGTTAGCACCCTAGTTAGCTAGGTGGGTTTCTCTGGGTTATTCCCAGTTGCTATTTTGGATTATTGTATTTATTATTTTTGTTGCTTCTGTGTTATGTTGTAGACTTTAGACTTGGACTGTATATTTGGATATTGTACTTGCTCTCTTTGGTTTTTGTTTCGTTGTTGATATCTTATTGTACTTTTACTCTTCCCCTAGTTATTGTGATTGAGTATTTATATATATTGCGTGGTTGCCCTCCTTTTGGAGAAGTTATATTGACAGGTTATTGTGAGATATAGATATTGTGACCTAGAACGGACCTAGACAGCGTTCTACCGCCGATTCTGCGACGTAGGCTGGACGTACCCACGACTCATGCCTAATTTTTCGGGTGCGGGTTGTGACATATATTTATATTTATTATGGTTCAATAGGCCCACTACATAGTATAACTACATAGTATAACTGCTACTGGCTCCCCGACACAGAGCTTGTAGTAGTCTCAGCCTGAGTCTAGTGTTGCTCTCATTTTGCATATCACTTAGATAGTTACATAGTTTACCCTATTGATTCATTTATTATTGTACTGTATTTATTTTGTCTTGAGTTATTCTTGTACCTTGCTATGTCCCCTGAGGACCTGCAATCTGGATTATGTCCCCAGGTTTAGCAGAGGAGATCTACCCCGAGGTGTACGGGACAGGAGCTGACATTGGAGCAGTACCATTACCAGAGGACGAGGTGATCGCTGAGGATTTCTTCTGAGTATCTGCTTATTCTATACTCAGTTATTTCTGTAGTTTCCTATTTATGGAACTGATGTATCAAACTCATTATCGGGTTGTTCCCCGAGATATGTTTTATTGAGACTTAATGTTGATTTATATTTCATATTGATGTATTCATTTTTGTGGATGGGATTAGTAACATAAACCCTTACCGTTGTTTTACAGCTTAAGTACACCCTGATGGGTCCATTAAATTGGGTTTGTCCATCGGTGTGTGCTGCTGGCCATTGTCACGTGTCTAGTCCCTTGGTATTTTGGGACTGGGGTGTGACACAATTGGTCCGCAAATATCACCTTGTATTCTCTGAAGGAATGGTGGTGATTCAGAAGCTATTTTGAGTAGTGAAGGTCTTGTAATGAGTTTACCCTGTGAACAAGATACACACAAATGTTCAGTAGGAAAGAAAATACTTTGGTATGATAAATTATACCCATTGGTATTGTAAACCCCCTGATTTTTCTAGATTTTTAAAATAGATTTTGATAAAAATTTTAGAATTTTTTGGAATTTTTCTCTAATTAAAACTAAGGTATTTTAAATTTAAATGATTTTTAAATTATGTTAAATAATAATAAAATATTATAAAAATAATATTTTTTGGTGTAAAATGAAAAATTAGACATAAGGTAATTTTTCGGAAATTTATTGGACCCCGAAAGTATTTTTGAAGCCCTAAAAACCAAGTTTTAAATAAACCCTAGAAATAAATCCAGTTCAATTGAACCAAACCAACCCGAACCAAATCGGACCGGTTTAGCTAAACCCAAACCCAACCTTAGCAGGTCAGATCCGGGTCTAACCTGCGACCCGAAACCCGCATACCTGAACCCGCTTTCAAGCTTTAGCGGATCGGGTCGGATCCGCCGCCCGACCCGTCGACCCTGACCCGAACCCGACCAGGTAGACTGAACCCTAACCCCTCTTTTCCGTCTGTTCGACTACCGTAACCGCCGCCGGCCGCCGCGTAATTGCCGGCTGACTCCTCCACTTCGCATCCCCGCAGCGCCTGCCGCTCCGCCTCCCCTGCCAGCAACGGCCGGCGACCCAGCTCCTTTCTCCGCCTATAAAACCCCGCCTCGACCCCATCCGTCATCTTCCCCGGTCGCCTCGAGCTGTCGAACCCCCAGCCCAGCCCCTCTCCGACGAGCGCCGCCCTGAGCTCCGCCACCACTACCCCTGGCCTCCTTCTCCTTCTTCCTCCGTTCTCCACCCGACCCGACGACCAGCGCCGTCCCGGCCAGCATCGACGAACCCGCCCAGCAGCTACCGGCTACCCCAGCCGCCTCCGCCCGAAGCCCCAGTACCGCCTTCGCCCTCGCTGCTGCCACAGGCCCCTGCCTTCGCTGCCCTCTCCCGCGCCTCCTCCGGCCAGCAAGAACATCAGCAACAGCAGCACTCCGGCCGCCAGAGCCCTCCCCCGGCGACGCCTCAGCTCCCAGCGCTCCGCCGCCTCAGGCAACGCCACCCTACAGTCGCCTCCGCCTCCCTCAGCTCCGGCCAGCACTGGCGTAGCCTCCGGCAGCAAAACCCTAACCCTAGCCAGGACACAGCCCGAACACAGCAGAGTGTCTCGTGTCGACTCGCGGACACGAGAAATCCCGGTTTCACAGAGTCCTGTTCAGGTAACCCGTTCTCTTTCCTCGTTGTCCCATTTCCTGTCCTGTATATTGTGACGCGAACTCTGCGTGACCCTCTCGATGCCCGTGCAACCCGCTCAGTGTATCGCGTCATGTGGCGATCGCGAACCGCGATCCAAAAATAGGAAAATAAATACCCCATTTCCCCCGAAACTGAGTGCGCCCCGCCAAACGGGATGACTTGGTCGCGTGCGATCTTCACCGAAACGTGTGCGTCATTGATATGGATATATGGAATTTCGCAGAAGTTGATTTGGATGTGCGTGCACACCGAAATCAACGCGTATTCGTCGACAACGTCCCGTATCCGCCTATTCTGGATCTCGCTGTAACTTGGTGTACATACGTCCGATCAAAACGAAACTTGTGCCATCGGACTCATAGCAATACGCTGGTCCTGTGACCCAAGTTTGGTTCGATTCTGAGAACGTTGACAAAATCGCGTATCGTGGGCCCCACGGCTCCACTTGACGGGCGATCTTGTGAACGGCTCATCGGAATCCAATTTTGGAAGTTCCGTTGGGTTCGTATCAACGTTCTGGACCTGTTGACACTAAGTTTGATGGATTTGAAAACCTTTGTTCCTGACAAGTTTTTTGGTGCGAAGCGGGCCACATGTGGACCCCACTTTGACCAAAAAATATCATTTTTGCTCTTGTGTCCAAATTGGACTCAAGGACAGGTATTTCTAGCTATTTAATATTTTTTAAATCTGATGGTGATGTTTATTTCAGCAACCGGAGGAGTATCTACAGATCACACTGAGACCAGAGCTACAGTTGGAGCCAGAACCCCAAGCAAGTGTACCTTGCCAAACCTTGCAGATCTTGTTACTTATTTTCTTGACTTATTTATATATTATTGTACGTGCTTAACCTAGGACCGTGTGACTTTACTTAGCGTCTGATTAATAGTCGGGTGCCAATACCGTACGCGGAGTTATGTAACGTCACCTAGAGATGGATATCGTGACCCTTTACATTCTCGTACTTGCCTTATCAAGTACGTTATACCCAGGACACCTGACACTATTCATGTGACAGAATCTTTCTAAAATATTCAAGGTGATTCTGTGTAGGTTGCAGGATTTATGACATAGACATTATATGCTTAGATCTTATTATGACTTGCTGTATTAGTTTTGATCTTGCGTGTCATGGATATGAGATGTGTGATTACATTGGGTGGGGAGAGTATTACCATATCAAAGGTTGATTATATTACATATATTATTGTCTGGAGGTGATTGGCACATATACTGGAGTCGTGATACTACCTGCTTTGGCATATATACTGGAGTCGTAATACTAATGCTGCTATGTGTTTCTCTGACACTGATCCTATAGTAGTCTCAGCCCAAGTATGACTAAAACTCTCACTTGCATATCACTTAGCTGGTTATATATTTACTCTATTATTTTATTTATTGCTGCACTGCATTTATTTGGCATGAGTTATTTTGTACCTTGCTATGTCCCCTGAGGACCTGGATCCGGATTATGTCCCCAGGATTAGCAGAGGAGATCCACCCAGAGGTATACAGTACAGGAGCATTAGCACGAGCAGAAGCAGGAACAGGTGCATACAGTGGAGCAGAACCAGGAACCGAGGACTAGGTGATTGTCATAGATTTTTTGAGTATAAGTTTCTTCTATACTCATTCTGTGAAGCTATTTTCATTCTTGTTTAATGAACAATTGTAACAGACTTAATATCGGATTGTTCCCCGAATTTATTTACTTGTGACTAGATGATGTTTTATTTTCTTTTGTTGATATTGATGTATTTACTCTATGGATGAGATTAGTAAACCCTGATCGTTGTAATACAGCTTAAGTATGCCCCGATGGATCCATTAAATTGGGTTTGTCCATCGGTGTGTGCTGCTGGCCATTGCCACGTGTTTAGTCCCTCGATATTTTGGGACTGGGGCGTGACATGGTTTTTGTGGTGGCCCATGCAGGTCAACGACTAAATTGCTTCGGTTTCAACTTTATGACCGAGCAAGCCTGCAATAAGAATAGGATCTCATCCACTTGCATGAATCCTTCTTGATATCTATACCGGATTCGAGTCAATTTCTTGAATTGCATCCTGCTTTGATTCCTGTGCGCTTCTTATAGTTTATTTTGGTTGCAGAATTATGGATCCACAAGCCGGCGACGAGACTCATCCAGCAGCACCATAAGGTGTTGTGGTTACCCATGAAGATGAAGTGACACCAGTTGATGAAGGTCAATTAGCTCAACAATACAGTCAAGCAAGTCAGCATGCCTCGAGAATCCAACAAGATAACGTTCCACCATCGACGCAGTTTGCTTCACCGATGCCTACCGTTCCACAAGGGCAGGATATGGAAGAACAACAAATGTTTCGAATGTTCTACGCGATGATGCAAGCCCATCAGAAGGTTCATCAAGAAGCTCAGCAAAACCATGCAGAGAAGTTCATCGACAGATTTAGCTCTGAGCTACGGAAGTTAATCAGCTCCGTTGCAACTACTTTAGACGAGGATGTTCTTGCTACAGCATGACCCATGGAGTGCATCACAAGGATAGAGTCCAGCCAGAAGTAGCCGTATGTATCAGTACCAGACCAAGCACAACAAGAAAGAGTTGCAAAGCGACCACAGATGAATCTACCGCAGAGAGCATATACACCACTTGCACTAGTCCTGCCTACTTGTCACTATTGTGGCAAGGTAGGTCATTTTGCTAAAGAATGCCGACTCAGACTGGGACGATATTTATCTTGCGGATCCAAAAAGCATTCGGTAAGGGATTGCCCTGAACGTCGAGAGAAAGCAGTGATGATTCATCAACCAGCCACATCAGCACCAGCCGGAGCACCACAGGAAGAAATTGTAAAGAAGTCTCACATGCACCAGCCACCAGAAGCATCTCCGTAAGTACTGCCTATCTGTTAATATTATCGCAAGCGAGGCCACATTGAGAACGAATGCAAACGCAAAAGAAAATTATGTTTAGCTTGCGGATCCAGTCAGCATTTAGTGAAGAAATGTCCCGGACGTCGAGAAGGAGCATCGATGGTAAACCAACAAGCGTTACCAAGGCCAGCCTCTCCAGCATTGGGAATATTGCAAACGGAAGTTGAAGGAGTTCTACCACCTGCCCTAGGAGGGTATCAGCCGAGGCCACCCTTGGCACCACAAGCAACACTCTTCCAGCAGGCTCAACAGCAGCAGAGGAATCATCTACAAGGACGCAGACAAGCTCTAGCGATGACTTTGGAGGACGCACAGATTCAAGGAGGAGCTAATGCGCGTAAGTTTTTCATAATTATCTCGTCTAGTATTTCTTTAGTTCGTGCATATTGGTTCGTGACCTTAGCCTTGACCTAGTAATTTTAAACTTGCTAATAATTGATAACCTAGAATATTTTATAATTATTAATCTAATATGTTTTCATAAAGGATAATCTGGTTTTCTAAAACTATAATTTTCTAGATTTCCTTCATTCAGGAAATTTTATAACTTCTATTTTTAGGGAAATGATGTTTTCATTTCCTATGTGTTTAAACCTCATCTTTTGATTCTCCTGAAACATGATTCTTGACAGTAATGTGCTTCGAATAACGTTTTGTAACCGTGTCATCTCTGTTGACCGGTTATTCTTTGATTGCGAGGACGCAATCCTCTTAAGGGGGTAGATTATAAACTTCCTGATTTTTCTGGATTTTTAAAATGGATTTTGACAATTTTCTGGAATTTTTTGGAATTTTTCTCTAATTAAAACTAAGGTATTTTAAATTTAAATAATTTTTAAATTATGTTAAATAATAATAAAATATTAAGAAAATAATATTTTCTGGTGTAAAATAAAAAATTAGACATAGGATAATTTTTCGAGAATTTATTGGACCCCAGAAGTATTTTTAAAGCCCTAAAAACCAAGTTTTAAATAAACCCTAGAAATAAATCCGGTTCAATTGAACCAAACCAACCCGAACCAAACCGGACCGGTTTAGCTAAACCCAAACCCAACCTTAGCGAGTCGGATCCGGCTCTAACCCGCGACCCGAAACCCGCATACCCGAACCCGCTTTCAAGCTTTAGCGGATCGGGCCGGATCCGCCGCCCGACCCGTCGATCCTGACCAGAACCCGACCCGGTAGACTGAACCCTAACCCCTCTTTTTCGTCTATTCGGCTACCGTTACCGCCGCCGGCGGCCGCGTAACCGCCGGCCGACTCCTCCACTTCGCATCCCCGCAGCGCCTGTCGCTCCACCTCCCCTGCCAGCAACGGCCGGCGACCCAGCTCCCTTCTCCGCCTATAAAACCCCGCCTCGACCCCAGCCGTCATCTTCCCCGGTCGCCTCGAGTTGTCGAACCCCCAGCCCAGCCCCTCTCTGACGAGCGCCGCCCTGAGCTCCGCCATCACTACCCCTGGCCTCCTTCTCCTTCTCCCTCCGTTCTCCACCTGACCCGACGACCAACGCCGTCCCGGCCAGCATCGACGAACCCGCCCAGCAACTACCGGCTCCCCCAGCCGCCTCCGCCGAAGCCCCAGCACCGCCCCTGCCCTCGCCGCTGCCACCGACCCCTGCCTCAGCTGCCCTCGCCCGCGCCTCCTCTGGCCAGCAAGAACAGCAGCAATAACAGCACTCCGACCGCCAGAGCCCTCCCCCGGCGACGCCTCAGCTCCCAGCGCTCCGCCGCCTCCGGCAATGCCACCCCGCAGCCGCCTCCGCCTCCCTCAGCTCAGGCCAGCACCGGCGTAGCCTCCGGCAGCAAAACCCTAACCCTAGCCAGGACACAGCCCGGACACAGCACAGTGTCTCGTGTCGACTCGCGGACACGGGAAATCCCGGTTTCACGGAGCCCTGTTCAGGTAACCCGTTCTCTCTCCTCGTTGCCCCATTTTCTGTCCCTTCTGTTGTGACGCGAACCCTGCGTGACCCTCTCGATGCCCGTGCAACCCGCTCGGTGCATCGCGTCCTGTGGCGATCGCGAACAGCGATCCAAAAACAGAAAAATAAATATCCCGTTTTCCCCCGAAACTAAGTGCGCCCCGCCAAACGGGACGACTTGGTCGCATGCGGTTTTCACCGAAATGTGTGCGTCATTGATACGGACGTGTAGGATTTCGCAGAAGTTGATTTGGATGTGCGTGCACACCAAAATCAATGCGTATCCGCCGACAACGCCCCATATCCGCCTATTCTGGATCTTGTTGTAACTTGGTGTTCACATGTCGGATCGAAATAAAACTTATGCCATCGGACTCGTAACAATACACTGGTCCTGTGACCCAATTTTGGCTCGATTCTGAGAACGTTGACAAAATCGCGTATCGTGGGCCCCAAGGCTCCACTTGACGGGCGATCTTGTGAATGGCTCATCGGAATCCAATTCTAGAAGTTCCGTTGGGTTCGTATCAACGTTCTGGACCTGTTGACACTAAGTTTGACGGATTTGGAGACCTTTGTTCCTGACACATTTTTCGGTGCGAAGCGGGCCACATGTGGACCCCACTTTGACCAGAAATTATCATTTTTGCTCCTGTGTTCAAATTGGACTCAAGGATAGTCGTTTCTAGCTATTTAATATTTTCTGAATCTGATAGTGATGTTTATTTCAACAACCGAAGGAGTACCTGCAGATCACACTGAGACCAGAGCTACAGTTGGAGTCAGAACCCCAGGCAAGTGTACCTTGCAGATCTTGTTACTTATTTCCTTGACTTATTTATATATTGTTGTACGTGCTTAACCTAGGACCGTGTGACTTTACTTAGCATCCGATTAATAGTCGGGTGCCAATACCGTACGCGGAGTTGTGTAACGTCACCTAGAGATGGATATCGTGACCCTTTACATTCTCGTACTTGCCTTATCAAGTAGTTATACCCAGGACACCTGACACTATTCATGTGACAGAATCTTCCTGAAATATTCAAGGTGATTCTGTGTAGGTTGCAGGATTTATGACATAGACATTATATGCTTAGATCTTATTATGACTTGCTGCATTAGTTTTGATCTTGCGTGTCATGGATATGAGACGTGTGATTACATTGGGTGGGGAGAGTATTACCATATCAAAGGCTGATTATATTACATATATTATTGTCTGGAGGTGATTGGCACATATACTGGAGTCGTGATACTACCTGCTTTGGCATATATACTGGAGTCGTAATACTAATGCTGCTATGGGTTTCTCTGACACTGATCCTATAGTAGTCTCAGCCCAAGTATGACTAAAACTCTCACTTGCATATCACTTAGCTGGTTATATATTTACTCTATTATTTTATTTATTACTGCACTGCATTTATTTGGCATGAGTTATTTTGTACCTTGCTATGTCCCCTGAGGACCTGGATCCGGATTATGTTCCCAAGATTAGCAGAGGAGATCCACCCAGAGGTATACAGTACAGGAGCATTAGCAGGAGCAGAAGCAGGAATAGGTGCATACAGTGGAGCAGAACCAGGAACCGAGGACTAGGTGATTGTCATAGATTTTCTGAGTATAAGTTTCTTCTATACTCATTCTGTGATGCTATTTTCATTCTTGTTTAATGAACAATTGTAACAGACTTAATATCGGGTTGTTCCCCGAATTTATTTACTTGTGACTAGATGATGTTTTATTTCCTTTTGTTGATATTGATGTATTTACTCTGTGGATGAGATTAGTAAACCCTGATCGTTGTAGTACAGCTTAAGTATGCCCCGATGGATCCATTAAATTGGGTTTGTCCATCGGTGTGTGCTGCTGGCCATTGCCACGTATCTAGTCCCTCGATAATTTGGGACTAGGGCGTGACATGTATTGTTGATGATATTTCTCAACATAGTCGATCCTGGATGACCCAATCTGTCATGCCAAAGGATTAGATTCATTGGATCATTTAGCCTTTTGCTAGTGATGGGGTAAGATTCTACTACCCTGAGAGTAGTTTTATATAGCCCCGATGAGATTAACTTATACTTTTCTAATGTGAGCTTATTGCTTCCAATATTATAGGTGATACAAAGATACTCTTTGCTATCATCGTTCATGGTTTTAACATGAAACACGTTCATTCGAATATCTCTAAAGCTGAATAGATTTCTATTAGATCTACTAGAGAATAATGTATTTTAAATGACTAAGTGTGTTCCAATTGGCAACACAACATCGGCATTACCATAATCTTCTATAATCTGCACGGGTCTAGCAATGGTGGTCACCTTGGCAGTCTTTGAGGCATATGTTGTGAAAAACTTCTTAGTTTTTAATATAATGTGAGTTATTGCACTATATATCAAGCATATGACATCATCATTGTCCATACCTTTTAAAAACAAAAATTAATAATATATTAATATGCTACTAAATGGTTAAACTTAGCATATTGTCAATTATTACAACTTGATCTAAATCTAGATGAAACTGCTTCAAAGAAAGTAAACTACCTAGACTATTGATCATATAATGACCAATTTATTCAAAATGGAAAGTAAATAAACTTAGATAAGCATACAATAACTATTCATTGACTTCGCCTATCATGGCGTTGAACTGGTCTTCCAAAATTGCGTTTCCATCCTTATCTTGGAAGAAATAATTAAAATCCATGTGTGTTGTACCCTCCATAAGATTAGTCTTCATACCCTTTGAGGCTTCATACTCGTCAACTTTCTTTTGTGAGGTGCGACAGTTTCGCATCTAATGACCAGCTCTTCCACAACGTTTGCAAATATCAGTTGGAGCAGCTGGATTAAAAATTTGGGCATTATTTCTTCGAGGATTAAATCCCTTATTTTTGAACTGTGTATCATTCCTTGGACCCGAATTGTAGTCATTTATTTGGCTTCCACTGTGTCCATGTCCTCTACCTCTGTGATTTCCTCGACCCCTAGTATTGGTCACATTTTTCTGAGCACTAGTCGCATTCACTTCAGCTGGAATTGGTGCGGACCCAGTTGGTCTACTAGTGTGGTTTTTGATTAATAACTCATTATTTTTCTCGGCCACGAGTAAGACAGCAATGCGTTCGGAATACTTCTTAAAATTCCTCTCCCTATACGTCTGTTGTAGGGTCATATTAGTAGCATAAAATATGGTGAATGTTTTATCTAGCATGGAATGCTCTGTCACTTCTTTACCACATAACTTCAATTATGAAATAATCCTGAACATAGCTGAGTTATAGACTGCAACTGTCTTATAATCTTGGAAACGTAGATTGAGCCATTCATAGAGTGCACTGGTAGTATGACCATTTTCTGGTGATCATATCTCTCAGTTAGATAATTCCATATAACCAAGGGGTCCTTGACTGTTAAGTACTCAGCCTTGAGATCATCATGAATATGATATCTTAGGAAAATTAAAGCCTTCGCTTTATCTTGTGCAGATATTGGCTTATCAACCACAATTATGTCACATAAGCTTTTGGCTTGAAGGTAAAATTCAGCATCCAATCTCCAGTTGAAAAAGTTCTGGCCTTCTAAGTTTAGAGACTTGAAATCATGTTTTATGAGGCTTGACATATTGCTATATAAGATCAATAATAACAAGTTAACATAAGAACTTGGTAAATCTCCAAACAATTCATGTTCTTGGTGTATGCTTCAAACAATAATGTTTCAGAAATCTATTTATACCAAACAAATCGTCTTCATGGTATGCTTCGAATAATGATGTTCCAGAAGTCGTAGGTAAATACCAAACACTAGATGTTCATGGTATGCTTCGAACAATTATTATGTTCAAAAAGTCTTTCAAAAATATCACATATGGTATGCTTCGAACAATTATATATATAGACCAAACAATTTATGTTCATGTTCATCAGATCTCTGATGGTTTTGATCTGAATGTATTAACATATAAAAAAAGAAAAAAAGAATAACTCCAGCGTTCTCTCCGAGAGATCTATATACAATTAACATCGGAGTGCTATCAGAGTTAACTAAAAGAAGTGAGATAAATAGATAAAAATTATTCTTTCTTCCCTAACGGTATGTCAAGAGATGTATAAACATCAACATCAGGCTGCGTCTAGGGTATGTATATGCAGAAAAAATAAACATAAATAACCATACATATTACCGAAGTGGAGAATCCGCAAATGACGACTTCACTGAGATTCTCTCGCTTATTTCCTCCCGTTAGAGCTTCATACTGATAACGTGTTAGAATAAACGTAGAAGAAGAAAAAAGAAAATATAAGAGATGATCTCTTATTAGTGTAATCACATAGTGGGAGGCAAATGTCTTATTTATACAACCCAAGGACTAAAAATAAAGTGAAAATCTAACCCTTTAGTAACCCACGTTATAACACTTTTGATGTTATTTTTTGAAAAATAGTATCATTTATCTACAAGTTCAACAAATCATCAATAACCGTTGAGGCTGGTGTAGTAATTGTCATGGTTGCTAAATTTTTTTTTTTAACTAATCTAAAAGTTGTTTGGTAACAATGACATATTTAACTTTTTTGAAAAAAACAAGTTCAATTTTAGATTTCATTTAAAAATAGGTAAATTATGAATTGGTTTACAAAGTTTTGTTCGTTTGTCATTTTTTGAAAAGAGGTAATCCCAAATCATATATAAATCGTGAGTTATCTTAACTTAGCAAATAGAAAATACAAATACTATGCCAACTTAAATAAGAAGTTGATTAATCCTTGTCCCTTCTTCCTCTCCTCCAGCACCACCCTTTCTAAGACTAGTTCGACTCCCATTAAGAATATAGTAATTGTCATTTTCATCATTATATTTGGTAAAACAACAAACAATATATGTTTAGTCCGCAATATTTGTTTTTTACCGTATGAAAATATAGAAGGTTTCGATACTTTAATTGACATTTGTCATATAAAAATAGGAAGAAAAAAAAATCTGAATCGAAACAAAATACCTTTTTTTACATTATTTTTTACATTAATTTTTTCTACATCTGAAAAACATTCTGAATTGAAAAAAAAAATAGAAACAAAATAATATAGAAGGTTTCGGATACTTTAATTTACATTATTTTTTTCTACATCAATTTTTGACCATACAATCTTTGGGATCGGAGATACTTTATTATTTTCTATTTTTGACCATACAAATCCAATACATTCTATATTTACCTTTTTTTTTTTTTATTTGGGTTCGAAATTGTATTGGAGAGTCCTAACTAGTAATGATGCTCTAAGTAATTGGGTTTTCAAAAAATAATTTATATGTTAAAGGTCTTATATGCAAATCCCCTTTACGTTAATGAGGGAGGAGGACCTTTTCGGTTGACGATAATGTCCCTGGTTTGAGGAGCTATTAACTGATGAGTGCCACGCGAAGGCATGGAGCTATCTTTCGACGAGGGACGAACACGTGGGAGAGGGATGTCTTTTCGTTTTGCTAGTTACCGTTGGATGATTAGGAGGTCTGATCATGTTCGTTGGTTTGGTTGATAGTAGGATTGGTGGTGTAGTAACATAATTTTTTCTGTATCTTTGTGTAGAGAAACTAATTTTTATGAAGATACTAATTTTAGGAAATTTAGATGAAGTCCAATTTGCCAGGTGGTCTCGCATATTTTTACTACTAAAAAATGTTTTCTACTAAAAAAGCATTAGACCTATCCGCCTTTCCGTAAGGAAATTGCAAAGTTTACTACCAAATGTTTACAACCCTCTCTACCCTCCCTGCTATGTGGGCCACATCCGGCCTCACTTCTTTCCCAATTAACGGCCACCACGTGGCATTTCGGTCATGTGGCGGCCACCCGAACAGCTCCCGAGTCCCACCTCTTCCTCATTCTCCAATGGGTGGCCGTCACGTGGACGCCACGTGGCGGTTGTAAGTGGTTGTAAGCATTTGGTTGCAGTTTTAGCATTCCTCTTTCCGTAATGAAAAGGCTTGACAAAACAATTTTTTTTAAATATTAGGGTTGTTGCCCTTTATTCATATTCAGTTTATCATGGAAAAAAAAAAGCAAAAAATAAATATTTAAGGTCTAATTTTTTTTTATTTGACATGTCAGAACCTAAATTTTAAACTGGTATAAAATTCAAGATCTAAATGCTAATTAGCCCTAGTTCATATAGAAAAATATAATATTTTTTATTGACAATTAAATATATTTAATAGTGTTACTCTTTATTTGTGATTTATTTTATAACATAGTTGGTTTGGATGATATGTTCAAGAGAACGTAGTTTAAATTCTATTGATATCATAAAATTTTTTAATTATAAATTAATTTTTACCCATTCGATTCGTACTCAACCTAATCCAAACTCACCCTTACTTAAAATGAACACAAATCCAGAAAAACGAAAAGAAGACGAGAATGAAAAAAAAGGGACAAAAACAAAAAATATTTTTAAAACACAAAAAGATAAAACAAAAATGAAAAAAAGGAGAAATAACAAAAAACGAGAAAGAACAAAAAAATGAAAAAAGAACTTTAGAAAAAATATAAAATATTATTTTTAAAATCGAAAAATAAGGAAACTGGAGGAAAAAACTCCAAAAAAAGAGATTTTTTTAAAAAGGGAAAAAATTATAAAAACAAAAAATGACAAAAACAAAACAGAAAAAAGTGAAAAGGAAAAAACTTTAAAAAAAGTAAAAAAAAAGAATTTATGTAAAACAATAATTTAAAAGAAATAAAAATCTAAAAGAATTTTTAAAAAATGAGAAAAAAATAAAAAACATAAACAACACCGGAAAAGAGAAAAAAAACTTTAAAAAAGAAAGAAAATGGAAAATAATTTAAAAGAAACAAAAAAGTGAAAAAAAAATTCTTAGAAACAAATGAAAAGAAGAAAAAAAAAAGAGAAAAAGAAATAAAAATAGTAGAAAAAAGAATTTTTTACCCGGGGGAAAAAAATATAAACTCACATATTCTTTAGGGATAGGATATCCATATTTTGTGGGCAAATTATTTAATCGGGTATTCACAATTACCAAGAGTAAATTTTTATAAGCCAAATCAAACATGGTAAGTTTTCCACCCTAAATTTGTTCGGGAATAATAAAAAAATCGAGCCCCGAACGCTTCCTAACTCTCATGCTCTGGCTGCCTACCATTCCCATATCTATTTTTATTTCTTCTTATTTATTTTGCATTTTTATATTTTATATAAAAAAGATAATATATTTTCAGGAATAATGTTGAGATATGTCTTGAATGACTACTCCATTTATATGTTCCTAGTCAGTGACCCAATTAGCAAGGAATTTGAGAGCGTTGGTACCATATACCCTTAGGATATTTCTGGGTCTGTTAACGAGGTCCCTTTGCAGAGTATCTAAAGGAGTATGTATATAAACTATATTTGTTCTAGGATCATTTCCTAGTCAGTTCTCGAAAGTTAATCAAATTTTCGGATTTCGTGTAATTAGCTTCATATGTCCGAAACCTAATCAGTTTTCAATTTATTATAAGGGCAAGTTTATTTTTTTTTACTACAAAAATAAAATTGTCATAGAAGAATTTATGAAAATTCTAATTTTGTTTAAAAAGGCTAGACGCTCTTGCATAAAAACACCAAACGGGCTGACATTTTCATAACAAAAATGTTAGACGGACTGTCATTTTCGTGATAGACTTTAAAGAAAATCAATTGGAAATACTAGACGAACTAGTGAGTTAGACTTCACCAACTATTTTTTTTGCAAAACTAATATCCTAGAAAAAAAATGTACGAAAACATTTTGAAGTAATACTAGATTTTGAACCTGGTAACGCCACCAAGCCCAAAATAATTATGTTTAGGGGCCTTCAGCCTTAAGAATTTAAACAATTCTACGTGTTTATCATTTTGATGAACATCTTGACAATAATAAAATCTTGTCTACGTTCCTTCATATATTATTTTATATTAAACAAAAATATGTCAAAATTCTCAAATGATAAAGGTACTGAATTGGTGTTTTTCTTTTATTTTCGATTTTTTCATTCTAAATGTGAATCAAACTAGTAGTAAGGTTAGGTTTATCAAAAATCTTAAGAAATGTTATTTCATGGATCTTGAGGAATATGTATGGCTAGTTTGATATCCCTTTGAGATTGAGTGTTTGTTGTGTTTTTGTCTACATTTTGATCAAAACAGTAAATAAAACTTCTCTTTTGTTTCCATCGTTTGATGTAAAAATGATAAAAAAAATATCAAATGCTCGTAAGAACATCATTTGATGTCCATCATCAAATTGTTTATAATTTCAAACTGAATCAGAGTATCTTATAGTAATGACTATAAAAGGAACAAAATAATTAATTATTTTTAATGTTATTTCAAGGATAATGTTTTTATTTATTGAAAAAATTGTATCAAAAATATTTTTTTCTATAATTAGAAGATCTTTGATTAGTATATTGGTTGCTAGTGTGCTATCACTTCTTCAAGCGAAGTTTAAAGAATTGGTCTTGTTTTGTCTAAAAATGCCTAAAAAGTTGGGTTGCAGATAGTAAGAATCCATTGTCACTCCTCGTTCCAGTTTTCCATAATTCTACGAGTATTGTATATGTATCATGTATCTAGTTCCAATATGATATTCGTACTTATATTGCTAGAACCCGTTTCCGATATTGAGTCCCTATATCATGTTATTGATTTTCTGTTTGAGTATCGAGAGCAGTACGGACATATCGCTTGTAAGGCAATCGACAGGTTTAAAACTGAATAACAGACTTATGTAACCTAATTTAGATTTTGGTTTTTCGACAATATAACTATATGAGAGACTACCCTAGACCCAAGATATACCCAAGGCATTTCCCTAAACCCGTAATATGACCTACATGTAAACTGGATACAATGAGTCCCTTAAAATATGAATTTTTTGTGTGTAGACAATATATTGTCAGTATACTGGCAGCATACTGTCACGCACCAATCTCCAGCAAGCTCAATCGTCCCCGCTAAACGTGAATCACCACGTTGCAGCGCTCCCGCAGGACAATCGTTCTCATCGGGACGTGATGCCGTACGAGCCTGGAGTTGCGCTCGCACAAGGTGATGTTGTCAAACATCAAAGTTATCATCGAAACGACCAAGTTGCAGCGAAAGTCAAGTATTGTGTACTAAGCACATATCAGAGTATACGCAGCGAAGATCTTGATAGGGTCCAATGAAAATGCCATAAGGGAGAATGCCACAAAGGAGAATGCCACACTCTTGCTCTTTCTCTTGCCCACAAAGTTACTTACCGTTCATACATTATGTCCCGTATATCTAAGCAGCGCCACTACACCTGCGTACCTGAAATAATGCCCACAAACATGGGTCAGTACACAGCCGTACTAGTGAGCGGGGTAATCCACTCGTCTAAACCGATACTAAGTAGAATAGTGAATGCAAACAGTTATATGGTGATCTTTCTACTTGAATCCTAGATTTATTTCATGGCAGAGGTATGACATGTTAAGAAAAACAGTATAGCAGGTTAAACATGCAAGCATTCAACTCAAGTCTATATACAAGCAGATATATCCAACTCAAAAGGAAACTAGTATACAAACCGTCATACTCAAACCCAAGAAACGCGTGAACCTATCGAACCACAATCCAAGACTCAATATCCATCCTCAATCCAAGCCTTATAAATCCAATCATCGATATGCACACTCTTGCCGAGGCAAGGTGGACGCCGCCTACACTAAAAGCACAAACCAAAGAAAACCAACTCTTATCTATATGAAGTCACTGGCCAAGACATAAAGGACTAATCAACTGCAGTTTTACACGATCCAGACTGGGTAGCTAGCCCGCCTGGTCGTATCGAACTGCCGACACCACGCCCAAGGCACGTTACCATTGTTTCCTCCATGGCCGAACATTCCCGGTGCTCCGGAGCCTATCCCGTTCGAGAAAACCAAACCATGTGCGCAACAGGTTATCCGTGACCGATGCAAACTCCAAGTAAGTATGACGAAAGAATCAAGCATTCTCTGTCACGACCCGCACCCGGTATAGGGGCACGAGAGCGTGGGTACGTCCAGCCTACGCCGCAGCATCGGCAGTAGAACGCTGTCTAGGTCACAGTAATACTACATAACTAACACCTGTCAATGATATCCATCTCCATAAGGAGGACAATATACATCTCACAATAACTCACAATGTAAACTCAATCACAACAACTATAAAGTATAGGGCACAATAAAAGATGAGAAGAATGACATAGTTAAACACCATGTCTCAATCATAAAGATAAATCACAGTCTAGCTGTCCAACATAAAGTCTCCACGAGTCTCCAATTAAACTTAACACAAGTCCAAATATAAACTGAAATAAACCTCAATAAGTCTCAAAGCATAAATAAATACTATCTAGATAACTGCAGGCAATGTCTCATCTAAAGGCATAGTCTCCTCTAGGATCTCTGGTGTGTAGTCTGCATCTATACCTGGTCCATAGTGTGTAGTACAGAACTCCTCAAGATCCTCTGAAAAAATATCCAGTCAGGATTGGAACGAAATACACCTCTAACAGCAGTTCCACATATATTGACAAAAACTATAACACAGTGTAAAAAAATACAAGACAGAAAGGAAATACTGGTAATAAGAATACTGGAATAAGGAATACTGGAACATCATCATCAATATACATCTAGCAATGAACAAAAATACAAGTATGCGCAAGAACAATAAACTGGTATGTAAGTGTGTACAAGAACAATAACTAAAATATGTGAAGATGCCAGATCAATATACTAGAGATACATGTCAAGAATCATCTAACTAAGTGTGTGAAACATCAGCATATCATGTGATCGGCTTGGGACTATATGACTCATTACATTGATTAGCGATCATCCTTGTACAATCAGGCTAACCACATGTAACAACGATGAGGCATGTAATGGTAAGGCTGCACCAACGTGAGGTGTGGGTGAGCTATGATGCATGTAAAGTTGGGTATGATCACATAAGCTACTAACATTTTCCCATTTTCTCCAGCTAGCACGATGGATTCCAATCACGACTCCTCGTGACAGGTCTCAATAATGCCAACTCGTGTAAATAACAGTGTCAGAGTCGTGTACGCTATACAACAAGAGTTATAGAGATAATCAACATAATGGAAACTGTCAGAGAATGTACTCGCCTGTGGTCCTTAGCTGGCAATACCAATGTCCGGTTCCCAGGTATCGTCTGAATGATCCAACAGTCCTATAGATATATCATAAACATAATACTGCATCAGACATTTCACTAATACACAATCAAACACCATGATCTTAGGAACTACGCTAGGGTGGTCACGTCTGTCGTTGCTGTGCATAACAGACAGTCAATGGTATGGTCTTGCCAGTACGTCAATGTACATATGACAGTCTTCTATCACGCTACATGGTCACAGGTCGACATAACTACGGGGTATCCGTGGTTATACTCGGTCCTCTAGTACCTAGGCCTATAATATATACATTATCTATCATATTCATAAATGCTAACTAATTACAATTATAAAAGATACATGTATATACATACTTAATAGAATTTATACTATGTACATATATACATATATTAAACATGTACTAGGGATGCACGTACATACATACACGTATGTATTATACCAATTGAGAATTAATACTGGTACCTATATATATATACATATTAAACTTATTTTAGGGATATATATGTATATACAAGACATATATGTATATATGCAAGTGGAGATACACTATATATATATGTATATATATATATATATATATATATATATATATATATATATATATATATATATATATATATATATATATATATATACAAAATGCGTTTAACATATACAAATACGTATGCAATTACACCAACCATATACTAAAATACACCATGGCTAATACATGTGAAATACTACGAGGAATACGTGTATAAGTGTACGTGTGCATGCATACGAGGGATTCAAACCTGTGTACGTGAAAGTAAAGGGTTCGATGTCGAGGTCGTCCACAGCAGGTCATGGCGTCATCTCCGACGAGTTTCAGACGGTCGTGCAGGCGTGGGGTCGGTCGAGGGCAGTCGGGATCGTCGACGGGGTCGTTGACGGGATGGCAGCGGGGTGCTGCTGGCTCCTGTCGACGTGGGATAAAGGACGGCGGGTTCTGGCAGTCGTCCAGGTGGTTTGGCGATGAGGCTCCGGCGAACGCAGTCGGCGCGGGATGATCGGGCTTCAACAGCGGGTCTCCGGCTTCGGTCTGGGCGGAGGGGAACGACGGGTTCACGGTGGGTTGGGGTCGTTCAGTCCGGCGCGGGGGTGCTTCGGTTCAGTCCGATCCAGGCGAGTCCAGGCGAACTCCGGCGAGTGATCGGCGGGAAAAGGAAGAAGGAGGCGGGTGAACAGTACGGATGGGGGGGGGGGTGAAGTCGGCTGCTCCTTAGGTTTTTAGGAATAGAAAAAGAAAAGAAAAAGTAAAGGGGAAAGAATATTTATACATATATGCAAGGGGTTGGGTTGACCTAGGAATTGGCTTGGTCAAACCCTTGGAAAAAAAGGCTTCTCATGTGGGTATTTCAAGGGTTATGATTTAATACATTCAAAATAGATGGCTAGGATTGCATTTTGTTCAAAGTTTGAAGGGCTATGGTTTGAGGAGGTTGGTGTTCAATTACACATTCCCAAAAATCATGAAAAAATATAAATGAAGGGAAATGGATTTTGTTCACGTGTCGTGTCCAATGTGGTGGATACCTTAATGCACTTGCACCAAAGTGCCCAATAATTGGAAAATTGCACAAGGTGTGATTTTGGTTTTAATTAATTAAATTTTAAATGAAATTGGTTGCGACAAATGTCGTGCATCTAAAATGAACACGACAAGACATGACTATGAGTCACACAAGGATTAAAATAACAGTTGGGCATGTCTAGGACAAGGGTATAAAATCTGTTTGGAAGACAAGGCTAGTGTAGCGCTCTAATTATCGAACAACGGTAAAGTGCAACAATCAATTAAAGTCACAATTATTTAGACATAATTAATTATTATGCAATTATTTATATTTTAATTACGGAAAGATGAAAATACCCTTAATTCGAAAAGTGAGGGTGACAAGTCTACCCTCCTTAAAATAATTTCGTCCTCGAAATTAAAAATAAGTTTGCACAAGAAAAATCAATCAATAATGAATCATACCTCAAGTCTCGAAGAGATATGGATACTGCTCGCACATTTCGTCCTCTCTCTCCCAAGTTGATTCTCCTGGAGAATGATGTCTCCATGCAACATGAACCAAAGGGATAATCTGGTTCCGCAATGCCTTCTCTCTACGATCTAAGATCTCGACGGGTTGTTCAGGATAGCTGAGTATCGGTCCAACTTTGATCTCCGAGTGGTCTAGTACGTGACTAGGATTTGCCACGTACCGTCTCAGCTACTACATGTGGAATACGTCATGCACTCCATCTGGAGCAGGCGGCAAGTCAAGTCTATAGGCCACTACATCGATCCTTGCAAGTATACCGAAGGGCCCGATGTATCGTGGACTAAGTTTTCCGCCTCTGCCAAAACGAATCGTGCCCCGTGTCGGAGAAATCCGTAGGAACACCAAATCGCCAACCTAGAACAACAATCTTAACACGCAATCTAAACAAACAATCACAAAAAAAATTAAACCAATACCTGAAACTCTAGGGGTCTACGGTGGCTATCGGCCCAATGCCGCTGTCTGTCCTGCGCCACTCGCATTCTGTCTCTGATAAATTTCACCTTTTTCGCTGCATCCACGACCATTTCTGGTCCTAACAAAGCTCTCTCTCCAATATCATCCCAAGATAAAGGTGTACAACATCTTCGTCCATATAAAGCCTCGAATGGTGACATCTCAATGCTGGCCTGGTAGCTGTTGTTGTAAACAAACTCTACCAAGTGTAGATGATCCTCCCAAGAACCTCCGAGATCCAATACGCAAGTGCATAGCATGTCTTCAAGAGTCTGAATAGTCCTTTCAGACTGCCCGTCTGTCTGAGGGTGATACGCGGTACTGAACTTGAGCTGAGTGACCAAGCTAGACTGCAGACTCCTCCAGAAATGGGAAGTGAAACGACTATCCCGATTTGAGACAATATTTACAGGAACTCCATGTAATCTGACAATCTGCTGTACGTACATCTCTGCTAGTTTCTCTGTCGAAGTACCCATTTTGAATGGTAAGAAGTGGGCTGATTTGGTCAATCTATCTACGATGACCCAAATCGCGTCCTTTCCTCCTAGAGAATGAGGAAGTCCCGAAACGAAATCCATAGTCACGTGCTCCCACTTCCACTCTGAAATGGGTAAAGGTTGAAATAATCCTCCTGGTCTCTGTCGATCTGCTTTCACCTGTTGACACACTAAACATCGGGATACGAAGCACGCCACTACGCGCTTTATACCATACCACCATACATGCTCCCTCAAATCTCAATACATCTTGTTGGCTCCATAACCAAAGTAGACGTTTTACCTTTCTCACTGTCCTTATCAACATATGTTATCAGATGATACCGTAATTTTAGTCCGTAAAATTCATCTTGATATGAAATCAAACTCAACAACGACACCAAGAATTAAATTTAATAACTGATTAACAAGAATCAAATTCAATAACAACAAGCGAGAGCGGACGGGAACAAGAAAAAAGATTTAAATTGGAAATCATAATAAGATTCTCAAGGGTCATCCCAGGAATCTCTCAAATAATTTGTGATTGAGTATCCTCTCTCATCCTAGTATCATATGTCCTATATCCTATCGTAGGCACACAATAGTACAACTAAGATATTACACTACCACGATATCGCACAACTTGCGAAGCCTGACCTGCATGGGCCACTGCTAAAAATGTGTCACGACCTGCACCCGGTATAGGGGCACGAGAGCGTAGGTATGTCCAGCCTACGCTGCAGCATCGGTGGTAGAACGCTGTCTAGGTCACAGTAATACTACATAACTAACACCTGTCAATGATATCCATCTCCATAAGGAGGACAATATACATCTCACAATACCTCACAATGTAAACTCAATCACAACAACTATAAAGTATAGGGCACGATAAAAGATGAGAATAATGACATAGTTAAACACCATGTCTCAATCATAAAGATAAATCACAATCTAGCTGTCCAACATAAAGTCTCCACGAGTCTCCAATTAAACTTAACACAAGTCCAAACATAAACTGCAATAAACCTCAATAAGTCTCAAAGCATAAATAAATACTATCTAGATAACTGTAGGCAATGTCTCATCTAAAGGCATAGTCTCCTCTAGGATCTCTGGTGTGTAGTCTGCATCTATACCTGGTCCATAGTGTGTAGTACAGAACTCCTCAAGATCCTCTGGAAAAATATCCAGTCAGGATTGGAACGAAATACACCTCTAACAGCAGTTCCACATATATTGACAAAAACTATAATACAGTGTAAAGAATACAAGATATAAAGGAAATACTGGTAACAAGAATACTGGAATAAGGAATACTGGAACATTATCATCAATATACATCTAGCAATGAGCAGAAATACAAGTATGCGCAAAAACAATGAGCTGGTATGTAAGTGTGTACAAGAAAAATAACTAAAACATGTGAAGATGCCAGATCAATATACTCGAGATACATGTCAAGAATCATCTAACTAAGTGTGTGAAACATCAGCATATCATGTGATCGGCTTGGGACTATATGACTCATTACATTGATTAGCGATCATCCTTGTACAGTCAGGCTAACCACATGTAACAGCGATGAGGCATGTAATGGTAAGGCTGCACCGACGTGAGGTGTGGGTGAGCTATGATGCATGTAAAGTTGGGTATGATCACATAAGCTACTAATATTTCCCTATTTTTCCCAGCTAGCACGATGGATTCCAATCACGACTCCTTGTGACAGGTCTCAATGATGCCAACTCGTGTAAATAACAGTGTCAGAGTCATGTACGCTATATAACAAGAGTTATAGAGATAATCAACATAATAGAAACTGTCAGAGAATGTACTCTCCTGTGGTCCTTAGCTGGCAATACCAATGTCCGGTTCCCAGGTATCATCTGAATGATCCAACAGTCCTATAGATATAACATAAATATAATACTGCATCAGACATTTCACTAATACACAATCAAATACCATGATCTTAGGGACTACGCTAGGGTGGTCATGTCTGTCGTTGCTGTGCATAACAGACAGTCAATGGTATGGTCTTGCCAGTATGTCAATGTACATATGGCAGTCTTTTATCACGCTACATGGTCACAGGTCGACATAACTACGGGGTATCCGTGGTTATACTCGGTCCTCTAGTACCTAGGCCTATAATACACGTATGTATTATACCAATTGAGAATTAATACTGGTACCTATATATATATATTAAACATATTTTAGGGATATATATATGTATATACAAGACATATATGTATATATGCAAGTGGAGATACACTATATATATATATATATATATATATATATATATATACAAAATGTGTTTAACATATACAAATACGTATGCAATTACATCAACCATATACTAAAATACACCACGGCTAATACATGTAAAATACTACGAGGAATACGTGTATACGTGTACGTGTGCATGCATGCGAGGGATTCAAACTTGTGTACGTGAAAGTAAAGGGTTCGATGTCGAGGTCGTCCACAGCAGGTCACGGTGTCGTCTCCGGCGAGTTTCAGACGGTCGTGCAGGCGTGGGGTCGGTCGAAGGCAGTCGAGATTGTCGACGGGTTCATTGACGGGATGGCAGCGTGGTGCTGCTGGCTCCGGTCGACGTGGGATGAAGGACGGCGGGTTATGGCGGTCGTCCAGGTGGATTGGTGACGAGGCTCCGGCGAACGCAGTCGGCGCAGGATGATCGGGCTTCAACAGCGGGTCTCCGGCTTCAGTCTGGGCGGAGGGGAACGACGGGTTCACGGGATGATCGGGCTTCACCCCAGCCCGGCATTGGGGTGCTTCGGTTCAGTCCGGTCCAGGCGAGTCCAGGCGAACTCCGGCGAGTGATCGGCGGGAAAAGGAAGAAGGAGGCAGGTGAACAGTACGGATGGGGGGGGGGGGAAGTCGGCTGCTCCTTAGGTTTTTAGGAATAGAAAAAGAAAAGAAAAAGTAAAGGGGAAAGAATATTTATACATATATGCAAGGGGTTGGGTTGACCTAGAAATTGGCTTGGTCAAACCCTTAAAAAAAGGCTTCTCATATGGGTATTTCAAGGGTTATGATTTAATACATTCAAAATAGATGGCTAGGATTGCATTTTGTTCAAAGTTTGGAGGGCTATGGTTTGAGGAGGTTGGTGTTCAATTACACATTCCCAAAAATCATGGAAAAATATAAATAAAGGAAAATGGATTTTGTTCACGTGTCGTGTCCAATGTGGTGGATACCTTAATGCACTTTTGCACCAAAGTGCCTAATAATTGGAAAATTGCACAAAGAGTGATTTTGGTTTTAATTAATTAAATTTTAAATAAAATTGGTTGCGACGAATGTTGTACGTATAAAATGAACACGACAAGACATGATTATGAGTCACACAAGGATTAAAATAACAGTTGGACATGTCTAGGACATGGGTATGAAATCTGTTTGGAAGACAAGGCTAGTGTAGCGCTCTAATTATCGAACAACGGTAAAGTGCAACAATCAATTAAAGTCACAATTATTTAGACATAATTAATTATCATGCAATTATTTATATTTTAATTACGGAAAGACAAAAATACCCTTAATTCGAAAAGTGAGGGTGACATTCTCGCCCCACCAAACTATTTAGCCTCAATCCAACCAACTATCCATAACCATTCTCCAACTTATATCCCAAAGCACCATCTCAAGTTATCCCTATAGGCACTATGCTGCTTTGACACAATGCTCTAATTGGTGCAACACCCTTTCGCTCAGAAAACTTCATGGCTGTCATGCCCCAGTCCCAAAATACGTAGGACTAGGAACACGTAAGCATGCCAACCGTATATATATAGCAACTCCAATATATGGATACCATAATACACACGTACGCTGCAATATGAATATAAACTCACATGTGGTATAAATATTATCACAAGTCACATATATGCTAGTCCCAACCACACAACAAGCCATAGAAATAAAATACTAAACTAGAATAAGGAGTCTGAAATATCCAAAATAATAGTCGGGTGGAGACAAATCCACTACCAAAGACTATATCCAAAACTAAAATGAGAGAGGAGTATAAAATCTCCAATATAAAATAATGTGATGACCGATGTGTATCAGTTAAAAGAATCCATCGCTATATGTAATCAAAGATGCTCAAAAAGTAAGACCTCCTCGGCAGAAAGTAATGCGTCAGGTCCAGGCCCGTACTCCCGCGGATACTCCTGGTCGTCTATACCTGGCAAGGGACCAGGTCCTCAGAGGGACATAACAAGATACATAGAAGCAAGCCAATTAATTACAGTAAGCATGCATAATATTTGAAAATATATAAGTACGCTGTACAAGATAATCTATATGAATGTAAATGAGGACAACTTTTTGATGTATGGGCAAGGGTAGGCTACTCGATCTAAGCCTCACAACTCACACACCCGTCTAGAATATCATCAGCCGACATACCGCGGGGGTAGCGACCCTCGTGACTCCATCAATCGACATACCGCGGGGGTAGCGACCATCGGATACGACTACCATAGTGCGTGCTAGTTACTACGGTTTACCAGAGTGGTTAAAGCCCATACGCCTACTGATTGTCCTCTATGATACTAAGTGTCAAGTGTGTGTCAACATATCTAATATATAGTAATGAATGAAGGAAACTACACATGAAATGAATAAACAAAAATGTAATAAATATACAAAAATATACTAAGCATGCAAAATACTGTAAGCAATTTGGCAAGGTATCTTGCCTGGCAAAAAAGCTGCAAAATATAATGTCCCGATGTCAACACCAAGAGTCAGAAGCTACGACCTTAGAATAAACATCTTCGGATGCTGAAATAAATATCACCAACATTCCCAGAATAAGCAAAATAGCTAGAAAGCACTTTCCTTTCGTCCAATTTGGACACAGGGGCAAAACGGTAATTTCGGATAAAAGTGGGGTCCACGTGTGGCCCACTTTGTACCAAAAAATGTGCCAAGGGTAACAGTCTCTAAATAAAAAAAATTATAGGTCAAACAAACTCTAAATGTTAATACAAACTCAACGATATGTCCAAATATGGAATTGGATGAGCCGAACACAATTTTGCCCAAAAAGTCAACCATGGGGCCCGCCAATTGGCGACTTGGTCAACTAGCTCAGAATTGCTTGAAAATTGGGTCACAGGACCAGTGCGTTACCCCGAGTCCAGTGGCGCAAGTTTCGTCACAATCTGACGAGCGTGCACAAAATGCGCAAGGCTTTCGCAAAAGTTGCGACACGGGAATTATCCGCGGATACGGGCTGATTCCGACGCCCACACGCGTCCGAATCAGTTTTTGCAAACTCTTACGTGTCTGGGTACACTGTCGCACCTTTTTGTACACTTGGTACACGGCGGAGCGGTCCCGTTTGGTGGGGCGCGCTCCGTTTCACAACTTTTGGAAATATAAAAAAGTATGTTTTCGGGGTTTTTCAACGAATTTAATTCTACCTACAGCGGTTAATAATTTAATATTATTTAAAAAAATTAAACTAGGTCAAGTGATCTCCATATACCAAAAAGATAAATTGGATTCGAATCTCTTGGTGGGAGATACGAATCCGGGAACATAGGTGTTCATCGCAGTTTTCTGCGATACCCAAAAAGTGTCATTTTCTGCCAACTTTGACACTGTTTTCGCCTATGGTTACGCATTGTTCGAGGTCAACTATCATACAGTTATTGAAGAGGGTTAAGGGGTGAGCCTATCGGTGAGTACGGGGTCGAGTTTGGTTCAGCGAGGTGACGAAAAATGACGCTGGAACACAGGTAAGCTGCTGTTGAATTCTGCACTTGCGCGGGGTTGCGCGCGGTCGCGGTCGTCGGGATCGGTCGGCGGCTGGACTGGGTGGTTCTCCGGCTCGGCGGCGGCGCTCTCTAGGTCTAGATGGGAAGAGGAGGAGAAAGGATGATCTAGGGTTAGGGTTTTGGTTGAAATATATGTTATATATATAAGAGGGAGAGGGGGGTTATATTCGTTGCTCGTGGCTTAAGGGGGGTTATGCTGTGCTCTGTTGAAAGGGGATGTGGGCTTGCTAATTCTAGCGAGTGTGGCTAATTGGCTTATGTGTGCATGCATGGGGTTGGGTGTGTGGTAGCCGGTCTTGGGTAGTGGGCTAAGGATCCATAGTCTAATAAAACCTATTTTCTTTTTCTTTTCTTTTCTAATCTTTCCTTTTTCTTTTCTTTTAAATAAATAAATAAATAAATATATACCCATAGAAAAATCTAGAATTATACAAATGCATACCATTAAGCTAGCAACTGTCCAAAGGGTCTCCTACATGAAATAAATTCGAAAAAATTCCTAATGGCCCCATAAATCCCCTAAGTTCACAAACACCTAAAATAAAATTTATTTAAAATCTATTTCTCTTAATTAGCCGCTAATTACTAAAATTAAATTATTAATTAATTAAAAAGGGTAAATACGGTTTTCTAGGATTAAGGATTTTATATTATACCTAACTTATAAAAATTTCGTCCTCGAAATTGACACTAACTCATATTCATAATGATCACTATAGCTATTACACTATATTGGTATCTAGCAGTGTCTCCTAAAAGTCATGGTCTGCCATTCTAACACTTTCTTATTTATTGCCCATACACTATTCTATTTCTACTCATCTTACACTACCCAACTTATAAGAATTCTACTAGTAGTCAAGGTCTCTTGAAGCTATTGTCTAGGTTGTAAGGCAATTATATTTATTGGGTCGAGAATCTTGGGATACCTGTCTGGAATCTCATAACTATAACTTTTTCCCGTAACCGTCAAGTATCGTAGTCTAATACTGCCACGCCACCTGGCCAGTATGGCTGCAAGTACTTCGACTACTCTACCAAAATTATCTGGCTGCAACTGTCGCTACCTCGCCAGCAATTTTTCATAGTCATCAGTTGGTAACAAGTGCCTTCAACTCTTTCCTAAGCATAGTCTAAGTTTTTAGGAAAACACTTAAGGTCTTGACTAAAAATATTAGGAGTATGACCTACTCCAAACAATCCAACAAATTTCTATTATGCTAAATGA
Source organism: Iris macrosiphon (assembly GCA_036927795.1). Classification (NCBI taxonomy): domain Eukaryota; kingdom Viridiplantae; phylum Streptophyta; class Magnoliopsida; order Asparagales; family Iridaceae; genus Iris; species Iris macrosiphon. Next base: position 100,482,276 of record JAYESA010000005.1, on the reverse strand, counting down.
TGCTACTTAAGGGTTAAACTAATAAAGAATACAGATATTGCTATAGTGCATATACATAAGGGTTATTATTAAGAACTCATCCTTAGTTATCAAGCATTACTAACACATTTATGTTTTAATTAACAAAATAGGGTGAGGTTGATATAAATCAAACAATTCATAATGGCACAAAAAGATACAACTATGATAGAAAGAGTTAAGCACGAGATAAGGAATGGATATAAAAAGAGGAGATGAGTCACCCAAGAGGGCTAGATAAGGATAGGAAAAGAATACTACTACTGCTACTCACGTCATCCATTAGCATCGCGTGTATGCCATCTGGGTAGAATATATATACATCCTCATAACTGCTAAACTACCATATATATAATTCTATATCTATTTGTACATCTAAGATCTTGTGTCATATTGGGGTTATGAGTATGCAAAGACAACTATAACTAAAAGGTCGTACCTGTATCTACGACTTCCTGTGTCTGCTCTCCCATATTTATCATAATGAGTGCTTGGCCTTGTCCTTGGTTGTTCAACTGGGATCTAGTCCCCTCCATTTGTGCAGACTGTAGAAGCAGTGGTGGGTCCCTTTGGTCTCCTATACTTGAGGGTGTATGCGGTATTCCTGATTCTAATGCCATAGGCCTCTGATTCTGTTTAGGACATTCTTGGGCTTGATGGTGACTTGATCTATATATCATGCACAACCCCAATCGACGATGACAGTCTCTTAGAATATGACCTGTCTTACCACAATAATGACAAGTACGGAGCTCCTTGGTTGGATATGGTGCAGTACTATCTGGTTGCTGGCATGTCAAAGGGTGTCTAATGGGTCCTCCTGGCTGTGTCCTTACTGGTCCTTGGTGATTTCTCTGTTGAATCCCGTTTCCCTTGCTGATGGCTTCCTGAATCCTGGCCTCTATCAATAACTCGGCATAAGAAATCAAGGACTGTGAGCTAGTGTAGTGCTGGAGCTCCTGAGTCAGCCCACGGTAAAACCTCTTAGCCTTTTCCAAGTCATTAGGTATTAGGACTGTGCCATACTTACCGAGGTGGCTAAACTATGCGTCATACTCATCAACTATCTTGTTTCCCTGCTCCAGATAGAGGAACTGATCGTACAATGCGTCCCTTACAGTATCCAGAAAGTACTTCCTCTCAAAGCACTCCAAGAATTGTTCCCAAGTCTGACGCGTACCCAACTGGTGCTCCATTGATTCCCACCAGTGATGCGCGTTGCCTTTTAACTGAGTCCTTACGCCTATCATCCATAGGTCAGTAGGTAGTTGTGATGCCTCTAACAACTTCTTAGTATTGGCAATCCAGTTCGTGGTTTCCTCTGGACTCTCATTGCCCTTATATGGCTTGGGGCCCATCTGCACAAAGTCTTTGACTGAACCAACCCAAGCTTGTGAAACTGAAACTAGTGCCTGGGTTGGTGTAGGGGCTAGTGCAGCCATTCTCTCAAGTGCTGCCAGAAATTCTAGCCTCTGCTCTGCTGCTTGCTGTCTCTGTTCCTGCATTATCATCTGGAAGAATTGGAATAACTGTGTCTGGCCATCCTGTGGTGCTGATAAAGCTGGAAGGGTCCCATCAGGTATCGTGGAAGGAGTTAATGGAATTTGATTGCTAGTCAGTCCATCCGGTCCGGGAAGAAGAGGTGTCGTTGAGGTCTCTCCGGGTGATTGGTCGTCGTCCCCTGGAGACGTGTTGTCCCCGGTGGCGGCATGCCCGTTATGCAAATTTATCTCTCTGCGAGAGATAGACGAAGGATTAAGAAGAGTACATGAATCAAGCAGGATGCAAGCACTTAAGTAGGACATGTTGGAAGGAAGGTAAGTTATAGTCAAGTGTGAATGGGATCTAAAATTCTAATCCTAGGTGCAGGCCCGCTCGGTACAGTTACGTAACCAAAACGGCTAACTCGACCTGCATGGGCCACCACAAAAATATGTCACGCCCCAGTCCCAAAATACGTAGGACTAGGAACACGTAAGCATGCCAGCCATATGTATATAACAACTCCAAAATATGGATACCATAATACATACGTACGCGGTAATATGAATATAAACTCACATATGGTATAAATATTATCACAAGTCACAGATATGCTAGTCTCATCCATACAACAAGCCATAGAAAAGAAATACTAAACTAGAATAAGGAGTCTGAAATATCCAAAATAATAGTCGGGTGGAGACAAATCTACTACCAAAGACTATATCCAAAACTAAAATAAGAGAGGAGTATAAAATCTCCAATATAAAATAATGTGATGACCGATGTGTATCAGCTAAAAAGAATCCATCGCTAGATGTAATCAAAGATGCTCAAAAGGTAAGACCTCCTCGGCAGAAAGTAATGCGTCAGGTCCAGGCCCGTACTCCTGCGGATACTCCTGGTCGTCTATACCTAGCAAGGGACCAGGTCCTCAGAGGGACATAACAAGATACATAGAAGCAAGCCAATTGATTACAGTAAACATGCATAATATTTAAAAATATATAAGTACACTGTACAAGACAATCTATATGAATGCAAATGAGGACAACTTTTCGACGTATGGGCAAGGGTAGGCTACTCGATCTAAGCCTCACAACTCATAGACTCGTCTAGAACATCATCAGCCGACATACCGCGGGGCTAGCGACCCTCGTGACTCCATCAATCAACATACCGCGGGGGTAGCGATCATCGGACATGACTACCATAGTGCGTGCTAGTTAATACGGTTTACCAGAGTGGTTAAAGCCCATACGCCTACTGATTGTCCTCTATGATACTAAGTGTCAAGTGTGTGTCAACATATCTAATATATAGTAATGACTGAAGGAAACTACACATAAAATGAATAAACAGAAATGCAATAAATATATAAAAATATACTAAGCATGCAAAATACTGTAAGCAATTTGGCAAGGTATATTGCCTGGCAAGAAAGCTGCAAAATATAATGTCCCGATGTCAACACCAAGAGTCAGAAGCTACGACCTCAGAATGAACGTCTCCGAATGCTAAAATAAACATCACCAACATTCCCAGAATAAGCAAAATAGCTAGAAAGTACTTCTCTTTCATCCAATTTGGACACAGGGACAAAACGATAATTTCGGATAAAAGTGGGGTCCACGTGTGGCCCACTTTGCATCGAAAAATGTGCCAAGGGTAACAGTCTCTAAATGGGACAAATTATAGGTCAAACAAACTCTAAATGTCAATACAAACTCAATGATATGTCCAAATGTGGAATTTGATGAACCGAACACAATTTTGCCCAAAAAGTCAACCGTGGGGCCCGCCAATTGGCGACTTGGTCAACTGTCTCAGAATTGTATGAAAATTGGGTCACAGGACCAGCGCGTTATCCCGAGTCCAGTGGCATAAGTTTTGTCGCAATCTGACGAGCGTGCAAAAATGTGCAGGACTTTCACAAAAGTTGCGACACGGAGATTGTTCGCGGATACGGGCTGATTTCGACGCGCACACGCGTCCGAATCAGTTTTTGTGAACTCTCACATGTCTGGGTATACTGCACGCACCTTTTTGTACACTTGGTACACGGTGGGGCGGTCCCGTTTGGCGGACGCTCTCTGTTTCACAACTTTTAGAAATATAGAAAAAGTATATTTTCGGGGTTTTCTAACAAATTTAATTCTACCTACAACGGTTCATAATTTAATATTATTTAATAGAAATTAAACTAGGTCAAGTGATCTCCCCATACCAAAAAGAAAAATTGGATTCGAATCTCTGTGGTGGAAGATAAGAATCCGGGAATATAGGTGGTCACCGCAGTTTTCTGTGATACCCAAAAAGTGTCATTTTCTGCCAACTTTGACGATGTTTTTGCCTATGGTTACGCATTGTTCGAGGTTAACTATCATACAGGTATTGAAGAGGGTTAAGGGGTGAGCCTATCGGTGAAGACGGGATCGAGTTGGTTCAGCGAGGTGACGGGAAACGACGTTGGAACACAGGTAATCTGCTGTTGAATTCTCACTTGCACGGGATCGCGGTCGTCGGGATCGGTCGGCGGCTGGACTGGGCGGTTCTCCGGCTCGGCGGCGGCGCTCTCTAGGTCTAGATGGGAAGAAGAGGAGAAAGGATGATCTAGGGTTAGGGTTTTGGTTGAAATATATGTTATATATATAAGAGGGAGAGGGGGGTTATATTCGTTGCTCGTGTCTTAAGGGGGGTTATGCTGTGCTCTGTTGAAAGGGAGTGTGGGCTTGCTAATTCTAGCGGGTGTGTCTAATTGGCTGCTGTGTACACGCATGGGGTTGGGTGTGTGGTAGCGGGTCTTGGGTAGTGGGCTAAGGATCCATAGTCTAATAAAACCTATTTTCTTTTTCTTTTCTTTTCTAATCTTTCCTTTTTCTTTTCTTTTATATATATATATATATATATATATATATATATATATATATATATATATATATATATATATATATATATATATACCCATAGAAAAATCTAGAATTATACCAATGCATACCATTAAGCTAGCAAGTGTCCAAAGGGTCTCCTACATGAAATAAATTCGGAAAAATTTCTAATGGCCCCATAAATCCCCTATGTTCACAAACACCTAAAATAAAAATTATTTAAAATCTATTTCACCTAATTAGCCGCTAATTACTATAATTAAATTATTAATTAATTAAAAAGGGTAAATACAGTTTTCTAGGATTAGGAGTTTTACAGTGGCACAATGCCCTCACCGATGTAGTTATCCGATTTCGAACCACAATTGCACGCTTTGCATAACAAAGTGCCCAACTGATACTCGTGCACGGATGCACGCCCGCTCGCCCGCCCGAAGTTCCTCGATGTTCCAACCAAGATGATCCACTCAAGCTCCAACTGTCTACTCAAGCTCCAACTGCCTACTCAAGCTCCAACTGCCTACTCAAGCTCCAACTGCCTAACGTAAAACCAACTCAAGCCACAAATCATATCCAACCAAATGACGCACACTCTATGCACGCCACAGTGTAGTAATTTCCAAGTTCCAGTCCAAGTGTTCAAGCCATTATGTGTGTTCCATATTATTAGGCACGAAGGAGTATAGGAGAAGGGACAGAGCCTACTCACCAAGTCTGATTCCGTTAAGCACCCTGCCTTGCCAATACGGCCGATCCCTTGAACCCGTGGTCCGATGCAAAGCACGATCTACTTAATTGGTATGACCGTGCAAGCAGGCCGTGCTCTCTAAATCATCTGACCGATCGGACTAAGGAAGACGACATTATCGCTCAAAATCCTGCTATCCCGGTACTGCTCTGAACGAACATCTGATTCCATCAAACTCCGCTTGGGATCTGCACATAGAACCAACCCAATCAATACTTATTCCCAAATCTAACAAATTAAATCAAAAAATATAACCAGCTATTGCCTCATTCAATTCGACTCAGCGTAATGCACCGTGCGGTTGCAGGGCATTACATAATATTCTACTTCGAGTCAGTTCGTCCTCGAACCATACTAGTATACATTTATTGTCGCATGCCGCTTGTCCAATTCATAACTCTGCTCCATGCAACTCATATCCTCTTAATCCAGACTCAGCATCTCGCTCGCATTGAACGCTCGCACAAATTCCATATTCCTACATCCTTCTTGCAGCTCAATACGAATTCCTCATATCGCTTAGTTTAGATCATACACATATTTAAGACATCCCTGAAATACATACAATTCAGCCGAGTTTAATGATAGCAAATTTGGACAAGTTACAAGGGTATCTTTATGTCTGAGGTATTCATTCGCTTCACCCCCAATTGAACCAATCCTGACGTTCATTCCAACATATTCTCACAAGCATTATTCTCAAATATGATGACTTTCCACTGACGATCTCTCCACTTGACCCAATCAGTTCGTGTTCTAACTCAATCCATCCAACTATTTCTGAATCCATACTAGCACCATCCAAACTCTAGCATGACTCCAATTGCACCATATTCTGCATGCACTATCTCCAACTATTATCTCTTGCTCCGAACGATCATCATAACTGATACTACCCCAGCTAGGCGACTTACCCAAATATTAAACTATGCTCTTAGATCAGCTCAGCCTAACACCTCTTCTTCAATCTCAATACCTCAGTGGGTGAACATCTATATTGAGGTTCATGTGATCCACGAAGATTTTGTCGCCATGCCATAGGGATAGTATCGCCATAATTTCAACGTGGACACACTCGCCACAATTCCTAGGTCGCGCATGAAATAGTTCTTCTCGCTACTTCTACTGCCTCGAAGCACAGGATACCACATTCGCCTTCTATACGAGCACGTATCCCAGACTAAGTTCTGATGCATCTTGTAGATCTGAGGCACATCTGTCCCTTCCAGTTTTGTAAAGATTTGATCTGAACGAGCCGTTACTTTAACTTCACAAGCTAGTTTCACAATCGTCAATTCATATGAATGTTATTCCCTTCTGGGGCACGACGAGTGAGAGGAGATGCCATCTTCAAAAATCTGCGACTCCGAATCTCATCAGTTGACTTAGGCCGTTTCCACCATCGCTTCGATCTTCCGGCTGCATCTTCAGCTGAAGGCTATCCCAAGTATCTCTCAAATCCAACACTCAGTCACTTAGGCCAATCTCCAACACATACTACTTACATCCACCTTCGACGCATTCCCAAATGTGCCGCCGCTAGGGTCATTCTATGGGTCTACAATATTTATCTCTGATTTGGCGGTCAAGTCACTAGGGTCAGCTGTCCCGAAGCTACCCTCGATAATTGTAAGTCATCACGATGGACAGTTACTACGAACCATGCTATATCTCCTCTGCAAATCTGAGCCATAATCCAACCATTCCATCCAAACGAACTTCTAACTCCGAGAAATTCATTCACTACCTCTGACGATCTGTCAACCAAATGCCGCTTAACCACCTAGAGTCTTACTATCTATCTAAGCCATAATTCGAGAACTGCGCTTGTTGAAATCGTCTTCCATCAATCCGTCGTTCTGACCTGAATTTATCAAATTTTTTGAACTGTCATGTTCGACTTCTCGCACTACCATTTGCAATGATTCCCGAAACCAAATACTTGCTCTAAATTCTTATCCGTATACCATGTTTCACAGTGCACGTCCAACTTGCTCGAGCAGTACAGTAATTTGCTCCAACGTTGCTCTCTTGTTTAGCTATCTTCAAAAGTCCATGTAATACCCCGTTCCGCTCAAGCGGACTGCCATCTCAAACGACAATAGTACAACTGTCCCGACCCGCTTTGCCTCAATCGAGAAGCAAAGGATATCCAGACTTGCCCCTACAGGAATTCAGTTTAGGCTTTCAGAGGCTCGCTCAGGCGTATCGCTCTACCGAGGCGAATCATCGCTAAGGTGGGTGGTTACGGTGAACTTGTCTTTGCTTAGCCAGCACACATAAAATCTGGAATATTTATGCTAGTTGCTAGGTGAATCACCCCCTACATGCTAATAAATCCAACGCACCTAGCTAAGGGAATAATCCCACTTGTATTGCTTATGCTAGAACATGGAAATTGAAATACTGCTCATATTCAGACCCTCGCATGCTAAGTCCCTTAACGATCTAACTCTCGGTTTACCTTCGGGCCCGAGCAAACGTGTCTGCTTATGTTCCTTAGAAACACATGCTTGTCTGCTTGTAATATTGCCATATTTTCATCTAAACCCCGGAAGACTACTACGTAGTCGTTCTGTGCCTGAATGAACCTGCAAGTATCCGGGACCGTTGGGTCTCCAAGGCAATCCCCGAACCAGGGGCACGCATCAGGGTAATGAATACTGAACGTAAATCCTTTAACGTGACAACTGAATGATAATCACATCAAGTTTATATCTGAACGAGAATCACGTCATATAACGAACGAATCTCAGCTCTTGGAGCAAAACGCTCGTTCAGATCACGAATCATGGATTATCATTCAAGTTGTGGATTTGAAACTGACCCTGACCTGCATGTCGCGGACAACTCGAAAATGAGGCACCGTTCTACGGGCGGTCACCGGGGCACTAGGACCGACCCGATCTGGATGGAACACAACGTAATAGTCTCACGTGATTGACGGAATAGTTTACAGCGCCTCACGTACTTTTGTTGCATTCTCTACCCGCCAATGACTATGGTCCTTTATGGCTATGCCAGCGACTAACGTTCATATAGATAAGTCATCCTCGCTTAGCGGCTATCCGCATGCGAGTTATTGCATCGCATCAAGAAACAAGTAAACACCTGAACGAACATGTTAAAAATAACAGTACTCGTATTTGCATATGCTATGCTCCTGAATGTTTATACTTGCCCGTGCTTGAATTAACAATGTTTGCCTCAATGTTTGCCTTGGACAGGGAAGGAGATGGTAAGTTGGTAAGTCTCGCCGTGTTTCCTCTCATGTCGTACGGCGCACTGCCACACGAGTTAGGCTATTCAATATTTACATGAAACTGATCCTAAGGCAACTAGAAAGACAACTTAGTAGTTGTGCACGAAACCTGTATTACGTGTTTGGATTTGTCGAGCGGGCGAGTAGCCTCCCCACCAGTGCATTCAATGTACTGATAATCTACCAGTTTGTATGCAGGGTGCGGAAGAACCTCATTCGGTGCGGATGCCTCCTTCGTGCGTGCTAAGGTATGAACATCACTCCGAAGTAACGGTGCGTCCGGAACTGAAGCACATATACAAGACATAATGTTGTGAACATCGCCTAAACATCGCCTGAGCATCGCCTGATCATCGTCTGTACAATCATTCCAAAATTGTAGCCACTTGGCACGCTTTATATTTCAGAGAGAGAGAGGCTTGAGTGACTTATAATCTCGGCTATACGCCGTCTGTAACACATATTTATATCAATAAAAGAGCTTGCTTTACTTTAACTTGTGTTTTAATGCTTCCGCTATATTGTCAACTCAGTGAACTTGTTACCGATCGCCTATGCGTTCATGACTCCGCTGCACTCGGACAATCTGTGCGACTCTGTGGCTTAGAACTCTTGCCGCCAGCTAATGAACCATGGCCTTGCACGGGGGTAGTTCACGCTCGTGCGATATCACGTCCGGATGGGTCAAGCGATCGTTCCGCGGGAGCGCTGGCGAGGGTGATTCCCGCCTAGCGAGAACGGCCGATTTGCCTGCAGGAGATCGGGGCATGACATGTTGGTATCAGAGCCTGGCTTCTACGCTTTTGGACTTCGATTCAATATCTCTGTTTCGAAAGCTCGTTCGTGGGTTATGTGCATGCTCTCTCTCAATGCCTCGATGGGATGTTCCAACAATAAGTCTAAATACTTTCAAAATGCATTTTGAATGATATGATATGCTTGCTTGTGTATGTTGTGCTGCGAGTGGCCTTTGTGCCAACCTGTGTGAACCCTTGAGAGTATCGCTAGTAGCTTGTCCGATTTTTACTAACTCTAAGTTTGGTTGAATGCAACTATTCGAGGGACGCCTTGAACTAGTGCACCATCCAAGACTTAAGAAAAGGTGAAACTCGATTGCTAAGACTTCGCTATCACTAAGCTGGTTGACGTGTTCACGCTAGAGGGGCCCTCCGAAAGTGCGCACGATCCAGTCTAAGCGATATGCTGATTTCGACGCTTGTGCAAGTGAATATCCAAATAAACAAGTACAACGACTTGTCTAGGATTGCCTCAACCCTAGATTACTGCTTGTCCTCAGTAAGTCTCGAGGACGAGACTTTTTCTGAGTTGGGTAGGATGTAACACCCCATTCCGCTCAAGCGGACTGCCGTCTCAAACGGAAATAGTGCAACTGTCCCAACTCGCTTTGCCTCAATCGAGAAGCAAAGAATATCCAGACTTGTCCCTACAGGAATTCAGCTTAGGCTTTCAGAGGCTCGCTCAGGCGGCGTATCGCTCTACCGAGGCGAATCATCGCTAAGGTGGGTGGCTACGGTGAACTTGTCTTTGCTTAGCCAGCACACATAAAATCTGGAATATTCATGCTAGTCGCTAGGTGAATCACCCCCTGCATGCTAATAAATCTAACGCACCTAGCTAAGGGAATAATCCCACTTGTATTGCTTATGCTAGAACATGAAAATTGAAATACTGCTCATATTCAGACCCTCGCATGCTAAGTCCCTTAACGATCTAACTCTCGGTTTACCTTCGGGCCCGAGCAAACGTGTCTGCTTATGTTCCTTAGAAACGCATGCTTGTCTGCTTGTAATGTTGCCATATTTTCATCCAAACCCCGAAAGACTACTACGTAGTCGTTTCGTGCCTGAATGAACCTGCAAGTATCCGGGACCGTTGGGTCTCCAAGGCAATCCCTGAACCAAGGGCACGCATCAGGGTAACGAATACTGAACGTGAATTCTTTAACGTGACAACTGAATGATAATCACATCAAGTTTATATCTGAACGAGAATCACGTCATGTAACGAACGAATCTCAGCTCTTGGAGCAAAACGCTCGTTCAGAACACGAATCATGGATTATCATTCAAGTTGTGGATTTGAAACTGACCCTGACCTGTATGTCACGAACAACTCGGAAACGAGGCACCGTTCTACGGGCGGTCACCGGGGCACTGGGACCGACCCGATCCGGATAGAACACAACGTAATAGTCTCACATGATTGACGGGATGGTTTGCAATGCCTCATGTGCTTTCGTTGCATTCTCTATCCGCCAATGACTATGGTCCTTTATGGCTATGCCAGCGACTAACGTTCATATAAATAAGTCATCCTCGCTTAGCGGCTATCCACATGCGAGTTATTGCATCGCATCAAGAAACAACTGAACACCTGAACGAACATGTTAAAAATAACAGTACTCGTGTTTGCATATGCTATGCTCCTGAATGTTTATACTTGCCCGTGCTTGAATTAACAATGTTTGCCTTGGACAGGGAAGGAGATGGTAAGTTGGTAAGTCTCGCCGTATTTTATCTCATATCGCACGGCGTACTGCCACACGAGTTAGGCTATTCAATATTTGCATAAAACTGATCCTAAGGCAACTAGAAAGACAACTTAGTAGTTGTGCACGAAACCTGTATTACGTGTTTGGATTTGTCGAGCGGGCGAGTAGCTTCCCCACCAGTGCATTTAATGTACTGATAATCCACCAGTTTGTATGCAGGGTGCGGGAGAACCTCGTTCGGTACAGATGCCTCCTTTGTGCGTGCTAAGGTATGAACATCACTCCGAAGCAACGGTGCGTCCGAAACTGAAGCACATATACAAGACATAATATTGTGAACATCGCCTGAACATAGCCTGAGCATCGCCTGTACAATCATTCCAAAATTGTAGCCATTTGGCACGCTTTATGTTTCAGAGAGAGAGTCTTGAGCGACTTGTAATCTTGGCTATACACCGTCTGTAACACATGTTTATATCAATAAAAGAGCTTGCTTTACTTCAACTTATGTTTCAATGCTTCCGCTATATTGTCAACTCAGTGAACTTGTTACCGATCGCCTATGCGTTCATGACTCCGCTGCACTCGGACAATTTGTGTGACTCTGTGGCTTAGAACTCTTGCCGCCAGCCAATGAACCATGGCCTTGCATGGGCGTAGTTTACACTCGTGCGGTATCACGCCCGGATGGGTCAAGCGATCGTTCCGCGGAAGCGTTGGCGAGGGTGATTCCCGCCTAGCGGGAACGGCCGATTTGCCTGCGGGAGATCGGGGCGTGACAGTCCATCTGCCATAATCCTTGCTCTCATTTTATTCCCTAGCCCATCTTGATTTTCTCTATGTTCCGATTAGTCCACACACTCTCAATGACTCATGCACAGTTCCAACATAAATCTTAAATCCATATTACCTTTACTTGTTGCCTCAATCTGCATCAGTACTGCAAGTGTTAACTTCCAATCTGACTTAACATCAACTAGACTTGCTCTATGCCCGTTCATGTCATCCGTGGAATCCGTCTACTATCGTTGTACCATTTCACCAAATTTTACTTCCGCTAAACCTAAATCAAACTTCTCGAGCGCCTATATCCAAAATCCTTCAACTTCGTACGAATCCATCGTATTGCCCCTCCAAACCATATCGTGTTTCATTTCTCAACCAACATCTCCAATGTTTTACCAAAATTGGTAGTCCGTGCTCGCTATCCTTCGATTCACCCATCGCTTGCTCAAGTGTACCCCAACTGTTCGTTCCTCATGCTCAATTCTCTCTTTGCATCCATGAATGCTCCACCGAACTTCCAAATCGTGCAAGCGAACTCTGATATTCAGTTTTCCATCTGATCGATCTCCACTTGTTTCCAATACTTGGTCCGCATCAATCTTTTAAATTCTAAACACTCTTTCCATTGCTGATTTCGTTCTCGTCCATCACTCAAGTCCAACGATACTTCCATTTGCACAAGTCCGTTCTTGATTTCTCAAGTCTAATGTATCGAAGAATACCTGAGTCAAACTCTATTGCACTATATACCACTTGGAAATAGAGTCACCCTCGCGCTTACTTTACGTCGACGAACGTCTATTCCAAACTGACTTATTTTGGGGTGATCCTGTCGATCGCAAAGTGGCTACATTAGCAGTATTAGCAGCATTAGTTGGCTGTCAAAATTGAATGCCTAAAAAAAGAGTCAACCTCAACATTCGCTTGCTCCATATTCCATTTCCTAACTCAGCCGATGTGCACCAACCAACTTATATTCCTGTTACCATTTTTCATTGAGGCAATTTCCTTAAAGTCTATCCAAAATATTCCAATGCCACTTAACTATGTGATATACCATATACCACTCAAAATTAAGTCACTCCTCATTGAACTGATCTAAGATCCATTCGAACCATCCCTTATGCGTGATCCTGCCATCCCCAACTCAAGTCTGACACGAAACTCAGCCAACGCATGAACCATCTAACTCTTTTATCAATCATGCTATGCAACGTATGCCATATTCCATTCTTAATACTTCCAACTATTTCTCAAACTGTCTAATATTTTTGCTATACGAGCAACCCGTACAACGATCTCTTCCAAGTAATCCAACCCAATACCCAATTGTTCCTCACATTTGCTATACGAGCGACTCGTACAACGCTATCCTGATATCCCCAAGCTAACTTAAACCTGCTCAGCCAATGCTCTATGTGATATACCCAGCCAAAAATCAAACTCCATCCAACACATTTGCTACATGAGCAACTCGTGCAACGATCCATTCTCATCTGATGCTTCTACTTATAACATGCCACATAACCAAATTCGTCTTGCCAACCAACTGCTCCACTAATGCAACCAAAATCTCCCCGAACGAAAAGCCAAACCAATGCAACGATACCTCTCAACTTGCTGCACAAATGCAACAATGCCACACAACTTGCTGCACGAATGCAGCAACGCCCAACGATGCTAAGCGATATACCAAAAACCAACGAAAGCAACGCAACAAAAATAATATGCACCAACAACCAACAAATATGTAGACTTATTGCATGAAACATCCAATACGACACCGAGTAGAGCCAAGAGCTAAACGACACGCAGAAGCTATTTAGAGTTTGTGATAAACCAAAGGACAAAGTCTTAGAAAATGAACCGGACGCTCTGATACCAATATGTCACACCCCAATCTTCCGTTGAACGTGAATCACCATATTGCAGCGCTTCTGTAGGACAATCGTTCTCATCGGAATATGATGTCGTACGAGCCTAGAGTTGCGCTCGTACAAGGCAATGTTGTCAAATATCAAAGTTATCATCGAAATGACCAAGTTACAGCGAAAGTCAAGTATTGTGTACCAAGCACACATCAGAGTATACACAGCGAAGCTCTCGATAGGGTCCAATAAAAATGCCACAAGAAATAATACCACAAAGGAGAATGCCACACTCTTGCTCTTTCTCTTGCCCACAAAGGTACTTACTGTTCATACATTATGTCCCGTATAGCCAAGCAGCGCCACTACACCTGCGTACCTGAAATAATGCCCACAAACCTGGGCCAGTACACAACCATACTGGTGAGTGGGGTAACTCACTCGTCTAAATCGATACTAAGTAGAATAGTGAATACAAACAGTTATATGGTGATCTTTCTACTTGAATCCTAGATTCATTTCATGGCAGAGGTATGACATGTTAAGGAAAACTGTAAAGCAGGTTAAACATGAAAGCATTCAACTCAAGTCTATATATAAGCAGATATATCCAACTCAAAAGAAAACTAGCATACAAACCGTCCTACTCAAACCCAAGCAACACGTGAACCTATCGAACCACAATCCAAGCCTCAATATCCATCCTTAATCCAAGCCTTATTAATCCAATCATTGATATGCACACTCTTGCCGAGGCAAGGTGGCCGCCGTCTACACGAAAAGCACAAACCAAAGCAAACCAAACCAACTCTTATCTATATGAAGTCACTGGCCAAGCCATAAAGGACTGATTAACTGCAGTTTTACCCGATCCAGACTGAGTAGCTAGCATGCCTAGTTATATCGAACTGCCGGCACTACGCCCAAGGCACGTTACCATTATTTCCTCCATGGTCGAACGGTCCCGGTGCTCCGGAGCCTATCCCGTTTGAGGGCCCTGTGCGCAACAGGTTGTCCATGACCGATGCAAACTCCAAGTAGGTATGACGATAGAATCGAGCATTCTCGCCCCACCAAACTATCTAGCCTTAATCCAACCAACTATCCATAACGATTCTCCAACTTATATCCCAAGGAACCATCTCAAGTTATCCCCATAGGCACTATGCCGCTTATCATAATGTTTCAATTGGTGCAACACCCTTTGCTCATAAAACTCCGTGGCACAATGCTCCAACAGTGGCACAATGCCCTCACCGATACAGTTGTCCGATTTTGAACCACAACTGCACGCTTTGCATAACAAAGCGCCCAACTGATACTCGTACACGGATGCATGCTCGCTCGCCCGCCTGAAGTGCCTCGATATTACAACCAAGATGATCCACTCAAGCTCCAACTGTCTACTCAAGCTCTAACTATCTACTCAAGCTCCAACTGCCCAATGCAAAACTAACTCAAGCCACAAATTATATCCAACCAAACGATGCACACTCTATGCACGCCACAGTATAGTGATTTTCAAGTTCCAGTCCAAGTATTCAAGCCATTAAGTGTGTTCCATATTATTAGGCATGAAGGAGTAGAGGAGAAGGGACAGAGCCCACTCACCAAGTATAATTCTGTTAAGCACCCTGTTTTGTCGATACGGCCGATCCCTTGAACCCGTGGTCGATGCAAAGTACGATCTACTCAATTGGTATGACCGTACGAGCAGGCCGTGCTCTCCAAATTATCCGACCGATCGGACTAAGGAAGACGATATTATTGCTCCAAATTCAGCTATCCCGGTACTGCTCTGAACGAATATCTGATTCCATCGAACTCCGCTTAGGATCTGCACATGAAACCAACTCAATCAATACTTGTTCCCAAATCCAATAAATTAAATCAAAACAAATATAACCAGCTATTGTCTCATTCAATCTGACTCAGCGTAATGCACCATGCGGTTGTGGGGCATTACGTATACTACATGCACCGTTATTTGCCTTGTCAGGATGTTGTCTTGACTAAGTCAATTTTGGGTTTTCCTATGATGTTCTTGATTGCATCAATGAGTTGGCAGCTATATCTAGTGGCCTAAATCACTCCTCTCTCTCTTTCTCTCTCTCTCTCCTTCTTCTTCTTCTTAGGACGAACCTAGGAGCTCTAGGAGATGGTCTTAAGACTAAGTGTGTGGTTTCTAAACTCCCTCCTATGCAAGTAATTTCATCTATTTATTAAATTTGTTAATGCCTACGCCAAGGCCATCAGTTAAATCATGAAATTCAATCTGATTTATTTGATATGGGCTTTGTACACTATGGGTGAATATGGAGAATATAGGAGAAGTGTTGGAAATGATTATATCAAATTTGGTGGTATAAGCAGTACAATGGATTTGGCTAAGTCGTAAGTGAGCATTCATTGATTGAGAAAGTGTCACGCCCTGCTCCTAAATATGGTCGGATACGCAATTATATCCTAGGCTATGCACCATATAAGTATACTAAACTCATATCCACAAATTTTGCCCATAAATTCTAGGATAGAGTATAGGTAATCAGGCTACTAAACACATTATATTACTAAAATATCATGTTACATGCTACCCGAAAAAAAATATTAGAACTACATATTGTTCCATATTGTTCCAAAATACTTAACTTACATAATATGATTACATAAGAGGGAAGCTCAAGTCTAACAAAATATTACATAAGTAAATTCTTCTGGAATCGGTCTTTAGTGTTGTCAACTTCATACAATGGCAGGATATCCTTTGGTTCAGCCTTTTCTCTTAGTAAACAAATACTCGGTCATCAAAGACACATAAACCCTTATTTCAAGAACGAAAAATAAAATAAAGATGGAGATAATATTCCGAGGATGGTTTAATACCTCAGGATTTAGGATAGGTTATTGGAAACCAGAATATATATAACTAGATTATAGTGTTAACTTGAAACATGAGTATTTTAAATCTATTGAATACTATTCGACTTGGTGTCCAAATCATAAATCACAGACACAAATTCATATATACAAATATAATTTAGAGAACGTATTGCATCACATACATTGTCTAGTGTCCCAACAATAATCTCATATACCCGCGATCAGGTAATTTTCTAGATGTACGATGCTTAGATGCCATTCCAGCAAGAGTCAAGAGTTTTAAAGTGTTCTAATTTCAATGTATCGTCTTTTATTTCCATAATTTTACATATGAGAATTATTTGAATTATAACAAGTGTTGAATTTCTCAAGAATTCTATCAAGTATAATGAGTTAAGCCTCACCTTCATCTATTCGGATTCAGATTCCTATCTCCTATACATATATGGATTCGTTCTCCCTCTATAAATTTTCATAGTTGAATGACTTATCTATTAATAAAATCAATATTGTTGATTATCTCTAGAAACCGCATCGAGCAGTCCAGATTTATTTTGGTCACCAAAAGTTATTGCCAGAATTGATACGCGGATCTCTATTTTGTGGTCAACCAGCAGCTTTTCGATCTGAAATTATTGCCTTTCCCGAGCTCCGTCGAGACACCAACGACCGATTCTTCTTCGTGCGGCTCCTATATTCATTTGAGATTATTAATACATCAATAGTTTACGTTGTAGCTTTAGCACCTTCTAGCAGTATCATATGATCATGAATTCTCAGTTAAAAATTTTCAAGTTGTTCAACTTGTTGTTTGTATAGCCTCTTCCTCTTCAAGCAATGGATTGTCACACTTTTGTTCTTTGCCCTGGTGAACTTCTTAGCCCTTTCTACTTCATTAGAATCCTTCTTTAAAAGAATATTCTTTTTTTCTTAAAAAAAGAAAAAGAAAGAAAGTTGTATCAAAGAATTGTCAATATGGTTGTCGTTAACTTCAGTCGCATGCCACAGGAATCTTTGATTGAGTATAAGAAAAAAAAAGAAAAAAAAGAAAAAAGAAAAATAAAAAAAATGAAGAAATAGGACGTCTTTATCTCAGTAGTTTTGAGATTTTCTTCTGTCTTCCACTTCTAAGAAGACTCGTGCTCTCACCTCTAGAACTTCTCATCCTACATGTACTTATTGTGGAAAGCCTGGTCATTTTGCTACCAGCTGCTATGCTCATCAATGAGCTTGTATGATTTATTCTCACTATCATAAGCCTCGTCATCTAGTGGATTATTGTTTTATTCTTCATCCACACTTAAAAACTCAATTTTTCAAGTAGATAAGACAAATGATTCCTTCTCGACTTGCTCTAAGGTACCTCAGGCTCACATTATTGATAGTACAAAGACAACGACATATATTCAGCACCGTCATACTCAGTTAGAGCTCCAGCTCCAACGTCAGGGAGCTTCTCATCATATGACTTCTGACCTTAGTCTCTTATCTAGTTTTACTCCTTTACCACCCTAATTTCCTTTTTTATACACAATTGATGGTTCACAGTTGGTCATCACTCAATCTAGCTCCATTATTTCTGACACTTTGAGTCTTCTTTTTATTTTACATGTTCCCCATCTTACTTTATACCTCATATCAGTTATTAGCCTTTGTGAGAGTGGGTTTATTGTTATTTTTAATTTTCTCACATGTTTTGTGAAGGATCCTCTTACGAACGAGAAAATTGGTTATGCTCCTAGGAAGGGGCGGTTGTATTACTTAGAGTTCCTTCATCTTCCATCAACTCGACCTTCGAGTTCTATTTATGTTGTTATCGTCATGTCTGTTGCTGACTTGTGGCACATATACTTAGATTTTATTTCAGATCCTCGTCTGAAGAATTTATTCCATAGTGGATCTCTTGGACGTAGTTCTTTCTCTTCTTTTATCCACATGTATGGGTTTGAAGTTGGCAAAATACTTAGCCCTACCTTTTTTAAGAGTTTATCTAAATCCAGTAGTATTTTTGAATTAGTTCATTCTGATATATGGGGACTTGCTCCAATCCCATCTATGTCTAGTTTTCTCTACTATATGAGTTTTATTGATGATTACACTTGTTATACTTGGGTCTATCTTATGCATCACCATTCTGATATTCCGACATTTATAGGATATTTACTACTATGATTCATACTCAATTTAATGCTAGGATTAAAAGTTTTTGCTCTGATTATGCTTGTGAGTATCTTCCACTATGATGAGATCTATCTTGCAATCTCACGATACCCTTTTTCAGCAGCCATGTCCTTACACTTATGAACAAAATGGGGGTAGCCGAGCACAAATATTGTCATATTCTTAAGACTGTCCGTGCTCTCTTGATATCCTCTTCTATTCCTCAAATATTCTGGGTAGAGGCCATTTTATTTCTGTTAATCTTATCAATATCACTCCTTCCTCTATTTTGTCTGGTCGGACACCTCATCAGAGTCTTAGAAATTTTCTAGCAATTCACTCAAAATAACAAATATCTTCTTTTTAATGTGATAATATCAGACTCTTATAATTGAGCGCTTCTTTATCTTAGGAAGAGTAAGCCAGTGTTTCTAATCAAAATAAAACAATGAAATTTTTTTAATAACAACAAATCAAAATCCTAAACTAACCTACACACAATATCCCTATTCCCCATATTCTCCCCCAAACCCTAACCAAATTGACGACAAAGAAAAAAATATGGAAAAAACAAAGATAATAAGAAAATTTTCAAAAATAACCAATCGAAACCCTAACTTATTATATACAATAACAATAATTTCCTAAATCATCCCCCCATCAGATCCTAACCCAACCAAAATTGGCCCTAAAACATAAAATTGATTGATCGAGGAGAGATAAAAAAATCCCATAGATTAAAAAAAAAAACTGGCGAATAAAGATAAAAGCACACAGATTTGAAAATAATAATATACATAAAATCGATCGGGCTATAAAAGAAAGAGGAGAGTACATGTTCTTTCCTAATGCTTCCTTTATGAAGCATATGCTTCTCTCTGTTTAATGCTTCCTGAATTCATCAAAAGCAGTTGGTTCGGTCTCGAGGTAGAAGAATGGAGATGGTCAAAGTGGCATTCAAAGGAGAAGACACAAAATTGAGGAGGAGTAGAAATGAAGAAGAGGAGACCGGCGACTGTTGGCGGCAATATGGAGATGTGAAGACAATAGCGCCGATTAGGGGCTCTCGTGCGAGAGGCTAGGGAGGGAACTTCTTTGAGGCTGTTACGATTAAGAGAGTAAATTTTGAGGGTTTTGTATTTAATATTTTTTATGTTATTATTCAGATTAAAAAATTCATAAATTTATTTTCCAACACAGGAACATGTCGGCAAATATATGGTACAATATGCGATATATTGATGTCACGATATATAGAGGTTTTTTGGCATAATTGATATTTGGTTTTCCGCTAGTAAACTTTTATGAATTCTGCGATATACTAGAACCCATGTCGCTAATATATGTAAAAATTTAGCTTTTAGAGACATAAAAAAATTCTATCTTACTGAAATGTGTTGCTAAAAATATATTTTCTTGTAGTGGGCCAATAGTGCCTGCCACAACAATGACAGCAGTGTGAGCAACAACAGTAGTCTGCGCAAGTAAGCCCTCTAATTTTTATATAGGGTTATTTTTGGTATTTAAAAAAAATTAGAATCTTTATTTTTTATTAAAATATTTATTTATTAACTAAAATATTTATTAGATATTTTCTTAATCCTATGATACCTATCACCACGGTCTTAAGCTCTTGGGTACTACACTAGCCTTTTCCTTCCAACTAGCTTTTCATGCTGGACTTGGACGAGCCAAAATTGGCTCATGCCATGACTGTCACTCACAAATTTACATTCTCATTCTTCGTTTTAGTCGCACAACTTTCGCGATGCATTTTTATGCAAAATTGACATCTATACCCTGTTCCGTTGTAGATGATTTTAATATGCAACACAAACTCATTTCTTCCAAAAAATTTAAAATCTATGAGCCTAAATAGACCTACTACACTCATGACAGTTGTGTCCCATTTATTTGAGTCCCTACATACTCTATCAAAATTATAAACCACCTTGGCTTAATTCGTTGCTTTATGCAACATCTATGATGTCATCACACCCAACTGAGCCCAACCACCCAACCCGAACCCTTGAACCAATTTCTATGACTCATGGACAATATTTCGCATTCATCCCCTACTCTACAACAAACCCAAATACCTATTTACACTCACAAATTGCATATTAAAATCTTTTGGAAATTAAATTCAGCAGCTTCCTAATTTAGAAATAATTCCTTGCACAAACCATCTTTGTATCCCAATCAAAACAATATAATATTTATTTAATAGCAGCCTTATGCCTAAATGACAGCCATTACATACCAATTTAAGCCCTCATTTAATCCTAGCCATAGGTTTTAAACACCACATCCATCCAACCATCAAACCATCCAACCACCCATCAATTAAACCTACCTATATATTATCCCCCCTCTAAACCCTAATAGGACGACCCTTATACCCCTTCCAGCCATGAGCATCCCTCCCCCTCGCCTCCTTCTCATCTCTCTTCTCTTCCCTTTCTTTCCTCCACAAATAGCCCCCACAGCCGAACTACTCCAATCGGCCCCCCTCTAGGCCGACCACCTCTAAACAACAGTACTGCTATTCCCATACCCTCCATAGCCCAATAACACCTTCCCCGAGGCCAAGAAAACCTTCCCCTTGAGGCCATCTTATCCTCCTTCAAGTTCCAAGTGGTTTGGAGTACATTCGAGTCTCCTAGAGGCCAAAAATGCGCTGTAACACTCCGCTGTAATCAACTTGGTACGTGTTCTATCTTTCAATTTTGTTCCTATTCTTTAGTAATAAAATTCTATATAAATATATACATCATGTTAGCATCGTGAATATACAACTACATGCCTTAAGAAAACATTAAATTTTGTGTAAAACTGTGCACCAAAGTTTGTTAAATAGCCCAAATTCGTCATAGATTCCAGCTTCATTTTTAGCAGCCCTAGTAACTAGAAAGGCTATAAATCCCAATTCATAACTCTGTATAATCTCCAATTTTTTTTAAAAGAACCGCGTTGAAGTTAAATTTCTAAAAATATAAATTAATAGGCCAAATTCGATCGGTAACTTTTTATAGAATTATTTGAGTGTTAGGTGTCTTAAAGACAAACATATTTTGGTGTTTTTACGATTCCGGGAGTTTTCGGAAACGAAAATACTTCGTTTGAAGTTTCAGAAAGCTGGCGTGAAGGCCTACAACATACTTAGTGCAGTATTAGTTACAAGAGGGAACTAACAATACGACATATGCATTTTGTGGATCTGTATAAAAATAGATTAGTGATATACTATAATCCCAATTGACCTAATGTGTAACGTAGATTAGTGCGCAAGTTATTTTTAATTTAATTTATTCTTTAGGATATTTAAGATCCGCAAAATCTTTAGATGTGGACTTTGGATAGGCTTTTGTGCAGCATTATGATACATGCAAGTGTACCTTGTCATGTAGTTCACAGTTTACTATATTATATTTATTTTACATAGATATTACTATTATATGTTTTTATTGATATACATGGTTACCTAGAACCGTTAGACGATACTTAGCATGAGAATCAGATTTGGGTGTTGACGTCCGTCAGAGGAGTCGAATATCGTTAGTTAGAGAGTTGATACCACGAACCCATATTACGTGCTTGTACTCTTTACACGTCAGACCGTAAGACACTTGACACGACCTTCATGTGGTAGAATTTGTCTCCACATATTCTTGGTATTTTGGATTCTATATAGGGCTATATGACTTGTGATATGTATATATATAGTTATACATAGCTGACTATGACTTGCGTTGCTACATAGAGGTCATGATCTTGCGTATTATGATATGATACGTGAGATTACATGGGAGGGGAGAGTATACACCGTGCTATGGGCTGATTTCTACATAGTATGCATTTATTATCTTACCTTAGATTGGGTGTTCGTGAGAGTATCTTAGATGTGTGTGGGTGTAGAGCTTGATTATTATATAGATGTATCTATATGTATATGTATGTGTGTGTGTTCATATATATATGTTAGTGTTTGTATGTGTCAGTGGTGTTAGAGGGAGTATGATATTGATGAGGAGTTGGCATCAGCCTTGGGGGAGTGTAGTCATTGTAGATATGGCGGAAAGGGGTTGCTGTGTGTATCACTGCATAACAACAGTGCTGTGGTTATTTTACTACATAGTGCTGTTGCACTTGTGAAACGATCTGTTATGGATGGCAGTGTGTAACAGCACACACCTGAACGGAGAATATTCCAGTACAATAGAGTGAGGGGTATCAATTAGCTTTGAGTGCAGAATTTGCACTTGTGTGTCTATCCATCTATACGTCCAGCTATATCAACATGCAAGGTTGTCCAGATATACGTTTCAGTGCAAGTGTGTAAGGGTATGGGTAGTGTCGGGCATGTGTGCACTGCAAGTGTGTCCATAGAGCATGATGTGTGGGGGTAGATGGATATCTCTGTAAGGTATCAAATTTTAGTTGTGTTGTAGGGTATGAGCAAATCACTGACAGTAGGTAAGTAGGTGAATGTATTTTAGTATGGGTTGGCCCAGTACCAGTGTGGGTCAGGTAATTATCAGTGAGTTAGAGTTTTATGCTATTAAGTTTAAGTGTCATGGTTTGTATTTGGGGTATCAGTGGGTACACTGATTTGAGTATCATATATTAGTATATGTTTGTTTGGATTTCACCAAGTATGGAGTGAGTTTAGATGCCAGTACCAGTTAGAAGTATACTATTGAGTGGGAATCCCATAAGTGGTTGGTATTTGACTTCATTGTGTGTGACACCTAACCTGTGTGTGCTCAGGAGGGGAGTTCTCTACACTGTGCAAATTTTAGCACAATTGTGCTGTTCAGATGTTGAACACAGTGCTGTGTGATGGGAGTTCTGCTGCAGTCATTAGCAGTGTAGGCAGTCACTAAAGGGGAGTGAAAGTGGATGTGCAGTAGTGACTGCACTTACAGTGTAGATAACTGTATGTGCTGTGTTATAATCTTGTGTATGTTGTATGGTGTATATTAGAGTGAGAGGGGAGCCTTGCTCAGTGCCTGTGGTGTGGGGGTTTGGGTGTATCGAGGGGGCATGTATTAATGGTACATAATTAGTATCATTGATTTAGTAATTTGGATAGGGTATTGTGTATAATAGGGTATTGTATGGGTTGGTGTTCAGTTATGGTTAGTAGTAGTAGTAGTAAGTAGTGCACGAGTGAAGGGGGAAACATGTTCCAGGTTTGGGATACTATGTAGGTAAGTGTCTAAGAGAGTGATAGGGTTGTGCATATGAATGTTAGAATGTTTAGAGTATTGTGTCATGACTGTTAAGGGGATGTGTGTGTAATTGTATCATAGTATAAGGGGTAGGGTAGAATGTGAGAAAATGTGCATTTAGATTGTGCACCAATGTGTGTGATTGCCAGAGATCGAGTGTACATGTGTGTACAATGAGTGTGGGACTATTTTGTGTATGTGTGATTAGCTAAGGGAGTAGAGTGGCAGATATGAGAGTGTTGAGAGGAGAGGAACCCCTGAATCAGTAGGCAATGGACTTGGTGTGCAGTGCAAACCAATACATATGTGTGGATGTCAGTTGATATTTTCTAGGTGAGTGAATATGGTGTCAGGTGCCTGGAGTGTGTTTCATTGTAAGGGGAGTTAATGTGAAGTGGAGTTTGGTACTAGAGTTTAGGTAAGTAAAGGTAGGGTATTAGTTAAGTTAGATACCAAGGTAATAATGGTTAGCTAAGGTATGAGTTAGATAATATAATATGGATACTAAGATACTCTAAGATAGATATTAACTAGTGTATTCATGAGTTGGGTATATAGATATATAGTAATATTAGCTAGTTTAGCTAGCATCTTTAAGAATGAACCTAAAAATCTAGATATGACCTAGTATCATCTAGTAATTATTAGCTTAGACTTGTAATCAACCTAGAAGCTAGGAATGGCCCTAGAATTAAGGTACCAACCTAGAGATGAGTAGTTTGACCTAGTTTATCTAGTGTGACCTAGCCTTGACCAAGGAAATAATATTTTTGTGCATTTAAACTTATTATTACTTTATTACACCAAATTATATAGAATTTCATATATAGGTCACTTTGACTCCAGTCCAGACACAGATTGGTATTGTCAGCTCAGGACCTCAGGCGAGTACATTCTCTGATAGTTTCTATTATTTGATAATTACTATAATATAAGTATTTAGTAATATTTTACCTAATTATTGACACAATGGTACATAGATTAATATACTTGGATTCTCGTCATGAGATGTTACTTTTCAGTGATTGCCTTGATATTTCTCGTGATCATCGTGCTTGTATTGTAGACCTAGCATAGTAATTATCGTGTCGTGACATGTCGTGATATGGATCCATTGTACTAGTCGGGGGCAGAGAAATGCTAGATAGATATGTGATCAAAACCTTAAACATTATATTGCATCATGTAGACAACAACCAAACATATACCTCACGTATGATTGTATTACTCTGTAGACAATAATCAATCTTAAATGATTATGTTATTGATCGTGTTACTTGTAGACAATAGCCAATCATACCGTACATATGATTGTGTTATAGCCTTGATAGTAGATCTTGATAACCCAAGCCGGTCATATATCTAACTAGTAATTCAAACACTTAGTGTTGTTACAGTTCGTCTCTATATTCTAGTTCATTGCCTTATTTCTATTTTATGATGACCAGTTTATACTTTATTGCTCTAGATTATATGTCTCTTTTCTACCACAGTATGATATTGTTTATTGCTTCTTGTCTTGTAATACATTATCTATTTCTATTTATAGTCATTATCAATTAACTTGGAACTGCTATTGGGTTGTACTTTGTTCTAATCCTGACTGGATATATTTTTAAGATGATTGGTTAGAGGAGATGTGTCCCACCTATTATGGACCATAGGATGGCAAGGCCATTGAGATAACATCGTAGAGCATGATTGAGTAGTTCCAGAAGTCGGGGAGGCTCAACTGTCCTTATTTATTTTATTGTATTTGACAGTTAGATATTATATTATGTATTATATTTGAGATCATTATATTGATCTTAGACTTTTGGACTTGGAATTGTGATTGTATTGTGACTCTGTATTTTATTTCTTCTATTCCATATCATGCCATATCTTCCTTTAGATTTATATTGTGTTTGAGTATTGATAACCATTATCATATTATTAGTGTCCTCCATTTGGGAGTTGAGATATCTTGACAGGTACGTTATATATATTGTGTGAGATATTTAGATAGTTTATTTAACCTAGACAATGTTCTACCGTTGATGCTGTAGCGTAGGCTAGACGTACCCACATACTCGTGTCCCTACACCGGGTGTGGATCGTTATACATTTTTGTGGTGGCCCATGCAGGTTCGGCTTTGCAATAGTGCAATAATGTGGTAGTGTAATGATTTAGTTGTACTAATGCGAGCCTATGATATGATAGGATATATGATACTAGGATAAGAGAGCGAATACTCAATCACAACTAGGAAACAATTCCAACAAATTAATTCTTTCTATCTTTATTCATTTTGAATATTGTTTTCTTTGAATATTACTGTCCTTCTTTGATGATATCATATCTTTCGTAATATTCATTTCTTTATTTTGATCTGTCTTCAGGATGCCGCCAAAGACAAGATCGTAGCACTCTAGCGTAGCTTCAGAGAGGTCGGTTACTTCGCCACCTCCGAGGCGAGCAACAACAAGTACTGCTCCACTTTCTCTAGTTTAAAGGGTCGCCTTACCGGTCCAGTAGGGGCTTCAGTAGCAGCTTTTGGACGTGCTCCACCTCCAGTTCAGAGGATGGTGCCAGCAGTTCCGAAGAATCTTCCACCATCCCTAGCACCAGTCGATGTTGCACAAATGTTTCTGCTATTTTGGGAGATAATGGAGGCCCAGAGGGCCCAAGCGGAGGCTCAGCACCGCTAGTCATATGTGATAAGGCAGGAGATATAAAATTTCCATCAACTAGCACTTATAGGAGTAGAGAGGGTTGCCCTAGTTCAGCTACAGATGCTACCGCTTTATCCCGTCCTATAGCAGCTGAGGCCAGGTACCATTATTGATTTTAAGATGATGGGGCCCAAGGACTTCAAGGGCATAGAGGGGATCTTGTACGCCGATGATTGGATTGAGGACATAGAGAGAAACCTGCGACTGGCACAAATTTCGAAGAGTCTACGGGTGGAGGCAACAGACAGCCAGATGTTTGACATTGTCCTGACATGGTTCCGTACAAACCCGAGGATCGCGGCGCCAGGATTGACTTGAAAAATTTTTCAAAAGCTTTTCAAGAAGAAGTTCTTTTCGGACGTAGATCTGAGTGCCCTAGAGAGCTAGTTCTAGGACCTCGTCCAGGGGATCATGATAGTGGACGAGTACCCCACAGAGTTCTGCAGATTAGGCAGGTTTGTGGAGGGGCCCTAGGGAAGGCTAGGAAGTTCCAAAAGAGTTTGATCAGGGAGGTCAAATCCCTCACTAGGGGACATTATACGACTATATTCGATGAGCTCCTGATGGATGTACAGAGGGTAGAATATGACTTGGAGCTCAAGTACAAGAGGATAAGAGACATATCAAGGGGAGCTAGCAGCAATACGGGTCTAGCTAAGCGACCCTATTTCCAGCAGCTAAGAGCATTTTAGCAGCATCAATAATTTTCTGTGCCAGTCAGGGCACCAACTCAGCAGACACATCAGTTTCAGAGGCCAGTTCATCTGCCACCACAACAGCTTCAGGGTCAGATACAACTGGCACCCTCCTGCAACTATTATAAGAATCCTGGGCATGTTTGGGAGGACTGCATGAGAAGTCTCAAGGTGTATTTGTATTATAGATCTTTAGAGCACCGAGTGAGGGATTGTCCCACTAACCCTTATGGTATAGGCCGTAGTAAAGATCCGGATCAGAGAGGTGGAGTTAGGACGCATGTGGCGTCGCAGATTGTCCAGCACCTACGGAAGGAGCCACCCCAGCAGGGCGGGACATTTGCGATGACGGTCAAGGAGGCCGACGCTAAAGGTGATGGGTTAGTAAGCTCTGTTCCTTCTTTCAGTCATTTTTTATCTATTGATTTGATTGATTCCTTAGTACCTTATAGTTGCTTGTGCTATATAGTTTGTATAGTTAGTAGTATATCCTTGTCACAGACTGCAATATCAAGACAGACAAAAGATATTTAGTGATTTTTTTAAATTGCATGCTAGTATGATTTAGATTGTATTGGGAGTTTGACCTAGAAGGGGGTACGACCATATTTAAATTTTGAGAACAAATTTTTTCTAAGGTAGATATGATAGTAACTATCATTTTTTACCATAGGGGTATTTGTTAATTTTATATGTCGTTAATTTTTTATATATTATTTATGTCACGTCCCAGTCCCAAAATACGCAGGACTAGAAATACGTAAGCATGCCAGCCGTATGTATATGGATACTCCAATATATGAAAACCATAACACATACGTACGCAGTATTATGAACAATAATTCACATGTGGTATATAGTTGTCAAAAGTCACAGGGCATAACTAAATCTCATCCATAAAAAACATAAACAAATAAATAATCAAATATGTCAATGAACCAAATATAAACTAGTCGAGAAGAACTAATAGTTGGATGGAGACAAATCTACTACCAAACTAGAATATAAAAGTAACTATAATAATTATATCATCTAATGATCAGAGAGGCTCGAAGGAAAGACCTCCTCGAAAGAGAACAAAGTAGCAAATCCCGATCCGTGTTCTTGCGAATAGTCATGATCGTCTACACCTAGAAAGGGGTCAGGTCCTCAGAGGGACGTAACAAGATACATAGAAGCATGCCAATAAAATACAACATCCAAAGGGTCGTCTAACCGCCTATGTGAATGCATTTTGAGAACAACTTTCCAATACGTGGGCTATCTGGCTAAAATAGGATTATCATGATTCTATCAGAGAATCAGGGGCCTAAAAAGTATGACATCTTTTCAACGTCAGAGGCCGCCTGTAGATAATAATATAGGTGACATCAGACCATGCATCTCCGGCGGAGTGTGCGGGTTACACAAGGAAAGTGCAAAGGAGCCCAAATGCTTTACTTGTTGTTCTCCCCACCCCATGCTATATTCATGCCATATCCATGACATGATGACATCACTAATAACTGCCAAGGCTTCTAATTATGCAAATTCTATCAGTAGTTATCCCTATCCGTCGCACATCCCATACGTACCGGTGGCCAGCCGAATACGCAAGTTCGTATCCTACATGAGACTCACACTTGTGTAACAACTGTGTCACGGCCAATAAAATATAAGAATGCCTCATGATAATGAAGTGGTCTCATAAAACTAGGTCAACATGTATAATATATAATAATGACAAGGTACGACACCACCATCGTTGCACCCAAGTTATTCTTGGACGCACAGTTTATATAGCAGTTAAAATATATGACTAAATAATAGAAATAAAATGCATGAACTATATGAAATATAAATTACAGTATAATGGCAAGGTATACTTGCCTGCTCTAAAAAATGATGAAGTCGCAACTCAAGGCGTCGTCCGATCTACCCGTCACATAAATTAAATAAGTTAGGTTACAAAAGTGGGTGAATAGGTTCCTCCATTTTAATCTATTTTAATTATGAATAAAATAACCTAAAATAGTATTTTAGTCTTATTATAATCTAATTTTATTGTTTAAATCCTATTTTTGGTCCAAAGAAAGTCAACTTTACGGATTTGTGATCCATGGCACACAAATCGAGACAATCCGTTGACTAAAAAGTCAACTAACTCAAATCCTGGATTTGTGTGTGGAATCCTATGGATTTTAGCGCTATACGAATACCGAAATCGACAGTTTCATAAAATCATAAGTCGGTAAAGAGTTATGGCCACAAGGTTGAACATATGATATTTTTAGGTAGTTTCATATTTACGTCTACGTTGCACGAATTTTACAGTAGATAAAACTTGTATGTTAAATTCTAGGAAAATAATTTTATGGAATTTCATCATGGAAGATTTTCGAAACTTTAAATGGCTCATAATTCCGAGTTTGGGATCTCTCGAAATCTCAAAAATACGGAAATACGTCTGATTTTGGACAACTGCCACTTTCAGAATATTCGAGAAAAATAGGTTCTGAAATTATAAAATAATTTATATATTCAAAAAACTAACCTTGATACGGTTCTAAAAAAAATAGTGCGTTTGGATTCTGGAGCTAGGAGATATCGTATTTTTAAGTCGTCATAACTACTAGAAAATGAGGCTGAATTTATAACAAATTTTGACTATTTTTGGACGAAAAAGAGAGGAGTTTGGAGAAGGAAAATATGGAAGATGAGTTTATTCCATAAGTCTAATAGGTATTTATAATGGTGGAGACTATTTAATTGAATACGACTAGGATTGGCTAATTTGGATTTGATTAGGATCAGTTTAAATAATGATAGGATATGCATGAAGTTGCTTTCCTAGTAGGCTCAGGATTTGAATTAGTTTAAAATATAGTTTAAATTTATCTCAATAATTTATAATCTTAAATAGAATTAAATATAATACAAATAATTTATATATAATCTTATTAATATCTATTAATACTAAATTAGCATCTATCAAATATTAAGACTTTATATATCCAAATAAATTCTCAATAATTCCAAAAATCCAATAATTCCTTAAAATTCTAAATAAATTACATAAAAATATATTTAAACATTTTATCTCTAAAATAAATGTTTTGTAGTAACAACATTCAAGTAAGGTCTCATAGTAAATCATGAAAGTCCTAGAAATTTATGTTTCCTAGGTTTTAATTACTAAAAAATCTAGAAAAATCTCCAAAAATCTAAAATAGCCTAAAAATAATTCTAAATAAATATTTATATAAGTAAATGTATCAAAAAATTTATTTTCTAATTAACTAAAAGAATACTCTAAAAAAATTCAACATCGATAATAAATATAATAATATAAAATATACGCAAAATACCTATTTTGGGTGAGTGAGTTTACAATCTACCCAACTTACAAGAATTTCGTCCTCGAAATTAAAAATAAGGAATAATTTGTTAAATTCTTCATATTTGTATCTAAGGTAAGTCAACCGCAATCTTCTCAAAAATTTAAATGTCAAAATCTATTCAAATACATCACAATTTCCAAATTAAAATAACCAATGTTTAAATCAAAATTCATCCTATCGTAATCTCTTCTCAATTTTTAAATAATCAACATCCAAATTTAATTCAAACCTATATGACATCATCAAGATTTAAATAACCCACATTAAGATTTTTAACTATCATAATCTTCTCTAGATTTTAAATAATAAACAATTCTAATCAAATCTTATTCCTATTTTTAACTTAAGAATTTCGTACTCTTTAAATTTTAAATTCAATTTCTATCATCAACATTTCAAATAGGTGATCCAACAATCAAAGCTTAACTTTTAATTCAAATCATCAAATTATAGAAATTTGAATTTAATCCATCAATGTTCATGTTTAGAGTTCTATTTATTTATTTATTTTTCTCAAAATTTAAATCGTTAATTCAATCTCTATTATTCAAAATTTAAATCATGTGCTCAAATTATAAATATTTGGTCCGCAATATCAAGATATCAAAATTTATTAAATCCTCGTCATCTTAATCATTCTTCTAAAATTTCACAAAATTAAAATGACTTAAATCTCTCAATCTAATCTTACTTGATCACAATCTAAAAAAATTCACCTCAAGTTGACAATGCGACTTCTACCCAACTTAGAATTTACCCATCTATCACATAAGGCTATACATTTAAGAAAAATATTTCTCAAATTATTTAATCATGTTATTCAATCCTCGAAAATTTTAACACCAAATATATCACATGTGATATGCCCTTAATTATAAAAGATAGTCACAAGGTAATATGATTGGCCTATGGGGTATATCTAGTACTCTCCGTGTATCAAACTTATACTAAGCACGAACGTTAGTCTTTCCAAAATAGGGGAAGACGAAAAACAATAATAAATAATTTAAGGAGGAGGTGATAGAATACAAGTACGGGGTTCAAAGCGATTAAAGAATTCAAAAGGGAGTTATCAAGGCAGTTGTGGATTAAAATCTCTTTTTTTTTGGTAAATTCCTATTCATATGCTCATATCAGTACAGTTATGTAACCGATACGATATGCTCGGGCATGTCTAGAGGGCAAGTATATTCGTCTAAGAAGCTAAGCTAATTATATCTCAATCTACGTAAAGTAGTCATGCGAAGAGCGAACCAAGTGCACTAAGGTTGTCCAGATCATAATACACTGATTCTGATTTAGACAATGTATTAGTGGGCGTCCCCAATAACACATATCTCATTAACAAGCTCGATAAAAGAATAAGCTTGCAAAACTAGGCTATAATAGCAGCATAAGTCGAGGTAGTCCAGAAAATATAAGTACGCTGGATTATGATGAAAGAAGGTACAAAATAATTCAAGTTCACTAAGAAGATAAGACTCGTCCGATGTTGTGCCTCTATAGTTGCCATACTAACTTCTTGTCTAAGTTTCTAGTTGACCAAATAGGGGTATGGGCCTCTAAGTTCTACAGTCTGGATAAACACTATCATCTTATGCAAGTCTATAGTTGGTGTCATTCAATTATACTTCATTAATCGGTCAAAAGGACTTTGTGATACTAAGTTGTGAGGCATACTACCCAACTTACAAGAATTAACTAATACTATAACTGCCTTAAGTGGATTCTACAAAATAATCTTGTCCTTGTAAATAAAGTAAAAACTCTTATTGGGGTATACGAGAAAAAGATCTTGGTACTTATTAAGGTATCCTATTGCATTATATAGGTAATGGTCATCTTAAGTCTTAATCATAGTGCTTATAGAACAAAAGTGTTAATAGTAAGAATGGAAAAGTTACTGAATCTCAAGTGAAAGAGGATATAATCTGTATTGAGATATGGATACAAATTACGTGATTTGAAACTAAAGTATAATCATAAAATCATAATCTAAATGAACAACTCAAACTATCAAGTTCTAACTACTAAGCACAAAATTTTAAAATTCAAGATTAACAACTATAATCCTAGTAAACTATATATCCTAACATAAAAGGAATCACTTGGCCTACAATCAGAAGGGTTAGGTTGCACAAGTTAAAAGATGAAGAAAAAAATTTTAGTCGTCGCACAAATAGCGAGCGTTCAAGTTTCGAAGAAACAAGATATGAAATTAAATAGAGAGACTCTTGATAATATCATGATTTTCTAAGAAAAATGTGGTATGCTAATCTCCGTGTTCGAGGTATGATCAAGGAAAATGTTCTATTCATTCCTCTTGGTTTTCTAAGGTACTGTTCTGCTAATATCAAGACAAGAATCTAAATTTATAGTTCTCTAATACTATCTCACTATGAAAGTTGGGTTTAGTCCTAATATTTAATCTTGGATTTCTATTGGTTCCTCAATGTTAGGATCAAACAATATGGTCAAATTTCTAACTAATCTTAGTAGTGTCTATACTACTCTCAAGTCATTCCTAAATATCAAAGGATAATGGTCAATCAAATTATAGGTATTGGATGCTAGGGTTCATTAGGTATGCTAAACTTAGTGATGTGTCAATATTCTAGTTTGTTTTTCTTAGTAGGAATGTTACCCTAATTATCATCCTAACAACAAGGGTTCCTATATTCTAGCAGAAGGATATACTCAAGAAACTATTAGGGAAGTACATGAATCAAGCATGATGTAATTATTTGAATAGAACAGATTAGAAGGAAGGTAAGTCATAGTCAAATGTGGATGAGACCTAAAAATCTAATCCTAGGTGCAGGCCCGCTAGGTACAGTTACGTAACCGAAACGGCTAACTCGACCTGCGTAGGCCACCACAAAAACATGTCACGCCCAAGTCCCAAAATACGTAGGACTAGGAATACGTAAGCATGCCAGCCAT
The DNA here is from genome assembly GCA_036927795.1 of Iris macrosiphon. NCBI lineage: Eukaryota > Viridiplantae > Streptophyta > Magnoliopsida > Asparagales > Iridaceae > Iris > Iris macrosiphon. The sequence continues at coordinate 100,448,705 of JAYESA010000005.1, read as the reverse complement.
ATGTATATGGAGACTCCAATATATGGAAACCATAACACATACGTACGCTGTATTATGAATAATAATTCATAAGTGGTATATAGTTGTCAAAAGTCACAGGGCATAACTAAATCTCATCCCCAAAAATCATAAAGAAATAAATGATCAAATATGTTAATGAACCAAATATGAACTAGTCGAGAAGAACTAATAGTTGGATGGAGACAAATCCACTACCAAACTAGAATATAAAAGTAACTATAATAATTACATCATCTAATGATCAAATAGGCTCGAAGAAAAGACCTCCTCGAAAGAGAACAAAGTAGCAAGTCCTGATCCGTGCTCCTGCGAATAGTCATGATCGTCTACACCTGGAAAGGGATCAGGTCCTCAGAGGGATGTAACAAGATACATAGAAGCATGCCAATAAAATACTGAAAAAAAATATCCAAAGGGTCGTCTAACCGCCTATGTGAATGCACTTTGAGAACAACTTTCCAACACGTGGGCTATCTGGCTAAAATATGATTGGCATAATTCTATTAAAGAATCAAGCATGATGTATTTTGAACGTCAGAGGCCGCCTGTAGATAATAATATAGGTGTCATCAGACCATGCATCTCCGACGGAGCGTGCGGGTTACACAAGGAAAGTGCAAATGAGCCCAAACGCCTTACTTGTTGTTCTTCCCACCCCATGCTCTATTCATACCATATCCATGACACGATGAAATCTCTAATAACTTCCAAGGCTTCTAATTATGCAAATTCTATCAGCAGTTATCTCTATCCGTCGCACGTTCCATACGTATCGGTGGCCAGCCGAATATGCAAGTTCGTGTCCTATATGAGGCTCACACTCGTGTAACAACTGTGTCACGGCCAATAAAACATAAGAATGCCTCATGATAATGGGGTGGTATCATAAAACTAGGTCAACATGCATAATATATAATAAAGACAAGGTACGACGCCACCGTCGGTGCACCCAAGTTATTCTTGGACGAGCAGTTTATATAGCAGTTAAAATATATGAATAAATAACAGAAATAAAATGTATGCACAATATGAAATGTAAATTATAGTATAATGGTAAGGTATACTTGCTTGCTCTGAAAAATGATGAAGTCGTAACTCAAGGCGTCGTCCGATTTACCCGTCACATAAATTAAACAAGTTAGGTTATAAAAGTGGATGAATAGGTTCCTTCATTTTAATACATTTTAATATATTTTAATTCTGAATAAAATGACCTAAAATAGTATTTTTAATCTTATTATAATCTGATTTTATTATTTAAACCCTAATTTTGGTCCAAAGAAAGTCAACTTTACGGACTTGTGATTCATGGCAGGCAAATCGAGGCAATCCATTGACCAAAAAGTCAAACAACTCAAATCCTAGATTTGTGTGTGGAATAATATGGATTTCAGTACTATATGAATACTGGAATTGACGATTTTATAAAATAATAAGTCGGTAAAGAGTTATGGCCACAAGGGTGAACATATGATATTTTTCGGTGGTTTCCTATTTACGTGTACGTTGCAAATTTTTTATAGTAGATTAACTTTAATTTTAAATTATAAAAATAATTTTATGGAAGTTTATCATATCAAATTTTTGAAACTTCAAACGGCTCTTAATTTCGAGTTCGGGATCTCCCGAAATCTCGAAAATACGAAAACGCGTCTGATTTCAGACAGCTGGCACTTTCAGAATATTCTGAAAAAATAGGTTCAGAAATTATTAAAATAATATATATATTCAGAAAACTAACCTTGATAAGGTTCTAATAAAAAAATTGGAGCACGCTTGGAGTCCGGAGCTAGGAGACATCGTCTTTTTAAATCGTCATAACTACTAGAAAATGAGGCTGAATTTATAACAAATTTTGACTATTTTTGGACAAAAAAGAGAGGAATTTGGGGAAGAAAAATATGAAATATGAGTTTATTCCATAAGTCTAATAGGTATTTATAATGGTGGAGACTATTTAATTGAATACGACTAGGATTGGCTAATTTGGATATGATTAGGATCAGTTTAAATAATGATAGGATATGCTTGAAGTTGTTTTCCTAGTAGACTCAGAATTTGAATTAGTTTAGAATATAGTTTAAATTTATCTCAATAATTTATAATCTTAAATAAAATTAAAGATAATACAAATAATTTATATATAATCTTATTAATATCTATTAATACTAAATTATCATCTATCAAATATTAAGACTTTATATATCCAAATAAATCCTCAATAATTCCAAAAATCCAATAATTCCTTAAAATTCTAAATAAATTACAGAAAATATATTTAAATATTTTAGCTCTAAAATAAATGTTTGGTAGTAACAACATTCAAGTATGGTCTCATAGTAAATCATGAAAGTTCTAGAAATTTATGTTTCCTAGGTTTTAATTACCAAAAATTCTAGAAAAATCTCTAAAAATCTAAAATAGCATAAAAATAATTCTAAATAAATATTTATATAAGTAAATGTATCAAGAAATTTATTTTCTAATTACCTAAGAGAATACTCTAAAGAAATTTAACATCTATAATAAATATAATAATATAAAATACACATAAAATACCTATTTTGGGTGCGGGAGTTTATAATTTATATTAGTGATTGTCTAGAATTATATTAGTGATAGTTAGTGGCTAGCCAATTAGAATTTGCAAGTGTTAGTTAGTGCTAATTATTGTAAGTCATGACTTTAGTAAGTAGAATTAATTAAGTTTAGTGTCATGAAAGGAATATTCTTCTTAGTTGTAGAGATTCTTTTCCTTAGTTAAATTAGATTCCATTCATGACAAATGGTGAGGGGATTTTGAGTCATATCAAAATATTCCTAAACCAAACCCTAACCCTGTCATGATCTGCACCCGGAATAAGGGCACGAGTGGTGAATTATGCCCAGCTTACATCATAGGAACGACATAGAACGCAGTTCTAAGTCACAATACTAACTAACATAACACAACAATATAATGGTACCTATCAATGTCATCTCTTCTCTGGACGGAGCAATAATATAATGACATCACAAAATATATATATTGATACTCAATCATCAACAAACTAGAGGAGAAAATAATACGATATGAAATTAAACTAAAAAGAGTACAATTGTCATAATACAGTCACAATGCCAAGTCTAAACTCCACAATCTCACAATAAGATAATATATGCCAAAAGTATAAGTTGTCAAATACATCTCAATATAATATCTAAGTGTCTACAACAGGAGGATCTATAACAGGTAGCTCTACGATAATAGGCTTAACCGGCTCCACTGGCTCATTCCCCTGAGGCCCATAGTGCTTAGGATACGAGTCCTAAAATGGTTCATCTGAAAAATATATCCAATCAGGATGGAGCGAATACAACCCAATAGCAATTCCATTAATTGATAGAAACTATAAAACAATAAGAGACGATCAAATAAGGGGAGCTAGCATGACCACACGTGTCTTACATGGTCCACTAGCTACCACGAACTATCACATAAATATATCACGGTCTGAAAGGTGTGATCACATATCTACTAATACTTTCTCAAACCATCGACTAGTACACAGATCTAAATCATGACACGTTATCATGCATACCAATCACGGTCTAGTCAACTAATCACAAAGTAAAAGTGATCACGGAGAAGAAAATCTCATGACGGGGATCTACATATACCAATCCGTGTAACATCGTGTCAGGAATCAAATAAAGCAATACTAAAAGCAAATAACATAGAGACGATCAAATAAGGAAACTACTGGAGATGTACTCATCTTTGTCTGGAACAAAAGCTATTACTTGTGTCCGAGCTGGTGTCACACGCACCTAGATATGAAATTCATGTCAAAATGGGTGTAATAAAGTGATAATGAGCTAAAATTTATTACAACATGCTCTCTAGGCCAATACTAGGTCACTTCCTACACTTCTAGACCACTACTAGCTAATACCTTAGCTATAACACTACTTCACTAACTAATATCTACTACTAAACTAGCTGTTATACTAACTGACTCTAACATATATACCTATTAACTGATAACCTATTGATAACACTAACTAACAAGTTAACATTAAGTAATGACTAACTGCTAAGTAATTAACTTACTAACTGACTTAATATTAGTACTGAAACCTACCTTCATTGATACACAAGTGATGATACAATGGCTGATACTCATATGTATATATAACTAGATTAATACACAATACCTTAGTCTAGTATATAAGCTATTACCCTTAATTTAATAATTAATTCCCTACCTCAATTCACAGCACTAATGTTGTTGTTGCTCAAATCTTTCCTGGACTAAACTGGGATGCACCAAACTACCCAGATATGGATACACCCTACACTCACAGTTGCCGTTCACTCCAACCTGCACACTACCAACTGAGCATAGACACACTCCTTCCCCAATTATCCTCTTGCTATTATTGCAGTTGGTATACTGCAGTGGGCAACCACTCGAGCCCATCACACTGTGCTTACAGGTTTACATGGCTCACCAGTCCTCCACCTATATTTCACCATCACAAATCACATACTCTAAACACTTACACATTTCCAACCTTCAATTGTAAATAACTGAACACTAACTGATAATGCCCAAGCCACACATATATCACACAGTTATATATCTAAGCTCACACGCATAATCCACAATGAAGTATATATACAAATACATACATATATACATGTGCTAATCTGAATATAAATATTAAATTAAATAACTAGACATTTAATCAACCATTTGGCATGCCTAAAAATAGGACACTCATGATACTCACCTACATAAAACATCAAAAAACCCTAAATTGTCACTCCCCAGTCCCAAAATATCGAGGGACTGGACACGTGGCAATGGCCAGCAGCACGCACCGATGGTCAACCTAATTTAATGGAACCATCAGGGCGCACTTAAGCTGTAAAGAAGGTCTACTACAACAAGTCACACTAATCTCATCTATAAAAGATAAAAAAATAAACTGCATAATAAAATGGAAATAAATAGCAACAACAAGTCAGTCGGAGAAACAATCCGGCTTATGTCTGAATACACTGGCTCAATAGGCCAGGAACAAAAGAGATAAACATGAAATAAATACTGAGTACGGGAACAGGTACTCAGGAGAAGTCTTCGGCAGTCACCTCGTCTTCAGGGTTCAGTTCTCTCCAGCAATAGCTTCAGCTCCGGTCCCGTACACCTCGGGATACTGCTCCTCAGCTAAACCTGGGGACATCATCCATTCCAGGTCCTCAGTGGACATAGCAAGGCACAAAATAAAACAAGCCAAATAAATGCAGTACAAATAAATAAATGAAACAGCAGGGTAAACTATGTAACCATCTATGTGATATGCAAATGAGAGCCACACTAGTACTCAGGCTGAGACCGCTACAAGCTCTTGTGTCGGGGAGCCGGTAGCAGTAATAACACGTAAAGGGTCTAGCTCTGCTGGAGAGTCTACAACCTCACAATAATAGTATATATAAATATAGAACAGCCTGTAGCCTGTTTGTCTCTTCCCACCCAATATAATCATGCAAACCATGACCATAACGTCTCATGTCCATGTCAGCGGGATTATAACTAATGCAACAAGTCATACTGTCTATAAATAAATATCTCTGTCAAGTCCTGCATCCTATTCAGAATCACCATGAATATCTCAGAAAGATTCTGTCCATGTATAGTGTCAAGTGTCCTGGTTGTAGGGTACTTGATAGGTCAAGTACAAGAGTAAAGGGTATCGTAAATCTATCTCTAAATGACGAACCCAACACCGCGTACGGTGTTGGCACCCGACTATGATCGGACACTAGGTACGTCATACATTTCCTAGGTTAAGCAGTTTAAACAAGTTTATATAAATTTACACAAGAGATCCAGCAAAATATTATCACAGGAAATATGAAAATAAAGACTGCAAGTTGACAAGGTGCACTTGCCTGATGTTTGGATTCCACTTAGGTCCTGTTCTCGGAAATTTCTAGAGATGTCTCCGAAAGCTAAAATAAACAGTACCATCACGCTCAGAAGGTGTCAAATAGCTAGGAACGCCTGTCCTTGGGTCCAATTTGGAGACAAGGGCAAAAACAGTAATTTTGGGTCAAAACGGGGTCCACCGGTGGGCCCGCTTTGCACCGAAAAACGTATCAGGGTCAACTATCTCCAAATTCACCAAACTTAATGTCAACAGGTCAGGAACGCTGATACGAACCCAACAGAACTTTCAGAATTGAATTCTGATGAGTCGAGCACAAAATCGCCCGTCGAGTGGGGCCTGTGGGGCCCACGACACGCGATTTCGTCAACGTTCTCAGAATTGAACCAAACTTGACCCACAGGACCAGCGTATTGCTACGAGTCCGATGGCAGAAGTTTTGTCTCGATCCGACATGTGTACACAAAATTAGGGTGAATTGCAGAAAAGTCAAATATGGGGCGATGTCCGCGGATACGCGTTGATTCCGGTGTGCACGCACACCCGAATCAGCTTTTGCAAAATCTCACACGTCCGTATCGACGACGCGCACGAATCTGTAAAGACCGCAAGCGACCAAGTCATCCCGTTTAGCGGGGCGTACTCAGTTCCGGGGTGAAACAGGGTCTGGTTTTTCCTGTTTTTGGATCGCGGTGTGCGATCACCACAGGACGCGATGCCCCGAGCGGTTTATCCGGGCACCGAGAGGGTCATACAGGCTTCGCAACGCAATTTACAGAATCGAAAATGGAGATACAGGGTGCGAGATACGAGTACCTGAACTGGCCCTTCGAAACTGGGGTTTTCCGGGTCCGACACGCGTTCTGGACACTGTGTCAGCCGTGTCCACTATGTCCGCGTGTCCAGCAGCGTGTCCGGCCTAGGGCTGAGGGCCGTCAAAGCTGCGGGACTGGCCGACGGTCGGCGAGGCATCGCCGGGGCTCGGGTGAGGGCGGTGCCGGCAGGAGGGTCATCGATCGGCTAGGGCGGCTACGGCGAGGGTGGCGGAGATGGGGAGGAGGCACTGGAGGGTTCTGGAGAGGGGGAGGCGCTGGAGATGGGGGCGCTGGTCGGCGGGAAGGAGTCGGCGAGGGGGATCCGGCTGCTAGGGTTCCGGCGGGGGGTTTGGCTAGGGGAGGTGGAAGTGAGGGCGGAGGAGAAGAAGAGTGGGGGTTTTATAGGGGCTCGGGCGCGGGGGTGGCGCCGGGACGTGGCCGGGGAACGCGGAGCCGAGGAGGTCGTGGGGCAAGCGGAGCGCGGGCGGCGACGTGGCCGGAGAACGCGGCCGAAATCCGCGGGGTTCATGGGATGGGGGAGATGGGTGCAGCGGGTCGGGTCTGGCGGGTGCGGGTGTGGCCGACCCGACCCGACCCGATAGGAAACGGGCTGGGCCGGTGCGGGCTGGGCTACTGGGCTCGGCCCACTGGGCCGGGCCGGGCCTAAACAATACTAATAATAATAATAATAGTAATAATAATAATAATAATAATAACAAATAATTAATTATTAAATAGTTTAATTAGTTTTTTGGCATTTAAAAATAGGTCTGAGGCCCAATAAAATCCAGAAAAATTACCCTAAGTCCGGTTTTCTATTTTACACCATAAAATCATATTTTCATTATATTTTAATATTAGTTATTAGCAATTAAAAATTATACAATTACCACATCACCTATGTAAATTCCTAAAAATTGCAGAAAAATTCCCCAAAAATTGATTTTAAAAATCTAAAAATTTTAGGGTGTTTACAATCTACCCCCCTTAAGAGGATTGTGTCCTCGCAATCAAAGGGTAAACTACAAAGGCACGAATTTATAGAATTAAAGAATGCTTAGGTTTTACCTAATTCTGCAAATAAGTGTGGATAACGCTGGCGCATAACATCCTCTCGTTCCCAGGTCGATTCGCCAGGAGAGTGCTGTTTCCAAGCTACTCGAACCAGTCTGATTGTCTGCCCTCGCAGTGTCTTTTCACTGGTGTCGAGTATACCCACTGGCTGCTCCTCGTATCTCAGGCTAGGTCCCACCTCAATCTCAGAATGATCAACTATGTGACTTGGGTCAGTCACGTATCGCCTCAGTTATGAGACATGGAATACATCATGCACTCCCTCTAAGGATGGAGGTAATGCAAGACGATAAGCCACCTCACCAATGCGCTCTAAGATATCGATTGGCCCAATATACCTTGGGCTTAACTTGCCTCTGCTGCCAAATCTGATAGTACCTCTAGTGGGCGAGATCCTCAAAAATACGTGCTCTCCTTCCTTGAACTCCAGGGGTCGTCTGTGCGCATCGGCCCAATACTTCTGTCTATCCTGGGCTACACGGAGATGATTCTGAATCTACCTTACTTTCTTCACTGTCTCTGTTACCAACTCTGGACCCAGTAATTGACGTTCGCCAACGTCGCTCCAGCATATAGGCGATCTGCACTTCCTTCCGTACAACGCCTCGAAAGGTGCCATTTGAATGCTTGCCTGATAGCTGTTGTTGTAGGAGAACTCCACTAAGTACAGATAATCTTCCCAAGATCCTCCGAAGTCCAGTATACATGATCGCAGCATATCTTCCAAGATCTGAATTGTGCGCTCTGATTGGCCATCTGTCTGGGGATGATAGGCAGTACTGAATTTGAGCCTGGTGCCGAGACTCTCTTGCATGCTTCGCCAGAAGTGAGATGTAAATCTCGAGTCTCGATCTGATACAATACTAACCGGCACTCCATATAATTTTACGATCTGTCGCATATACATGTCGGCTAGTACTTTCGTGGATTGTCCGACTCTGAATGGCAAGAAGTAAGCCGACTTAGTGAGCCGATCCACGATAACCCATACCGCATCCTTTCCACTAGGGCTTCTTGAAAATCCAGTGACGAAGTCCATGGTAATATGCTCCCACTTCCATTCAGGTATGGGAAGTGGCTGCAACATACCTGCAGTCCTTTGGTGCTCGGCCTTCACCTGCTGGCAGACTAAATATTTTGCCACAAATCGGGCACTCTCCCTTTTTATTCCATGCCACCAGTAATATTGTCTTAAGTCCCGGTACATCTTGGTTCCTCCTGGATGAACCGAGTATATGGAGCTATGTGCTTCAGTCATCAACTCCTGCCTTAATTCTCCATTTGGAACATATAAGCGATTTCTGCACCTTAATGTCCCATCCTCGTGGATGCGAAGTCCCGTTTGCATGCCTGCTTCGGTTCTCTCTTTCAGCCTTCGGAATCTAGCATCAGTAGGCAAAGCTTCTTTGATTCTCTCCACCAGCGATGACTTAACTTCGAGGTTAGACAGCAAACCATTTTGTCCAGGTAAAACAACCTCTATCTGAAGATCTTGCAAGTCTTGTAATAGCTGAGGCTGCTCCGTTAAGAAATAAGCCGTGGGTTTCCTGCTGAGGGCGTCGGCTACAACATTTGCTTTTCCCGGATGGTACTGCAGATCTATGTCAAAGTCTACCATCAACTCAAGCCAACGCCTTTGCCTCATGTTGAGCTCCTTCTGAGTATATACATATTTCAAGCTCTTATGATCAGTGAATATTTCAACCTTCTCTCCATACAGATAATGCCTCCAGATCTTTAATGCAAAAATCACTGCAGCTAGCTCCAGGTCGTGCGTTGGGTAGTTCTTCTCATGGACCTTCAGCTGTCTCGATGGATAAGCGATAACCTTGCCATGTTGCATCAAGACACAACCTAGTCCACTACCGGACGTATCACTATAAACAACAAAACCTCCTGACCCTGAGGGAAGAGTCAAGACTGGTGCTGTTGTTAGACGCCTCTTCAATTCTTCAAAGGCATTCTGGCATTCTTCTGTCCATATGAACTCCTGATCCTTCCGTGTCAGCTTAGTCATCGGCTCTGCGATCCTTGAAAATTTTCTACGAACCGCCGGTAATACCCAGCAAGTCCAAGAAAACTTCTCACTTCTGCAACAGAGGTAGGGGTAGGCCAGGTTTCTATAGCAGTGACCTTCTCTGGGTCCACAGAAAGTCCTTCACCCGAGATAATATGTCCTAAGAATGGTACCTTGTCCATACAGAACTCACATTTGCTGAGTTTGGCATACAGCTTCTCCCTTCTCAAAGTTTCTAGCATAATTCTGAGGTGTTCCTCGTGCTCTTCGTGGTCCTTGGAGTAGACTAGAATATCATCAATGAATACCACCACGAACTTATCCAAGTACTGATGGAAGACTCCGTTCATCAAACTCATAAATACAGCAGGTGCATTGGTTAAACCAAACGGCATTACTAGGAACTCATAATGTCCATACTTAGTCCTGAAGGCCGTCTTTGGGATATCTTCCTTCTTCACCCTAATCTGGTGATAACCGGATCTAAGGTCAATCTTTGAGAATACCCTAGCACCACTCAATTGGTCAAACAAGTCATTAATGCATGGTAAGGGGTACCGGTTCTTAACAGTTACAGCATTAAGGGCTCTGTAATCAATGCACAACCGCACAGTTCCATCCTTCTTGGGTACAAAAAGTATAGGTGCTCCCCAAGGTGAAACACTGGACCGAATAAATCCTTTCTCCAGAAGGTCGTCAACTTGTGCTTTCAACTCCACTAACTCCTTAGGTGCTAGCCGATATACCGATGAAGTGATAGGTTCGGCTCCTGGAGTTAGGTCTATTGTGAATTCTATCTCCCGATCAGGTGGTAAACCTGGAAGGTCGTCGGAAAATACATCCACAAATTTTGATATGACTCTTGGGTAACCTGAATCCTCTTCTACAATTAATACCCTAAGAGTTGGCTGGACCCCTTGTTCTACAGCTCCTCGATGAAATTCAAACTCAGGGTGGCTAGGGGGTTTAAATATCACTTTTCCAAGCCGGCAATCCAGTGTCGCATGGTACTGACTTAACCAGTCCATACCAAGTATAACATCGTAATCAGGCATAGAAAAGATCAGGAATTGGGCTCGCATCTCTCGGCCACAGACTACTACCGAACATGATCTACAGATATCACTAACCGGAATAATCCTACCTTCCGTTAGAATTCTCTTCATCTTCGAGAGAGGTGCGGTAGCTACTCTATGTGTGGCTACGAAGCTAGCAGCAATAAATGAATGCGAGGCTCCAGAATCAAATAAAGCTACAGCAGGAATTGAAGCTACTAATATGGTACCTGCTATCACTTTGCCTACCGTAGCTTCTTCTGTGACTGCTAGTGCATATGCCTGACCTCGTCCCTGAGCGGGACCCCTTTGCTGACGAGCCTGCTGGAACAAAGCTGCCTGAGGTGGTAGTGGTGGCCTGGCTCCTCCAGGCCCTGTCTGAGTTGCTCCCCCAGCTGGAAGAGCTGGCCTAGGTGCAGGTGGAGCTGGTTGATTCGGAACTCCCTCTCGATGTTCCGAGCAGTCCTTTGAGAAGTGTTGTCCGAATCCGCAAACCAGGCAGAGTCCCAGCTTGCGTCTACATTCTCTTTCAATATATCCTACTTTGCCGTAGTAATGACAAGTAGGTAGGTTCTTTGATGCTGCTTTCTGAGGCAGGTTCTTCTGGGGCCGTTTGGCAGAATCCCCAGGTGATGACTTGGACGGTGCTGAGGAGAATGGACGTTTCAGGCTTGATTCCCTCCGAGTAACGCGCTCCATCCGACGTGCTGCAGTAAGGACGTCGGAGTAAGAGGTGGGCGCGACAGATCCGATTAACTTCTGAAGCTCGAACCTGAGCCCATCAAAGAACTTCTCCGCCTTCTCTTCTTCGGTGGGAATTAGAGAAGGGGCGAAGTGGCTCAGGCGAATGAATTCGGCGTTATATTCCTCCACCGTCATGTTGCCCTGGATCAGGCGGTTGAATCTGTCTCGGAGTTCTGACCGAGCCACAGCAGGGATGTACATTTCCTGGAAGAGTCTGGAAAACTCCTTCCAGGTGACCTGATCATGTCCGAGCCTTCTTTTTTCGGACAGCCACCAATGGTGCGCGTTGTCCGTCAGTTGCATCCTGACGGCAATCATCCACTTGTCCCTTGGAAGTTCAGCGGCCTCCAACTGATGCTGCGTGTTCGTAATCCATTCATGAACTTCAGTTGGTCCTTCCTTGCCCGAGAAGGTACGAGATTTGAGTTGACGGAAATCTGTGATAGATCCCGTCGCTGGTCGCCTATTTGGTGGATTTGCATATTCCAATGCTGCGACTATGCTGTTCCTTAGGTTCTCGGCCTCATGACGTTGGGCCTCCTGTTGGATCTGTTGTTGTGCCTGCATCATGGCGTAGAACATCTGGAACATTTGCTGTCCATCCATTGCCTGCCTTGGAGGAAAGACAGGCATCGTAGGGGGGAACTGGGGTGGAGGCGGGATGTCATCACGCCTGAACCTGGAACTGGGCTGGCCAGATTGATTGCTCTGAGAGGATTGTCCTCTGTTATCTGGCGTCATTCCAGCTTCACAGGTAACCACAGCTTCAGGCGGTGTACCCAAGGGATTCTCGTCACCACTTCTGGGATCCATTACTCTGCATAAAAAGAAAACAATGAAAACGCACAGAGGAATCAAATCAGGATGCAATTCAAGCAATTAAATTGAATTCGAGATAGAGTCCAAAAATGATTCAATCAATGGATGAGATCCTATAACTTATCCTATCTTATTGCAGGCCCGTTCGGTCCCTAAGTTGAAACCGAACAATTTAGTTGAGACCTGCATGGGCCACCACAAAAACTATGTCACGCCCCAGTCCCAAAATATCGAGGGACTGGATACGTGGCAATGGCCAGCAGCACGCACCGATGGTCAACCCAATTTAATGGAACCATCAGGGCACACTTAAGCTGTAAAGAAGGTCTACTACAATAAGTCACACTAATCTCATCCATAAAAGATAAAGAAATAAACTGCATAATGAAATGGAAATAAATAGCAACAACAAGTCAGTCGGAGAAACAATCCGGCTTATGTCTGAATACACTGGCTCAATAGGCCAGGAACAAAAGAGATAAACATGAAATAAATACTGAGTACGAGAACAGGTACTCAGGAGAAGTCTTCGGCAGTCACCTCGTCTTCAGGGTTCAGTTCTGCTCCAGCAATAGCTTCAGCTCCAGTCCCGTACACCTCGGAATACTGCTCCTCAGCTAAACCTGGGGACATCATCCATTCCAGGTCCTCAGTGGACATAGCAAGGCACAAAATAAAACAAGCCAAATAAATGCAGTACAAATAAATAAATGAAACAACAGGGTAAACTATGTAACCATCTATGTGATATGCAAATGAGAGCCACACTAGTACTCAGGCTGAGACCGCTACAAGCTCTTGTGTCGGGGAGCCGGTAGTAGTAATAACACGTAAAGGGTCTAGCTCTGCTGGAGAGTCTACAACCTCACAATAATAGTAGATATATATATAGAACAGCCTGTAGCCTGTGTGTCTCTCCCCACCCAATGTAATCACGCAAACCATGACCATAACGTCTCATGTCCATGTCAGCGGGATTATAACTAATGCAACAAGTCATACTGTCTATAAATAAATATCTCTGTCAAGTCCTGCATCCTATTCAGAATCACCATGAATATCTCAGAAAGATTCTGTCCATGTATAGTGTCAAGTGTCCTGGGTTGTAGGGTACTTGATAGGTCAAGTACAAGAGTAAAGGGTATCGTAAATCCATCTCTAAATGACGAACCCAACACCGCGTACGGTGTTGGCACCCGACTATGATCGGACACTAGGTACGTCATACGTTTCCTAGGTTAAGCAGTTTAAACAAGTTTATATGAATTTACACAAGAGATCCAGCAAAATATTATCACAAGAAATATGAAAATAAAGACTGCAAGTTGGCAAGGTGCACTTGCCTGATATTTGGATTCCACTTAGGTCCTGTTCTCGGAAATTTCTAGAGATGTCTCCGAAAGATGAAATAAATAGTACCATCATGCTCAGAAGGTGTCAAATAGCTAGGAACGCCTATTCTTGGGTCCAATTTGGAGACAAGGGCAAAAACGACAATTTTGGGTCAAAACGGGGTCCACCGGTGGGCCCGCTTTGCACCAAAAAACGTGTCAGGGTTAACTGTCTCCAAATTCACCAAACTTAGTGTCAACAGGTCAGGAACGCTGATACGAACCCAACGGAACTTTCAGAATTGAATTCCGATGAGCCGAGCACATAATCGCCCGTCGAGTGGGGCCTGTGGGGCCCACGACACGCGATTTCGTCAACGTTCTCAGAATCGAACCAAACTTGACCCACATGACCAGCGTATTGCTATGAGTCCGATGGCGCAAGTTTTATCTCGATCCGACGTGTGTACACAAAATTAGGGTAAATTATAGAAAAGTTAGATACGGGGCGATGTCCGCGGATACGCGTTGATTTCGGTGTGCACGCACACCCGAATCAGCTTTCGCGAAATCCCACACGTCCGTATCGACGACGCGCACGAATCTGTGAAGACTGCACGTGACCAAGTCGTCCCGTTTGGCGGAGCATACTCAGTTCCGGGGTGAAACAGGGTCTGGTTTTTCCTGTTTTTGGATCGCGGTGTGCGATCACCACAGGACGCGATGCCCCGAGCGGTTTATCCGGACACCGAGAGGGTCATACAGGCTTCGCAACGTAATTTACAGAATCGAAAACGGAGATACAGGGTGCGAGATACGAGTACCTGAACTGGCCCTTCGAAACTGGGGTTTTCCGGGTCCGACACGCGTTCTGGACACTGTGTCAGCCGTGTCCACTGTATCCGCATGTCCGCGTGTCCAGCAGCGTGTCTGGCCTAGGGCTGAGGGCCATCGAAGCTGCGGGACTGGCCGACGGTCGGTGAGGCGTCGTCGGGGCTCGGGTGAGGGTGGTGCCGGCAGGGGGGTCGTCGATCGGCTAGGGCGGCTACGGCGAGGGTGGCGGAGATGGGGAGGAGGCGCTGGAGGGTTCTGGAGAGGGGGAGGCGCTGGAGACGGGGGCGCTGGTCGGCGGGAATGAGTCGGCGAGGGGGATCCGGCTGCTAGGGTTCCGACGGGGGGTTTGGCTAGGGGAGGTGGAAGTGAGGGCGGAGGAGAAGAAGAGTGGGTGTTTTATAGGAGCTCGGGCGCGGGGGTGGCGCCGGGACGTGGCCGGGGAACACCGAGCCGAGGAGGTCATGGGGCGAGCGGAGTGCGGACGACGACTTGGCCGGAGAACGCGGCCGGAATCCGCGGGGTTCGTGGTTTGGGGGAGATGGGTGCAGCGGGTCGGGTCTGGCGGGTGCGGGTGTGGCCGACCCGACCCGATAGGAAACGGGCTGGGCCGGTGCGGGCTGGGCTACTGGGCTCGGCCCACTGGGCCGGGCCGGGCCTAAACAATACTAATAATACTAATAATAGTAATAATAATAATAATAACAAATAATTAATTATTAAATAGTTTAATTAGTTTTTTGGCATTTAAAAATAGGTCTGAGGCCCAATAAAATCCAGAAAAATTACCCTAAGTCTGGTTTTCTATTTTACACCATAAAATCATATTTTCATTATATTTTAATATTAGTTATTAGCAATTAAAAATTATACAATCACCACAGCACCTATGTAAATTTCTGAAAATTGCAGAAAAATTCCCCAAAAATTAATTTTAAAAATCTAAAAAATTTAGGGTGTTTACACAAATACACCACAATACACATTCCCCACACCAATTGCATAATAATATAACTAATGCAACTTGCTATAATAGAAATTAAAGAGAAATCACACAAGTCACCCAAATTGGGCCCCGTATCATAGCATATCCTAAAATACCATAATACGGCCTACTCATATCCATTTGTGGATACGTATCTAGTATTCCAACCCCGATCTAAGTCCTATACGACTAAATTGGTATCATAATACACACTTGGTGTGTCCACCTCGTAATTCTCCCAAAATCAATACAAAAACCAATGGAATAGGGCTACCTATAGAAAGTATTCCTAGGGGTCAAATGCATGATTTGGAAGCTACAATGAGAATGAATTCAGAAATTACCAATTGGGAGATGGATTCTCAATGAAAACTCAAGTGGACACAATCCGTACATGATCTCTCTGCTATGACTCCTCCTCCTTGTGCTCCTTGCTTCTCCAAGCTCCAAGCTTGTCACGCCCCAGTCCTAAAATACGTAGGACCAGGAATACGCAACACGCCAGCCGTATGTATACGAAAACTCCATTGTGTTGGAAGATCGTAACACATATATACGCTATACATGAATATCAAATCCACAAGTGGTAATATACGGTCATCACAAGTCACACGCAATCTATATCTCATCCACATCATAAATAAGGAAATAGGAAATAAATAACGAATCTCAGATATGGAGTATCAAAGAATGATAGTCGGGTGGAAATAAATCCTCTACCAATCGACTATACCAAAACTAAATGAGAGAAGAGATCAAACTCTAATATAAGATAAATGTCAATAAAAGAAATAACAACTAGAATACTCATCAGCTGCGAAGAATCAAAGGTACTCTAAAGGTGAGACCTTCTCAGTCTGGTATGAAGTGTCAGGTCCAAGTCCGTACTCTTGTGGATAATCCTGCCCGTCTATACCTAGAAAGGGACCAGGTCCTCAGAGGGACGTAACAAGATACATAGAAGCATGCCAAAAATATACTGAAGATAGACATCCAATGTGTCGTCTAACCATCTATGTGAATGCACTTTGAGAACAACTTTCCAACAAGTGGGCTATCTGGCCAAAATAGGATTGGCATGATTCTTTCGGAGAATCAGGGGCCTACAAAGCATGACGTCTTTTGAACGTCAGAGGCCGTCTGATAATAATAATATATAGGGTCATCATGACCGCGCATCTCAGGCGGAGCGTACGGATTTCACAAGAAAAGTGCAAAGGAGCCTAAACGCCTTACTTATTATTCTTCCCACCCCATGCTCTAAGTATGTTACATCCATGACACGATGATACCTCTAATTAACTGCCAGGTCTTCTTGCATGCAATTTCTATCAGCAGTTATCCCTATCCGTCGTACGTCCTATACGTACCAGTGGCCAGCCGGATACGCAAGTCCGTGTCCTACATGAGACTCACACTCATGTAATAACTGTGTCATGGCCAATGAAACATAAGAATGCCTCATGATAATGGGGTGGTCTCATCAACTAGGTCAACATGCATATATAATAAAAACAGAATACGACGCCACCGTCGTTGCACCCAAGTTATTCTTTGACGCACGATTTATATAGCAGTTAAAATATATGAACTAAATGACAGAAATAAAATGCATGCACCATATATAATATAAATAACAATAAAATGATAATGTATACTTGCCTGGCAAGCAATCTGTGTAGTGTAAGCTTCTAGACGTCAAGTACACATGTTTAGAAACTATGGCCTCCGAATAAACGTCTCCAGATGCTGAAATAAACATCAGCAACGTTCCTGAAATCAGCAAAATAGCTAAATAATACTACCCTTTCGTCCAATTTGGACACAAGGGCAAAATAGTAATTTCGGATCAAAGCGGGGTCCACATGTAGCCCACTTTGCCCCAAAATGCGTGCCAGAGATAAAAGTCTCTAAATGAGACAAATTATAGATCAAACAAATTCTAAACGTCAATACGAACTCAACGGTATGTCCAAATTTGAATTCCGGTGAGCCGAACACAAATTCGCCCTTAAAGTTAACTGTGGGGCCCGCAAATAGGCAGCTTAGTCAACTATCTCAGAATCGGGTGAAACTTGGGCCACAGGACCAGTGTGATACCTTGAATCCAATGGCACTAGTTTTGTCGTATTCTAACGAGCATACACAAAATGGTGTGGTGTTTTGCAAAAGTCACGATACATGAACTTTTTACGGATACGGGTTGATTCCGACGTGCTCACACGTCCGAATCAGTTTTCGTGAAAGCCCACACATCAGAACATACCATACACACCTTTCGGTGCAACTGGTACGCGACGAGACGGTCCCGTTTGGCGGGGCACACTCCGTATCATAAATTCTAATGTTTAAAAAAATAAATTTTTCTCAGTTTTCGACCCAATTTATTTCTGATTCTTACACAAAATAAAATAATCTAATTAACAGGTAATGATCTAGGTTATATAGACTTCACCTAACAAAAAGTATATTTTAATTTGGAGGTCTATGGTGGAAGATATCCGTCTCTAAACATAGGTTGTTGAACAGTTCATAATAGTTTAAAATATGTGGTTTTTCTTCAACTTGGCCTCGATTTTTACCTAGTGTTTAACGATGTTCGATGGAAACTAATTAACAGGGTTGAGAGGGGGATAGGTTGTGATCATACCAGTGAAGACAGATCCAAAAATGATCAAGAGGTGAGACAAAAAACTGTGCGTGAAGTAGCGGTCGTCGATGCTCGAATCTACTGCGGTGCCTGCGCGGGTGACTTCGACGTGGCCGGCCGGCGGTTCTCCGGTGGTTGCCCGGTGGTGCAGGAGTCAGGATCGACGTGTTGGGCTGGAGAATTCAGCGGCTAGGGTTAGGGTTTAGAGTATAGGATATATTTATAGGCATATATATACGGAGCGGGTGAGGGGACCTGGGTCGCGGGGTAGCGCAGGGGGTTTAGGTCACAGAGCTCGAGCGCGGGGGGGGGGGGGGGGGGGGTTAGCTTAGGCTGTCGGGTTAGTTTAGGCTTAGGGCTTAGGGATCTAAGTTTTAGTTTTAAGGGTTTTAGTGATTTTCCTTTTTTTTTTCTTTTTCTTTACTTAACACTATATTTTTGTATATATATGTATATATATGGTATAAAATTCCAGAAAATTTATATAGCACATCCTAAAAATCTATCATCCTTCTACAAGACTTCCTAAATAAAATAAAATATAATACTAGTTTTGTTCCATAAATCCTAGGTGAGTAGTTACCTAGGTAATTAATTCAATAAATTTTATTTTCTAATTAACTAAGAAATAATGTAATTAAATTCAATGATTAATTAAATAATTATAATATTTAAAATTAGGGGGTTTTACATTATATCCAACTTATAGAAAATTTATCCTCGAAATTAAAACTAAGCCACGATAGAAATTCAAGGATGGTATATGGTAAAAATGAACAAGGTAACTTCATACCTTGATCTACGAACATATATGGAAAAAGTTTGCGCATGTCATCCTCGCGCTCCCAAGTAGATTCTTCCGGCGCGCAATGCTTCCATACCACGCGGACCAAGGGAATAGATTGGTTCCTCAACACTTTCTCTCGACGATCAAGGATCCCCACGGGTTGCTCTTGGTATGACAAGCTCGGCTCAATGGTGATCTCAGAATGGTCGAGAACATGACTGCTATCTGCCACATATCGCCTAAGTTGCGTTACGTGAAATACATCATGTACTCCCTCGAGTGAAGGTGTTAGTGCAAGTCGATACGCCACTTCTCCTACTCGCTCTAGCACGTCAAATGGTCCAATATACCTTGGGCTCAACTTGCCACACCCTCCGAATTGAATAGTGCCTCTAGTAGGTGATATCCTCAAGAAGACATGATCGCCCTCTTTAAACTCCAAGGGACGACGATGAAGGTCTGCCCACTGCTTCTGCCTGTCTTGCGCTGCTCGCAAGTGTCCTTGTATCTTCTTTACTGTCTCTACGGTGTTGACTACCAACTCTGGTCTCATAATCTGACGTTCTCCCACGTCACTCCAACACACGGGAGACCTACACTTTCTTCCATACAATGCTTCAAACGGAGCCATCTGGATGCTCGCTTGATAGCTATTGTTGTAAGAAAACTCCACCAGATGTAGGCGGTCCTCTCATGATCCTCCAAAGTCCAACATACAAGCCCTCAACATATCCTCCAGTGTCTGAATAGTTCGTTCGGACTGCCCATTAGTCTGCGAATGATAAGATGTACTGAACTTCAGACGAGTCCCAAGACTCTCCTGCATGCTTCTCCAAAAGTAAGATATAAAACGCGAATCCATGTCTGCCACAATACTGACCGGAATGTCGTACAACCTCACGATCTGCCTCATGTATAAGTTGTAAGTCATTACGATGGACAGCTATTATGAACCATGCTATATCTCATCTCCAAATCCGAATCAAAATCCAACCATTCCATCCGAGCGAACTTCCGAATATGAGAACCGCGCTCGTTAAAATCGTCTTCCATCAATCCGTCGTTCTGCCCTGAATCCATCAAATTTCGGAATTGCCATGTTCGTCTTCTCGTACCATCAATTGCAATAATTCTCGAAACTCAAGACTTGCTTAAATTCTTATCCGTTTGCCGCATCCCACAATGCACGTCCGACTTACTCGAGTAGCACAGTGATTTATTCCGACGTTGCTCCCATATTTAGCTATCTTTAAAAGTCTGTCCGCCACAATCTTTGCCTTTAGTTGTTGCCACAACCCGTTCACGTCTTCCGGAGAATCCGTCTACCATCCTTGCACCATCTTGCCCAAAATTCTACTTCTGCTAAACCTGAGTCGACTTCTCGGGCAGCAATATCGAAAATCCTTCAAGTTTGTGTGAATCCATCGTATTGTCCCTCCAAACTAAATCGTATTTCATTACTCAACCAACAGCTCCAATGTGTTGCCCAAAATCGTAGTCCGTGCTCGCTATTATTCGATTCACCCATCGCTCGTTCAAGCGTATCCCAACTGTTTATTCCGATCCCGTCCATCTCTCAAGTCCAACAATACTTCCATTTGCACCAGTCCGTTCTCGATATGCCCACTCAATATTCGCTTGCTTCATTTTTATTCTTTCCAACTCAGCCGATGTGTACCAACCAACTTGTGTTCCCGTTACCCGAGTCCGTTCAGGCAATTTCCACTGATGTCCAACCAAAATATTCCAATGCCTTCCTCAATATGTGGTATATCCCATATACCACTCCGAATCAAGTCGCTACTCGTATTACGATTTCTTTGTACTTATCCAAAATTCGTTCGAACCATCCCTTATGTGTGATCATGCCTTTTTTAATTCTAGTCTGACACAAAACTCAGGCAATGCCTGAATTATCCAACTATTCAATCAATCTCGTTATGCAACTCATGTCATATCCTATTCTCAATGCTCCCAGCTATTCCCAAACCGTCCAATACTTTTGCAACACGAGCAATCGTGCAACGATTGTCTTTCAAGTAGTCCAACCCAATAACCAATGGTTCCACACCTTATGTTGTATGAGCAACTCATGCAAACTTATCCTGATATTCTCAAGCCAAACTCAAACCTGCTCAACCAATGCGCTACAGCCAAAATTCCAACTTCTATCCAACATAGTCGCTATACGAGCAACTCGTGCAACAATCCATTCTCATCAAATATTTCTATTCACAACATGCCGTATTACCAAATCTTGTATGCCAACCAACTAATCCATTGAGGCAATCAGAAACTCCCTGAACGACAATCCAAGCCAACCCAATGAAAGCTCTCAAATTGTTGCACAAATGCAACAACGCCACCCAACTTGCTGCACGAATGGAACAAAGCCTAATGAGGCTAAGCGATCTAACGAAAACCAAACAAGGCAACGCAACCGAGAATAACATGCAGCCACAACCAGCAATATATAGACTTATTGCATGAAACATCCAATGCAGCACCGAGTAGAGTAAAGAGCTAAACGACACACAAAAGCTATTTTAGAGTTTGTGATAAAACGAAGGACCAAGTCCGAAGAAATGAACCAGGCACTCTGATACTAATCTGTCACACCCCAGTCTCCCGCAAGCTCAATATGTCCCCGCTGAATATGAATCACCATGTTACAGCTCTTCCGCGGGATAATCGTTCTCTTCGGGACGTGATGCTGTACGAGCCTGGAGTTGCGCTCGTACAAGACGATGTTGTTAAACACCAAAGTTATCATCGAAATGACCAAGTTACAGCGGAAGTCGTTGTATTGTGTACCAAGCACACATCAGAGTAATATGCAGCGAAGCTCTTGATAGGGTCCAAATGAAATGCCCCGAAGGCAATGTCACGAAGGCGATGCCCCGAAGACGATAAAATACTCTTGCTCTTTTCTCTAGCCCACAAAGGTACTTACAATTCATACATCTTATCCCGTATATCCAAGCAGCGCCACTACGCCTGCGTACCTGAAATATTGCCCACAAACGTGGGTCAGTACACAGCCGTACTGGTGAGCGGGATAACCCACTCGTCTAAGCCGACACTAAGTAAAATAGTGAATGTAAACAGTTATATGGTGATCTTTCTAGTTGAATCCTAGATTCGTTTCATGGCATATGGATGACATGTTAAGAAAAGCTGTAAAGCAGTTTACGCATGCAAGCATTCAACTCAAACCAAACGACAAGCAATATATATATCCAACCCGAAGGAAACTAACATGCAACCCGTCCTACTCAAGTCATCGCTTGCACGATAACAATCGAACCATCAGCCAAACCTCAATATTCATCCTCAACCAAAGTTTATATTCCAATCTCGAGTGCACACTCTTGCCGAGGCAAGGTGGCCGCGCCTACACGAAGCAACAAACCAACCAAAGAAAAATAAGCCAACTCTTATCTATATGAAGTCACTGGCTAAGCCATACAGGACATATCTCAAGCATTATGGCGCGCCCTATCAGCCCGGGTAGCAAGCCCCGTTGAAGGTCCCACAATGCTTCGTGACTAGCACGAATCAAATATTTTCCTCCGGATCGATACGGTTCTAGTGCCCTGAAAAGTCGTTCGAGGAAATGCCAAGACTTGTGCACAAGTCGTCCGTGACATGCAGACACAAGTAGGTATGACGAGAGGATCGAACATTCTCGCCCTACCAAGCGATCCTAGACTCGTTCAACCGATATCCAACCAAAGCATCCATAACCATTCTTCCAACATATCCAACCAAGATATCCAACCAACATATCCAACCAAGGATTCCAAAACCAAATCTCAACATATAGCCTAAGGCACCAAAATATGAAGTATTTCCATAGGCACAATGCCTCTGCTCAACACAGTATTTTATATTGGATGCAACACCCCAACTCGAGACAAACCCATGGCACAATGCCCCAACCGTGGCATAACGCCCTCGCTGATGCAGTTGTTCGGATTTCGAACCCCAACTGCTTGCTTTGTAAAATAAAGCGACCAAGTGATACTCATGCACGGATGCACGCTCGCTCGCCCGAATTCTCGATATTCCCAATACCTCAATGTATCATTCCAACCGTCCAAACATAATCCCAATTATCCAACCGACCGCCTCAAATGTATAAATCCAACTCTAGTTCCAACTATCCAACGCGCAAATCATTTCAAGCCATAATCCTACCAAGCAACTGACGTACACTCTATGCACGCCTCAGTGTAGTAATTCCCAATATTTTAGCCCAAATGTTTAAGCCTTTTACGTCTTTCCATATTATTAGGCATGAAGGAGTAGAGGAGAAGGGAAAGAGCCCACTCACAATGTTTGATCCTGTTAGGCATCATGTCCTTCTGATACGGCCAATCCCTTGAACCTGTGGTCCGATGCAAGCGTGATCTACTCAACTGGGATAACCGTGCGAGCAGGCCGTGCTCTCCAAATCATCCGACCGATCGGACTAAGGAAGACGGTATTATCGCTCCCATCCAGCTATCTCAGTATTATTCTGAACGAACACCTAATTTCCTTCGAACTCCGTTAGCCGACTGCACATGAAACCAACTCGATTAATCCTTCTTCCCAAAATCCAACAATTCAAATGTAACCAGCATTTGTTTTATTTAATCTGACTTAGCGTAACGCACCGTGCGGTTGCGGGGCATTACATAATATACCACTTAGAAATCAGGTTCGTCCACGAACCGTGCTGGTACTCTTTTCTATCACATGCTGCTTGTCCATTTTCATAGATCAGCTCTATTTAACTCTCATATTCACTATCCTGACTCAGCATCTCGTTCTGCTGAACGCTCGTACAAATTTCACGAATTCCCATATCCTCCTTGCAGCTCAATACAAATTTCTTGTATCGCTTAGTTTTGGATCGTACACATATTTAAGGCATCCCTAAAATACATACATTTCAGCCGAGCTTTGCGATAGCAAATTTGAACAAGTTACAAGGGTATATTTATGTCCGAGGCATCCATTTGCTTTATTCCCAATTGAACCAAATCACGATTCCTATTCCAAACAGTTCGATTGAGCACTATTCTCAAATATAATAATTTCCCACCGACTTAATCAGTTCGTGTCCCAACTCTATCCATCCAACTATTTTTGAATCCGCACTAGCAACATCTTTATCTCGTGCACCGAATGATTATCACCACTGATACTACCCCAGCTAGGTGACTTACCCAAATATCAAACTTTGCTTAGATCAGCTCAGTCCAACATATTTTTCTGCCATCTCAATACCTCACTGGGTGAACATCTATATCGAGGTTCGTGTGATCCACGAAGATCTCGCCGCCACGCCAAAGGGATAGTGTTGCCACGATTTTAACGTAGACACACTCGCCACAATTCCTAGGTTGCGCATGGAATAGTTCTTCGTGCTGCTTCCACTGCCTCGAACGAGCACGCTTCCCAGACTAAGTTCCAAGACATCTTGTAAATCTGAGGCACGTCTGTCCCTTCCAGTATTCGTAAGGATTTGATCTGAATGAGCCACTGCTTTAACTTCACGAGCTAGTTTCACAGTCGTCAATTCATATGAATGCTATTCCCTTCCAGGGCACGATGAGTCAGAGTCGATGCCATCGATAAAAATCTGCGACTCTGAATCTCATCAGTTGACTAGGATACTTCCACCATCGCTCCGATCTTCCGGCTATATCTTCAGCTGAAGACTATCCCAAGGGTCTCTCGAATCCAATACTCAGTCAATAAGCCAAATCTCATTGCTCACATCAGCCCTCGATGCATTCCCAAATACGCCACCTCAAGGGTTGTTCTATGGGTCTACCATATTCAATCTCTGATCTGGCGGGCAAGGCGCTTGGGTCAGCTATCCCGAAGCTACGCTCGATAATTGTAAGTCATCATGATGGACAGTTATTATGAACCATGCTATATCTCATCTCCAAATCCGAATTAAAATCCAACCATTCCATCCGAGCAAACTTTCGAATATGAGAACCGCGCTCGTTAAAACCGTCTTCCATTAATCCGTCGTTCTGCCCTGAATCCATCAAATTTCCGAATTGCCATGTTCGTCTTCTCGCATCATCAATTGCAATAATTCTCGAAACTCAAGACTTGCTCAAATTCTTATCTGTTTGCCGCGTTCCATAATGTACGTCCGACTTACTCGAGCAGTACAGTGATTTGTTCCGACGTTCTCCCACATTTAGCTATCTTTAAAAGTCTGTCCGCCATAATCTTTGCCTTTAGTTGTTGCCATAATCCGTTCACGTCTTCCAGAAAATCCGTCTACCATCGTTGCACCATCTTGCGTAAAATTCTACTTCCGCTAAACCTGAGTCGACTTCTCGAGCAGCAATATCGAAAATCTGTCAAGTTTGTGTGAATCCATCGTATTGTCCCTCCAAACCAAATCGTGTTTCATTACTCAACCAACAGATTCAATGTGTTGCCCAAAATCGTAATCCGTGCTCAATATTATTCGATTTACCCATCGCTCGTTCAAGCGTATCCCAACTGTTCGTTCTGATCCGTCCATCTCTCAAGTCCAACAATACTTCCATTTGCACCAGTCCGTTTTCGATATGCTCACTCAATATTCACTTGCTTCATTTTCATTCTTTCCAACTCAGCCGATGTGCACCAACCAACTTGTGTTCCCGTTACCCGAGTCCGTTCAGGCAATTTCCATTGATGTCCAACCAAAATATTGTAATGCCTTGCTCAATATGTGGTATCCCATATACCACTCCGAATCAAGTCGCTACTCGTATTACGATTTCTTTGCACTTATCCAAAATATGTTCGAACCATCCCTTATGTGTGATTATGCCTTTCCTAATTCAAGTCTGATACAAAACTCAGGCAATGCCTGAATTATCCAACTATTCCATCAATCTCGTTATGCAACTCATGTCATATCCTATTCTCAATGCTCCCAGCTATTCCCAAATCGTCCAATACTTTCGCAATACGAGCAATCGTGCAACGATTGTCTTCCAAGTAGTCCAACCCAATACCCAATGGTTCCACACCTTATGTTGTACGAGCAACTCGTGCCTGATATTCTCAAGCTAAACTCAAACCTGCTCAACCGATGCGCCACAGCTAAAATTACAACTTCTATCCAACATAGTCGCTACACGAGCAACTCATGCAACGATCCATTTTCATCGAATGTTTCTACTCACAACATGCCGCATTACCAAATCTCGTATGCCAACCAACTGATCCATTGAGGCAATCAGAAACTCCCTGAACGACAAGCTAAGCCAACCCAATGAAAGCTCTCAAATTATTGCACAAATGCAACAACGCCACCCAACTTGCTGCACTAATTTAACAACGCCTAACGAGGCTAAGCAATCTAACAAAAATAAACCAAGGCAACGCAACCAAGAATAACATGCAGCCACACCAGCAATATATAGACTTATTGCATGAAACATCCAATGCGGTACCGAGTAGAGTCAAAAGCTAAATGACACGCGAAAGCTATTTTAGAGTTTGTGATGAAACGAATGACCAAGTCCGAAGAAATGAACCAGGCGCTCTGATACCAATCTGTCATACCCCAATCTCCCGCAAGCTCAATATGTCCCCGCTGAACGTGAATCACCATATTGCAGCTCTCCCGCGGGACAATCGTTCTCTTCGGGACGTGATGCCGTACGAGCCTGGAGTTGCGCTCGTACAAGGCGATGTTATTAAACACCAAAGTTATCATCGAAACGACCAAGTTACAACGAAAGTCGTTGTATTGTTTACCAAGCACACTTCAGAGTAATACGCAGCGAAGCTCTCGATAGGGTCCAAATGAAATGCCCCGAAGGCAATGCCCCGAAGGCGATGCCCCTAAGACGATGAAATACTCTTGCTCTTTTCTCTAGCCCACAAAGGTACTTACAGTTTATACATCTTGTCCCGTATATCCAAGCAGCACCACTACGCCTGCGTATCTGAAATATTGCCCACAAACGTGGGTCAGTACACAGCCGTACTGGTGAGCGGGGTAACCCACTCGTCTAAGCCGACACTAAGTAAAATAGTAAATACAAACGGTTATATGGTGATCTTTCTAGTTGAATCCTAGATTCGTTTTATGGCATATGGATGATATGTTAAGAAAAACTGTAAAGCAGTTTATGCATGCAAGCATTTAACTCAAACCAAACGACAAGCAATATATATATCCAACCCGAAGGAAACTAGCATGCAACCCGTCCTACTCAAGTCATCGCTTGCACGATAATAATCGAACCATCAGCCAAACCTCAATATCCATCCTCAACCAAAGTTTATATTCCAATCTCGAGTGCACACTCTTGCCGAGGCAAGGTGGCCGCGCCTACACAAAGCAGCCAACCAAAGAAAAATAAGCCAACTCTTATCTATATGAAGTCACTGGCTAAGCCATACAGGACATATCTCAAGCATTACGGTGCGCCCTATCAACCCGGGTAGGAAGCCCCGCTGAAGGTCCCGTAATGCATCGTGACTAGCACGAATCAAATATTTTCCTCCGGATCGATACGGTTCCAGTGCCTCGGAAAGCCGTTTCGAGGAAATGCCAAGACTTGTGCACAAGTCGTCCGTGACATGCAGACACAAGTAGGTATGACGAGAGGATCGAACATTCTTGCCCCACCAAGCGATCCTAGACTCGTTCAACCGATATCCAACCAAAGCATCCATAACCATTCTTCCAACATATCCAACCAAGATATCCAACCAACATATCCAACCAAGGATTCCAAACCAAACCTCAACATATAGCCCAAGGCACCAAAATATGAAGTGTTTCCATAGGCACAATGCCTATGCTCAATACAGTATTTCATATTAGATGCAATACCCCAACTCGAGATAAACCCATGGCACAATGCCCCAACCATGGCATAACGCCCTCGCTGATGCAGTTATTCGGATTTTGAACCCCAACTGCTCGCTTTGTAAAACAAAGCGACCAAGTGATACTCGTGCACGGATGCACGCTCGCTCGCCCGAATTCTCGATATTCCCAATGCCTCAATGTATCATTCCAACCGTCCAAGCATAATCCTAATTATCCAACCGACCGCCTCAAATGTATAAATCTAACTCTAGTTTCAACTATCCAACGCATAAATTATTTCAAGCCATAATCCTACCAAGCAACCGACGTATACTCTATGCATGCCTCAGTGTAGTGATTTCTAATATTTCAGCCCAAATGTTCAAGCCTTTTATGTGTTTCCATATTATTAGGCATGAAGGAGTAGAAGAGAAGGGAAAGAGCCCACTCACAATGTTTGATCCCGTTAGGCATCCTGTCCTGCCGATACGACCAATCCCTTGAACCCGTGGTCCGATGCAAGCACGATCTACTCAACTGGTATGACCGTGCGAGCAGGCCGTGCTCTCTAAATTATCCAACCGATCGGACTAAGAAAGACGACATTATCGCTTCCATCCAGCTATCTCAGTATTGTTCTGAACGAACACATAATTTCCTTCGAACTCCGTTTGCCGTCTGCACATGAAACCAACTCGATTAATCCTTCTTCCCAAAATCTAACAATTCAAATGTAACCAATATTTGTTTTATTCAATCTGACTCAGCGTAACGCACCGTGCGGTTGTGGGGCATTACAGTTACAGTAGCCCTGCTGTTCTCTGATGCTCTGCCTTCACATGCTGACATACTAGACATTTGGCTACAAAGTGAGCTTTCTCTCTTTTTATCCCATGCCACCAAAAATGCTATCGCAAGTCACGGTACATCTTGATGCCTTAAGGATAAATAGAATATATCGAACTATGAGCTTCTGCCATCAACTCCTATCGAATCTCTCCATTGGGAACATATAGACGATCACCACATCATAATATTTTGTCACCATGAATGTGCAATCCCGTTTGCTCTCCGGCCTCTGTCCTTTATTTTAATCTCCTGAACCTGGCGTCCATAGGCAAAGCTGTCTTGATCCTCTCTACTAGTGATGACTTTACTTGTAAGTTTGCTAATGTCCCATCTGCTCCGGGTAATATCACTTTTATACCAAGCTCT
This sequence comes from Iris macrosiphon, assembly GCA_036927795.1. NCBI lineage: Eukaryota > Viridiplantae > Streptophyta > Magnoliopsida > Asparagales > Iridaceae > Iris > Iris macrosiphon. The sequence goes on along the minus strand of JAYESA010000005.1, from coordinate 100,419,588 downwards.
TGCAAGTCCTCCAATAACTCCCTCTGTGTCGTCAAGAAATAAGCTGCTGGCTTCCGGCTTAACGTGTCTGCTACTACGTTAGCCTTGCCTGGGTGATAATGCAGCTCTATCTCAAAATCCTTCATCAACTCAAGCCACCGACGTTGCCTCATATTTAGCTCCTTCTGCTGAAGACATACTTGAGGCTTTTGTGGTCTGTATAGATCTCCACTCGTTCCCCATATAGGTAATGTCTCCATAGCTTCAGAGCAAAAATAATGACTGCAAGCTCCAAGTCATAAGTTGGATAATTCTTCTCATGTACTCGTAACTGTCTAAATGCATATGCAATTACCTTGCCATGCTGCATCAACACGCATCCTAAGCCTTTTTCCGATGCGTCACTGTAAATCACATAACCTCCTGATCCTGATGGAATAGTCAATACTGGCACTGTGGTCAGTCGCTTCTTCAACTCCTCGAAAGCAGCTTGACACTCGTCGGTCCATACGAACTCTTGATCCTTGTACGTCAATCGAGTCATAGGCGATGCTACCTTTAAGAAGTTCTCCATAAACCGTCGATAATATTCCGCAAGTCCAAGGAAACTCCTCACCTCCGATGCTGATTTAGGAATGGGTCATGGCTCGACTGCCGAGATTTTTTCTGTATCAACAGAAATACCATCTCCCGTAACGACATGCCCAAGAAACGAGACTCTATCTAAGAAAAACTCATATTTACTGAGCTTCGCATATAACTGCTCTTCCCTCAAGGTCTCTAGGACGATCCGCAGGTGCTTCTCGTGCTCCTCGTGGCTCTTCGAATAGACAAGTATGTCATCTATGAAGACGACCACAAATTGGTCCAAATACTTATGGAATACTCGATTTATTAAGTCCATAAAGATAGCTGGAGCATTGGTCAACTCAAATGGCATGAACAGAAACTCGTAGTATCTATATCTTATCCTAAATGTAGTCTTCGGGATGTCCTACTTCCGTACCTTCACCTGGTGATATTTCGACCTCAAGTCTATCTTCGAGAACACCTTGGCTCCACTAAGCTGATCAAATAAGTCATCAATGCATGGCAATGGGTATTTATTCATCACAGTTAATGCATTTAGGGCTCTGTAGTCGATATACATACGTACTGACCCATCTTTCTTTGGTACAAACAATACTAGTGCTCCCCAGGGTGATGCACTTGGCCGGATGAAACCTTTCTCCTCTAATTCTTTCAACTATGCCTTCAGCTCATCCATCTCCTTCTTCGCCAATCTATAAACATGCGACGCTATGGGTGCTGCTTCCGGTGTCAATTCAATCGAGAATTCTACGTCTCTGTCTGGAGGTAGTCCTGACAATTCCTCTGGAAAGATGTCTTAGAATTCTGAAATGATTGGGTGATAAATAATGTCGTCCATTGCAAGCTGAACACCATCAAGGGCTTATGTGGACCCCCATGCAAACTCAAGTTTCGGCTGGCCTGGTACCTTAAAAAGAATGCTTCCTCCAAAACATTCGAAGAAAGCGTGATACTTGATTAGCTAGTCCATCCCAAGCACAATATCAAAATTTGGCATAGGAAGGACTAAGAGTTGGGCATTCATCTCTCTGCCATGAATCACTACAGGACACGATCTACAAATCCGACTAACATGTACAACTCCTCCTCCGGTGAGAATTCTAACACAACTAGGTAAAGGTGTAGTGGCAATATTGTGCTTGGCAATAAAATTAGAAGATTTGAACGAGTGGCTGGCTCTCGTATCAAATAATGTCACAGCATGAAGAGTAAAAGCAAGAGTATTTATGATTTATTTGGATATATATAGTCTTAATATTAGATAGATGCTAATTTAGTGTTAATAGATATTAATAAGATTATATATAAATTATTTGTATTATCTTTAATTTTATTTAAGATTATAAATTATTGAGATAAACTCAAACTCTATTTTTAAATTAATTCAAATCCTGAGCCTACTAGGAAAGCAACTTCATACATATCCTATCCTTATTTAAACTGATTCTAATCCTATCCAAATTAGTCAATCCTAGTCGTATTCAATTAAGTAGTCTCCACCATTATAAATACCTATTAGACTTATAGAATAAACTAATATTTCATATTTTTCTTCCCCAAACTCCTCTCTTTTTCGTCCAAAAATAGTCAAAATTCGTCATAAATTCAGCCTCATTTTCTAGTAGTTATGACGACTTAAAAAGACGATATCTCCTACCTTCGGACTCCAAACGCGTTTTAGTTTTTTTGTTAAAACCATATCAAGGTTTCTGAATATATAAATTATTTTAATAATTTAATAACTTATTTTTTCAGAATATTCCGAAAGTGCCAGTTGTCCGAAATCAGATGCGTTTTCGTATTTTCGAGATTTCGGGAGATCTCGAACTCGAAATTATGAGCCATTTAAAATTTTGAAAATATGACATGATAAACTTCCATAAAATTATTTTTTTAGAATTTAACATGCAAGTTTAATCTACTGTAAAATTTGTGCAACGTAGACGTAAATAGGAAATCATCGAAAAATATCATCTGTGTGCCCTTGTGGCCATAACTCTTTACCGACTTATGATTTTATGAAACCGTTGATTCCGGCATTCATGTAGCATTGAAATCTATTGGATTCCACACATAAATCTAGGATTTGAGTTGGTTGACTTTTTGGTCAACGGATCGTCTAGATTTGCGTGCCATGGATCACAAATCCGTAAAGTTGACTTTCTTTGGACAAAATTAGAGTTTAACAATAAAATCAGATTATAATAAGATTAAAAATACTATTTTAGGTTATTTTATTTAGATTTAAAATAGATTAAAATGGAGGAACCTATTCACCCACTTTTGTAACCTAACTTGTTTAATTTATGTAACGGGTAGATCGGACGATGCCTTGAGTTGGGACTTCATTCTTTTTCAGACCAGGCAAGTATACCTTGCCATTATTCTGTGATTTATATTCCATATGGTGCATTTATTTTATTTTTTTCATTTAGTTCTTATATTTTAACTGTTATATAAACTACGCGTCCAAGAATAACTTGGGTGCAACGACGGTGGCGTCGTATTCTATTTTTATTATATATATGCATGTTGACCTAGTTTTACGAGACCACCACATGATCATGAGGCATTCTTATATTTTATTTGGCTGTGACACATTTCTTACACGAGTTATTGTTTGTGGTATTAAACGAAAGAATGAAAAATGTATTCAGGATAGGGTTTATACGAAACCCGCCTTCTTTAGTTTGTAAACAAACTTGTATAATTTGATCCTATACGAGGATATGGGAGTATAATTTATTTAATCTGGGTAAATATTGCTATAGGTGTCTAATCTGCAGTCGATCACTTTAGCCCTTGGACCACACGATGTTGAAGAAGTGCCGTAGAAGACAGGAAGCAGCTTTGAAGGTTACAAAAGAGGGTGGATGCACGATGCCAAAGTCGTCGATCCCTACTCTCTGCCTGAGCTCCGGATTCCTCTCTCTCTCTCTCTCTCTCTCTTGACCTTGGATCTGATATTGGTTTCTTGACTAATTTTTCTGACCCTAATTTCTTCGGCCCTCCAATTTGTCGATCTTTTTCCTAATTGATAGAGGTCTCTATTTATAGAGTTTTAGTGACAGTGACCACTCCGTCGGTATAGAAATCGAGGAGTAAAAAGTACAGCACCCTTTTACACAACGGTTAAAGTAACCAATGCCTACGTATAGATGATCATTTGAATGAGCGTGTGACGCGGGTCCAACTAAGGGACAAAATGGGTATAATCGCTACGAAGATCACGGTGTAGAAGCCACATAGGTAGGTATCCATTGTGTAGAAGAGGTTGGCATAGAAGCCAAATGTCTGTCACCATGGCATAGAAGCCAAATAGTTATCAATCCGGCATAGAAGCCGAATAGGCATAGAAGCTGAATAGGCGTAGAAGGCGAGTGGTCATAGAGGTCGAGCAGGCATAGAAGCCGAGTGGTCATAGAGGCCGAGCAGGCGTAGCAGTCGAGTGGTCATAGAGACCGAGTAGGCGTAGAAGCCGAATGGGCGTTGAAGCTGAGCAGGCGTAGAAGCCGAGTAGGCGTAGAAGCCGAGTGGTCATCGAGACCGAGTAGGTGTAGGAGCTGGATGGGTGCAGAAGCCGCTGCGTACCATGCCAGAGTGCTGATGGGGACGTCTTAGCCGGAATTACGGCTTTTGAAGATATAATCAAATCTCTTACATTAAATGCCGAGATTTGCCAATATCCTGTGCATTAAATGTGGAGGCGTGTCTTTGAAGGTCTGCAACTCCTTCTGCGCATCAGTCGCAGAGACGTGCCTTAAGAAACTGTCACCGCTCTGTGCATTAGACGTAGAGACGTGCCTCGACCCCGTACGGAGTGCAGCTTTTGATGTGGCAGGCGGTTTGTCTACTGCATAACGTAAACAGCTCGTGTCTGCCTGTGTAAAACAAGGCAGTGTATCCCTTCGTGCTTGTAAAAGCAGTTTACGCAAAGGGGATGGCGGTATTTGACAGCCTGGGTCGCAGTGCTGTGCCATCATTATAGCCGTCGTCTGGGTAGTCGAGCCGTATCCCTTTGTCAGAAGTCCAGACGTCAGGTTCATTGCAGGATCTTCATTGCAGGGTCTGACAGGTTCACTTCGGAGAATATGAAGCGTCTCTTGTACACCTCAATGCTGCATCTGAAAGAGGATGAGTTTTACGCCCTGGAGGCGATGGCGCGCCCTGTTTACGCTGAAGCGGCTTGGACTTACTGTCTTACGCGGATGGTCCTTTGAGCTTTCATATTTTATGCTGTATTTTAGCGAAAAGAGCTCTGTTGCACGCTTGATGGCTCTGAAGGCCTCTGCTTACGCTGCTCTGTACCAATATGCCGCGTATAGTCATCCGGCGTATTTTTCAAGCTTCTACAGTTGTGAGTCTCATGCTTCTACAGTTTTCAGAAATGGCGCCGAAACAAACCCCCTCCACCAAGGGAAAGAGTATAGGCTCTTCTTCTCATTCTTCTGCCCCAGCGAGAGAGTCTTCGGTCGGGCAAGGTAAACTTCCTTCTGAGCGAAGCATCCTGCCGACGAGTAGCGCACCCGGCCTTAGAGGTATAGCCTTTGGGATGATAAAGAACGACAAAAAATCCTTCACACACGTTGAATGTGATCGCGCTAGGTCATCTCCTGTGCTGATAGCCTCTTTGAGAAAGATGACGCACGGAGATGTTTTCATCTTTTACGCCCACATTTCTAATGTGCCAGCGTAAAAACTCCATGTTTTCGCAGTTTTGAGCGTAAAAGCTCTGACTGCCGAACACTTGGTGTATACAATAACATTTTAGTTTTACGCTTTGGATGGGACCTCCGGTGTAATAACTAAAATTTTGGCAGTCTTGCGTAAAGCACGGACTGTATACCGCCAATTACGCTTCAGGATGTGACTTTCGGCGTAAAATGACCAAATTTTGTACAGTCTTGGCGTAAAGCACAGACTGTCGTTTCTTGGTCTTTGTGTTGCAAGATTTGTAACGACGTGTTTTCCTTGCACTTTCGCAGTTAACTTGCATGAGTCTCCACTGGCCGAGGTGATGGGTTCCGTTGCCGGGATGCTGCACTCGAACTATCTGGAGGATCTATCGCACGTGACATTTCCTATCTCCGGACCCCAGTATCCTGAAGGGAGGGAGATCTTGATATCGGCTCAGGGCGAGCAGACATTGCTGAATATGATTGGAGAGCCCCTGACGTACATAGACGGGGACCAGTACATCAAGCCAGCCTTTCTCTTTGGGGACATGATAGACAAATAGTCCCAGACGAAGCCCAAGAGAGAACCCTGGGTTTTCTCTGCCGAGAGTGTGGTCTTGTATCTGCCCACGATGCCGAAAGATTATCCCATCTTGGCTTTCTTCCATGCCACACATCCCAGGAGGATGTCGTGGACACTGACTCCCGATCTTCACGGCAAGCCGGGAAAGATCTTTCATCTGAAAGGAGCTGACCAAGGGTCGTTTGTCAGCCGCCCTTCAGGCGTCGTGACGTTGTTCAGGGGACTGTGCCCGGGCAGCGTCCTGAGTGAAGATAGTTCGGTGATCCAGTCGGTCCAATTGCCGACTTTCTGCAACGACTTCATGGTGCGAGGGGGGGTATACCCCAAGGAGAATCCTCGGTGCAACGGGTGGATCACCCCAGCGAACCTTCGATGGACTTGCCTAGTTGACTGGGCTTTGAAGCATTTTCGGAGAGAGCTGGAGGTCATAGGACTGTATGCTGCCGTAAGCGCGACGAGTGTTGGGTTGCCTCCCAACCCTAACCTGTTTCTGGCACTGATGGAGCGATACATTTCGCTCACCGGGACCTTCGCCACTCCACTGGGGGAGTTGGGGTTGGCCCTCCATGAGATGGCAGTGATCTGGAGACTGCCGATGGGGGACACCCCATATGAAGAGTATGTTCCCACCAACCGGGAGTTGGAGGACTCGGACCCTCGGGTTGTGGAGGTGTATCAGGAGATGATGTGTCACTACTTTGCGTGCACTGCTTTTTATGATGAGCCTTCTGATTTGGCTCACACCACTAAGTGGATGTCCTACCTCTTCTTCCATCGGGCCAGGGCCGTCAAGTCGGAGAAAGTTTCGGGGGGCAAGAATGAGCCCGTGAACTGTTTGGGCGTGCTCAGTGCCCAGGTCATCGAGGATCTTATGGAGGATGCTAAAGCTCCAGATCAGATTCTCAATGACGGGGTAGGAAAGTACCCTGAAGGCACTAAGGCCTACAGTTACTTGAGGCGCTGCCGCAGGCCTCTGTCTAAGGAAGCCAGGCTGGCTGGCTTTCTCTCCATATGGCTGCGTCGAGTAGTGGTGCCCGGTATCGCGTCCGCGGACCACATTTACCGAAATATCCTGTAGCCTGCCATGCGCCTGGTGTTCGGGGCAAGACTGGGCTTGCTCCCTGCCATGGTGTGCCGTATACAGGCTGGCCTGAGAGCCATGACTGATGGACTGCTCGTCGATGAAGCTCGGAGTGATAGCTTTCCCCGGGTAGAGTTACCATACCTGTATTTGATGGGATGATTAATTCTCCACAACCCCCGTGTGATATCTCCCGGCCCTGGTAGTAGCTCGGGGGGTAGTTTCTTGCTGAACTACAAGGACTCTCCCTGGAACGTGAATACAGTTTTAGACTGTCGGCTGGTGCTGAGCCTCTGTCATTGCTGGAAGCTCCTCTGCACTGTCCTCTCTGTACATCGTAATCGGTCGGGGATTAGGCTTAAGGATTTAGGTGGAGAGAAGACCAATCTTTCTCCGAAAGCTTTTAATTGGTTGGTCTGTATCAGACCCTCCTATTTGCTGTACAGAGGCAAAGATCATTGCTTCTTCGAGCCTTACTTGCCCAGTTGGTTCGCCAGGCAGTTTGGGTACGATCAGCTGCACGTGGGCAATGCCGTTACCAGCTTCAGGTCCAGGGGCAGACTCATTGACGGAGCCAGAGGATGGCGGTATTTTATCGTGGGTTGCACGGGAGCAATATTTACCATGCCGACCGTCACCCTCTCCACGGAGCTGCAGATCCTCCATTCGTACGCTCAGTTTTACGTGGCGATCAATACCTTCCATCGCAATTTTGACATGCGTGGAAGCTTTAGGGTGCCTTCTCCCAAGCCTGGGGGAAGAATTAAAGTCCCCTCGGTTTCATCTGACGAGGGTGAGGAGTCCGTCACTCCGGATGAGCCTCTGGTGTCGGTGCCGAGGTGTGAAGTGCCTCCGCCTGCGGGGGCTTTGGCGGTCTCTGGGAAGCGAAGGGCTCCTGCTTCGAAGCAGACTTTCCCTCGCAAGAGGAAGAAGAAAATGGTTAATCACCCTCTCCGGATTCCTGGCATTGAGGCTCCTAGAAAGGAACCTGTTGTCTCTCCTGTTGGAGATGTCTCTTTAATTGGAGGTTCCCCGCCTCTCGGAGAGGGACCCTCAGTTTTGGCTGGCGGTGCCGGATAACTCCTGCTTGAGGCTGCCGTGGTTGCCACTGCCTCCGGTAGTGGAATAAAATCGCCTGCGTGGCCGAGGCAAATAGGAGAATCTTTCCCTAGACCGGCAACGGATGAAACTCCTGTCGCGTCCATGAGCATGATCAGCGAGGTTCCAGCTGACGAACCTCGACTACGCCTTGGTGAAGGCTTGGTAGAGCTCCTGGCGTTGTCGGTTGGCCCACCTCCTTCTCCAGGTATGACAGTTCGTATTGCGTCATTAAGGCGTGATATAGCTACATCGGCTGCAGACGCGGCATATATGCCGTTGGCTACGGGTAAAGGTCATCTTTATGTCTCCTCTTAGAAAAGATTACTATCATATTGATATCAACTTTCTTATCCTCTTCTCAGGGGATGGCATCCACGGGAAGTATAGCGCTGAAGCGCCTTCTGGCTCTGCTCGGGCTCCTGACGATGATACGGAGGCGTTCGGCTTCGAGGAGGAAATACCTTCGGGGGCCAGCTCGTCCGGAGTAGTTTCGTCACCCCCAGAGGAGGACAAACCCGTTATCGTGACCTCGCCTCTTGCGAGTACGCCGATGACTTCGACCGTCGTTGTCGCACCTTCTTTGGTCGCACCACCCGTCGAGGCGGCGGCTGTGGTCACCTCGTCTGCAATCATTCCTGGAGGGAAACTCGCCAATATCGCGGCCACTCCTGGCGTTCAACCAGATCTGGTTGCGCTGACCGAGCTGTATACCAGCCTCTTTTACACCAGTTTAAAAATGCTGATATCCATGGTGTTGGCAAAGAATCTGGATTTTGAGCGTCTGAAGAAGGCTTCCCAGTTTTTGATTGGGGCGGTCAGGGAGTTTGGCGATTCTGGGGTAGCTGACGCCCTGGAGGCGATGGTTAATGGATTGGAGCAACCTATTAACGAATACTTGCAGCTGACTCGGGGCAGTTTTGAAGCTGAGGTCCAGGCAAGATATGACTTCATGACTGCGCGGTTTACCAAACAGCTGGAGAGCCTAGATAACTCCATCAAAGCACATAAGCTGGAGATGGATAAAAGAAAAGCTGTCGTGGAGGAGGCTCTTGCTCTTCAGACGAAGTGCCAATCCGAGCATGAAGGGAATGCAGCGAGGGCTCGCAAGTTGAAGGAGAAACTCGCTCAGGCAGAGGAGTGGGCTTCTCAGTCGTTGGCAGGTCTAGAAGTAGCGACTAGTCGACTGAGCACAGCACGACGGGACCTGGAGCGTGCAGAAGCTGCCCGAGCTGGCTCTCTTCGGGCAAGGGCCGAACTTTCCTTTACGAACAATCCCGAGGCACGGCTGGAACAGGCCCACGCTGATGCCTTGGTTTCCAGGGACGAGAGGGTGGCTGCACTGGTGAAGCTGATTTGCGATCTGACCGCTCCCCCACAATGATGTGCCCTTTCTTCTTTTTGCTTTCTCAATGTAGTTATGCTCTTTTCGGGGATAAATAAAGCGAATTTTTTCTGACTTTGTGGACCCATCATTTCGGAATATAAATGACAGGTTTGGGCGAGAGTGATATCAGAGGTAGTATGGACGTGATAGACTCTCGATAAACTTTTAGCAGGACATATCTATTCAGAGGTCATACGGACATGATAGAATATGACCAAACTAGTTTCGTTCTGGCAGTAGTTTGGTCAGACTTTGAGATTCTTGCTATATTCCTCTTGAACAGAGGAGGTTAAGCATAGTACCTCTTCAGGAATTTACCGTTGATAGGAGCCATTAACAGGTCTCCATTAGGCTGGGCTAACCTGTAAGCGCCGTTCGAGAATGTTGTCTCGATCACATAAGGGCCTTCCCACTTGGGCTGGAATTTGCCTTTACTCCTGTGAGTAAGAATCATCGGCCTTCTTACGGCTAAAACTAGCTCGCCGACTTTGAACACTCTTTCCTTTACTTTATGATTGAAAGCTCTGGAAATGCGTGCTTGGTAGAGCGCGATGCACTATTGAGCTTGGAGGCGTTTCTCGTCTAATCCTTCTAGCTCTTGAAGCCTTAACAGGTCATTCTTTTCTTGGATCAGCTCATTAGTTACGGCTATCCTGAGCGACGGGATCTGGATTTCAATGGGAAGAACTGCTTCGCTCCCGTAGACCAGTGAAAATGGTGTACAACCTGTCGATGTTTGTACCATTGTGCGATATGCCCAGAGACATTCACCCAGTTTCTTATTCCAGTCTATTTTGATTGAAGAGACAAACTTCTTCAAGAGTTTGATAATAGTTTTGTTGAAAGCTTCCGCCAAACCATTAGCAGCTGGATAATACGCCGTAGAGGCAATATTATGTATTCGATTTTTATCGCAAAATTGGTAAAATGCTTGGCTGATGAACTGAGGCCCATTGTCATGGATTATCCTTCGGGGAATCCCAAAGCGATAAATGACGTGATGCTTGATGAAGTTGATTACGTCAGACGCCTTTACCTCAGCAAGAGGGATCGCCTCTGCCCATTTGGAGAAGTAATCTGTGATGGCCAGTATGAACCGGTGACCTCTGGAAGAAGACGGGTGAATAGGACCAATGATATCCATACCCCATGCTTCGAAAGGCCAGGATGCAACCATAGGATGTAGATATTCAGACGGTTGATGTATGAATTCTGTATGAACCTGACAGGCTCTGCATTGCCTTGCATAGTTGATCGCGTCTGTGATCATAGTGGGCCAGTAATAGCCCATTCTCCTGATACGATCATGTAGCTTAGGACCGGGCTGATGCGCTCCGCATACGCCGTCGTGAGCTTCTCGGATAATCTGCTGTGCTTCGTCGTCAGAGAGACATCTTAATAGAAGTCCATCGTAGGTCCGGTGATATAGGCATTGTGAAGATGCGTCGAAGTAGAAGCGTAATGATCGTCTTTTGACGGATACTGCTTCTTTGGGGTCCTCCGGCAAGATCCCGTATGTGACGAAATCCATGAAGGGACTTCTCCAGTCTCTTCTAGGGGGATCCGTGTTCACAGCGTAGCTGCGTTCTATGTGAAAGTTGTTCTTCATGCAGAATAAATCTCTGTTAAGAAGGATTATCGAATCCTGCCTTTTTATAGGAGGGGCTAAATCCGCAGCTAGACTGGCTAGGGCATCAGCTTCCAGATTCTGAGATCGAGGTACATGCTTTAGGAAGAACCCTTTGAATGTCATGGCTATCTCGACCGTTGCTTGGTGATAGGGGATGAGGTCTGGATTCCGGACTTCATATATTCCCCTGACTTGATTGACGATAAGCAGAGAATCACCGAAAGCTTCCAGGGACTCGACCCCCAACTCTTTAGCAACTTGGAGCCCGATTAACAGAGCGTTATATTCTGCCACATTGTTGGAACATGGTTCGTTAAGAGAATATGCTCGGTAGATGACGAGTTTATCAGGAGTGACCAGGACGATTCCTACCCCTGAAACCACATTTTCCTGGGGACCAGTCCTGGAGGCGCCGTCGAAGAACAGTTGCCATACGTCACTTTCTATTGCGGAATTACATTCTGCAACTTCGTCGGGAATGTCTTCGTATAATTTGAAGGCCTCCGGGATCGGATGAGCAGCTAGGAAGTTGGCCAGCGCTTGGCCTTTGATGGACTTCTGCGGGACGTATACCATGTCATATGGTGTTAACAGCATCGCCCAAGTTGCGAGCCGAAAATTAAGAACACTTGGCCTGCTCATCAGTACTCGAAGAGGGTTAATCTTGGAGATGATATGGATAGTCTGGCCGGTGACATAGTGCTGCGTCTTCTGGATAGCGAACATCAGAGCCAAGCATTCTTTCTCTACTGGGTTGTACCGGTGTTCGGCTCCGACCATCATCCTGCTGAGGTAGTAGATAGCCTGTTCATGTCCCACATCGTTCTTCTGTGCGAGAAGAGCTCCTAGCGAATGATCCATTGCCCGAACGTACAGCAAGAATGGTCTTCCCATGATGGGAGGCACCAGAACCGGCGGATTGGTGAGGTAGCGTTTGATATCCCCGAATGCTTGCTGGCAGTTTTCGTCCCATACGAAGGATACACCTTTCTTCATGAGATGCGAAAAGGGCTGACATCTTCCCGAGAGGTTGGATATGAACCTCCGGATATAAGCCAGACGGCCTTGAAATCCCCAGAGTTCCCTCAGATTGCGGGGCGATCGCATTTCTATGATGGCCTGGACTTTGTTAGGGTCCACTTGGATGCCTTTGGCGGTAATGACAAATCCCAGGAATTTGCCACTAGATACACCCAGAAAGGACTTCGTAGGGTTCATCTTGAGTTGATGTTGGCACATTAACTCGAATACCGTCTTCAAGTCTTGAATGTGATCATTTTTGAGGCGGCGCTTGACGGCTATGTCGTCCACGTAATATTCTACTATTTTGCATAAATGCTCATGGAATATGATACTCATAGCCCGTTGGTATGTGGCCCCGACGTTCTTCAATCCGAAGGGCATGACCGTATAGCAATATACTCCCAACGGGGTCCGAAAGGCAGTGTGCTTCTCGTCTTCAGGGTGCATCTTGATCTGATTGTATCCTGAGAATCCGTCCATGAAAGACATGCGTTCAAAACCGCAGGTGTTGTCGATCATGATGTCCGTGATGGGAAGAGGGAACTCATCCTTGGGGCAGGCTGCATTCAGATCTCGGTAATCGATGCATATACATATTTTCCTATTTTTCTTCATGACTGGGACAACGTTGGCGACCCAGTCGGGATGTTGTTCTTCCCGGATGAAACCGCAGGCTATCAATTTCTTGACTTCAGCTTCGATGGCGTCCATCATGTCCGGGCGGAACCGACGTTGGTGCTGCTTTATAGGCTTCGAATCGGTCAATATATTGAGTTTATGAGTAGCCACCTTCGGGTCAAGGCCCGGCATGTCCTCATAATTCCACGCAAAAATGTTGATATATTCTTTTATCAGCTGGATAACTTCTTCCCTTTCAGCTGGAGAAAGATTGTTACTGATGAATATCGGCTTTGGCGAAAGTTCACCCCCAACATCAACCTGGATAACTTCATCTTTGGTGGGAGGTTCTTTTTGCTCAAAGCAGAATTTCCACTGCGTATCCATTTGTTGGGCCCAAGAGTCATTCTCAAACGACTCAGGATCCTGTTCATCTGCTTCAAAGGGATTTGCCACTACCATATTCACTGATAGTGTTTGTTCGAGAGCATCAGGTGAGTCAGAGAGCAACAAGTTTGAGATGTCAACCGATGTGATAATCGATAGCCAAAACCAAGAAGGTTTGTTCAGAGGTAATATGAACATGACAAACTTCTGGGATGCAAATCTATTGGGGATGGAAGTGCATATCTGCTCAGAGGTAATATGGACATGGCAGTCTTTGTGGACCTAACACCACTGGTGTACTTAGAGTTAAGTACGGGCACTAAGTTGAGATGACAACCGATGTGATAATCGATAGCCGAAACCAAGAAGGTTTGTTCAGAGGTAATATGAACATGACAAACTTCTGGGATGCAATTCTATTAGGGATGGAAGTGCATATCTGCTCAGAGGTAATATAGACATGGCAGTCTTTGTGGACCTAATACCACTGGTGTACTTTAAGTACGAGCGCTAAGTTAAGATAACAACCGATGTGATAATCGATAGCCAAAACCAAGAAGGTCTTAGACTGCTAGCGGGAGATTGGCGACCCCCAGCGTCGGAATCAGACGAGTACGAAGCTGGTTGCTGTGACCTTGCATGGGTGTTTTGGAATACCCCAGCTTCAGTATTCCTGAGGAGGTCTTCGAATCTCCTTCGGCTCGGAGGCCTAGAGGGATGACGTCTTGAGCTTGGCCCTCCTCTAGGTATGTGTGAAGCTATGTTCACGGATGCATGTGCGGGCTCTTCTTCCTGGAAAGACTGAGAGTAGCTCAATCGGTCGAAAACCGACCGTTTTGTTTTAAAACAGCAGCAGTCAATCATAATTTTATGACTATTACAACATCGCTCGCCAGGGGGCGTAATAGACATGTTGGAAGGTCCCCTCTCCTTACGCTTCTGGATTAGATATTTGCACAAGTCAGGAGGAGTAGAGGAAGAAGACGACGGCTTGTTCCTTCTGTTCCCATCAGTGGGCATGCGGAGATTGGGCACCATGGTTTCCCCTACGCCACCTGTGTACAACAGGTTGGCCATCTGGGTGGCGAATAATCCCCGGGGAGGGTGCCTTCCCGCAACCTGAGCTTGCTTTACGTCGTGGGACTTCGCCTGGCGTAATTTGGAGATTTGCTCAGACTGGCGTAAAGCTGAAGAGGTCCTCAGTCGGCCGTCGGCTTCCCGCGTAATCCGGAGGGTAGGCAGATTGCTTCTTCGCTGGAGCCACGGCCGAGAAGTTGAGTACCCTGCCGCTTGCTTCCCTTTGCGGAAATCACAGCGCTCATCTGGTTCCCCGTAGAGGTCAGATGTTGTCTTGCGCATGGAGAGTGATTTGTACTTCCGATTTGGTGCTGAGGCATCATCAAAAGTTTGGTCTGTACCGCGCATAGCGGGAGACTGGTTTCTACATGTATAGCACAGTGGATACTTCTGGGTTAGCGCTGAGGCTTTGCCCAAAGTTTCGTCTGTACCGCGCATAGCGGGAGACTGATTCCTACGCGTAGAGCGCAGTGGATACTTCTGGATTAGCGTTGAGGCTTTGCCCGAAGTTTCGTCTGTATCGCGCGTAGCCGGAGAGTGGATTTTACGTGCAGGGCACGGAGGGAGCAATGCTACAACCTCATTGGTCGGAGAGGTCGGAGAGATCGGAGAGTCCACAGGAATGGTAGAGGATGTCTTGGGCATCCAGACCTTGCGTAGCTTCCTGTTGTCTTGGACGGAGAGAGGGTAAGAGCTACCCCCGGTTCAAAGCATGTCTTCGTAGGCAGACTGGTCGAATTGGACGACCAGTGTCTTCTTCACGGTTCCTATAGATACCGCATCATGTTGAGCAATTGCTTCCTCATCAGAAGAGAAAGATGTCCCCAGCAGAGTCGCCATCTTGTTTGTGGTATTAAACGAAAGAATAAAAAATATATTCAGGATGGGGTTTATACGAAACCTGTCTTCTTTAATTTACAAACAAACTTGTACAATTTGATCCTATATGAGGATATGGGAGTACAATTTATTTAATCTGGATAAATATTGCTATAGGTGTCTGATCTGCAGTCGATCACTTTAGCCCTTGGACCACACGATGTTGAAGAAGTGCCGTAGAAGACAGGAAGCAGCTTCGAAGGTTGCAAAAGAGGGTGGATGCACGATGCCAAAGTCGTCGATCCCTACTCTCTGCCTGAGCTCCGGATTCTTCTCTCTCTCTCTCTCTCTCTTGACCTTGGATCTGATATTGGTTTCTTGACCAATTTTTTTGACCCTAATTTCTTTGGCCCTCCAATTTGGCAACCTTTTTCCTTATTGATAGAGGTCTCTATTTATAGAGTTTTAGTGACAGTGACCACTCCGTAGGTATAGAAACCGAGGAGTGAAAAGTACCGCACCCTTTTACACAACGGTTAAAGTAACCAATACCTGCGTATAGATGATCCTTTGAATGAGCGTGTGATGCGGGTCCAACTAAGGGACAAAACGCGTATAATCGCTACGAAGATCACGACGTAGAAGCCATGTAGGTAGGTATCCATTGTGTAGAAGAGGTTGGCATAGAAGCCAAATGTCTGTCACCATGGCATAGAAGCCAAATAGTTATCAATCCGGCATAGAAGCCGAATAGGCGTAGAAGCTGAATAGGCGTAGAAGGCGAGTGGTCATAGAGGCCGAGCAGGCGTAGAAGCCGAGTGGTCATAGAGGCCGAGCAGGCGTAGCAGCCGAGTGGTCATAGAGACCGAGTAGGCGTAGAAGCCGAATGGGCGTTGAAGCCGAGTAGGCGTAGAAGCCGAGTAGGCGTAGAAGCCGAGTGGTCATCGAGACCGAGTAGGCGTAGGAGCTGGATGGGCGTAGAAGCCGCTGCGTACCATGCCAGAGTGCTGATGGGGACGTCTTAGCCGGAATTACGGCTTTTGAAGATATAATCAAATTTCTTGCATTAAATGTCGAGATTTGCCACCATCATGTGCATTAAATGTGGAGGCGTGTCTTTGAAGGTCTGCGACTCCTTCTGCGCATCTGTCGCAGAGACGTGCCTTGAGAAACTGTCACCACTCTGTGCATTAGACGTAGAGACGTGCCTCGACCCCGTACGGAGTGCAGCTTTTGATGTGGCAGGCGGTTTGTCTACTGCAGAACGTAAATAGCTCGTATCAGCCTGTATAAAACAAGGCAGCGTATCCCTTCGTGCTTGTAAAAGCAGTTTACGCAAAGGGGATGGCGGTATTTGACAGCCTGGGTCGCAGTGTTGTGCCATCATTATAGCCGTCGTCTGGGTAGTCGAGCCGTATCCCTTTGTCAGAAGTCCAGACGTTAGGTTCATTGCAGGATCTTTATTGCAGGGTCTGACAGGTTCACTTCGGAGAATACGAAGCGTCTCTTGTACACCTCAATGCTGCGTCTGAAAGAGGATGAGTTTTACGCCCTGGAGGCGATGGCGCGCCCTGTTTACGCTGAAGCGGCTTGGACTTACTGTCTTACGTGGATGGTCCTTTGAGCTTTCATATTTTATGCTGCGTTTTAGCGAAAAGAGCTATGTTGCACGCTTGATGGCTCTAAAGGCCTCTGCTTACGCTGCTCCGCACCAATATGCCGCGTATAGTCATCCGGCATATTTTTCATGCTTCTACAGTTATGAGTCTCATATAGATCACGAACTTATGTATTGACTGATCATCAGTACGTATGGGACGTGCGATAGGGAATAGCTGCTGATAGAATTTGCATGCTAGAAGACTTGACAGTTATTAGTGGTATCATCGTGTCATGGATATGACATGCTTAGAGCATGGGTGGGAAGGACAACAAGTAAGGCATTTGGGCTCCTTTGTACTTTCCTTGTGTAACCCGTACGCTCCGCCGGAGATGCGCGGTCATGATGACCCCTATATATTACCTGGCGGCCTCTGAGGTTCAAAAGACGTCATACTTTTTAGGCCCCTAAATCTCCGAGAGAATTATGCCAATCCCATTTTAGCCAGATAGCCCACGTGTTGGAAAGTTATTCTCAAAGTGCATTCACATAGACGGTTAGGCGACCCTTTTGATGTTTATTTTCAGTACTTTATTAGCATGCTTCTATGTATCTTGTTACGTCCCTCTGAGGACCTGGTCCCTTTCCAGGTGTAGACGATCATGGCTATTTGCAGGAGCACGGATCAGGACTTGCTACTTATCTTTTGAGGAGGTTTTCTCTTCGAGCTTCATTGTTTATTAGATGTACTTATTTTGTTTCTCTTATATTCTAGTTTGGTAGTGGATTTGTCTCCACCCAACTACTTGTTCTTATCAAGCATGTTATACTTGATTCAGTTATATGGTTGAGTAGTTATTCATTTTTTATGATTATTTGTGGATAAGATTTAGTTATGCCCTGTGACTTGTGATAATTATATACCACTTGTAAATTATTGTTCATAACACAACGTACGTATGTGTTATGGTTTCCATATATTGGAGTTGTCATATACATACGGCTGGCATGCTTACGTATTCCTAGTCCTACGTATTTTGGGACTGGGGCGTGACAATAATCGCAACTTCTCTTTGTCAGTTAGGATTGTAGGGGCACTATAGAAGTGGTCTGGAAACTGGCATACTTTTGATAAAATGGTTCATATGGGCAAACTTTTGAAGACGTAGCTATGATGGAGCACTTTTGAGGAAATTGGCTATGATGGCGTACTTTTTGAGGAAACAGCCATGATGGCGCACTTTTGAGAAAGTAGCCATGATGGCGCACTTTTGAAGAAGTTAGCTTTACGGTGCACTTTGAAGAAGCTGATTCATACTCGTCGCTGAATGACAACCTGGGTCTGCGTTTCATGCATTTCGTAGCTCAGTTGTAATGATGGCTTCTGACATCCTCGACTGTTGTTCATCTGTCAGATTCATCACATTTAATACTCGGGGGGGGTGAATGACAGGCCAATTGTGCTCATGTATTAGGCTGGATAAGAACAACTTTAAACTGCGTCACAATTATGTTCTTTGGAAGAGTGCGCCATCCTCTGTAGCAAGTAGAAAGTGTGCCATTCTTTAGAACAAAGAAAAAGTGCACCATTCTTTCCATGTTTAGTTTATTTTTAGGAAACAACGCCATCTTCAAGAATAGTATTTTTTATCCTTCTATAGAGAGGCGGGCAGATATTTCTTTACTTGCCAGGCCTCTTAACTAAAGGATATAGAGGTCCTGATGGCCTCTGTGAACGAGAAGCATTCTACGGTAGATGCCGGTGGCAAGCCAAGTTCTGAGGACTTTTTTTTTCCACCCATGACTTGTTTGAATTGTCCCCGAAGGCGGCGCTTGCGGGTTATTTAATGATATGGTTGCGTAACTGTGTGGTTTCAGGCGGCTGAGGCTCTCTAGAAAGAGTTAGTAGGAACCTTCTTCTGCCGGACGTAAAGCTTGCCTTCGGCTACCAGCTTGCTCACTTTCCAGCGATGGTATGTAATATTCATCGCGGACTGAGAGAGTTTGTGGAAAAGTTGACACCGGAAGCAAGGAACACATGTGACTTCCCTCGGGTGGAGTTATCCTACCATTACTTGATGGGTTGGTTGATTCTGCACGATCCTGCCATAATAAACCCAGGCATGCGAGAGGAAACCCAGGAAGGAGATGCTTTCCTCCTACGTTACCACGGGATAGAGTAGGTCTATTCACGTATCCCTACTTGCCGAAGTGTGTTGAGTTTTCTGGATGGCTATAGATTTTTTGTAGTACCTCCCTATTATGCGGGCTTTACAGAGGGTGAAGATCTTGTGGAAGAGGGTGAAGATCTTGTGGATGACAGTATCGGATCTTCCGATCTGCCGAGCCAGGAATTCCACTGGTTATTGTCGATCCGGCCCTCTCATTTGGTCTATTATTACAGGGATAGGGTTTTCTTTGAGACGTAGCTTCCGAGCCAATTCTCTCGCCAGTATGGTTATAGTAGTTGTTACTAGGCATCCTAAGCTCGAGCTTGGGATATCTAGGGAGTTTACTTGATGGGGCCCTGGCTTGGAAATATTACAATGTCGGTTGTACTAATGCATGATTCATTGCACCCTTGAAGCAGCCTGAGACTCATATCTTGTACCCGGCTATGAAATTATATTGTTCCACGAACAATCTCTCTCCGGGTTACGATCACCAACAGAGCTTCATCACTCGGACTAGGCTAGACGTGTCGATAGCTGTCGTCAGTAAGGCTTGTTCCTGATGCCCTAAAGAACCCAGGGTTAGAACCCGTGGCAGGAGCCCGTGGTCAGAGCCGAATATTTTTTCTATGAAGCGCCAAGCTTCGACTTCGACAAGTCCTTCATCCTCAAAGCGGACGAAGAAGACTGTTGTTTCCAAGGTAACGGGGATAATACGACCTTCCCCTCGACTTCGTGAAGGGGCTGGGGGACAACCTTTGGTATTAGTACAATATCCTGTGTTTTTGTCAATATTTCCCTTTATATCGGCTTGTGTTACTGACTCCTTTATTTTCTTTCTTTTGCAGAGAGTTGATACTAGGGCTCAACGTGCTACTACGAGACCGGTTCTGGCTCTATCTCCTTCGGTTGAATAGATGGACGTTGTAGTCGAAGCTAATATAGTGGCTGGGCATGCCGATTCATGATTGGTTCGAACTCTTTCTCCAGTCGAAGAGGTGGAGATCGCCGTCCATTCTCCTTTACACAAGGGATCTGCTTTCGGGAATCCTACCCTCCAGGAACCCATTCCTGATGTGTCTTTGACTGGGGATATCAGTGATTGGGATAGCCCGCTAGACGAGGATGTTCCAACCAACAATACCCCCTCTTGACTTTACGAGTAATGATTTCTCCACTATGATGGCCGCTCATAATTCTGGAGTAGGATCCCTGGTGCGACCTGGTACCTCAAGTATGTACCCTCTGGCTAACTCGACAAATAAACTTTTTTTGCTTCACTTTTCTACTCTTCTTGGGAATGGGTCTAAATTTATGACCAATTTTGTAGGCACCCCTCAAGTAGGTTCCTCGAGCAGAGGGGAATATGATGTTATGGAGGCAGAAGAAGAGGAGCACCAGCTTAGGTTGCAGGACTCTGACCTAGCATCTGCCAAAGAAACACCGGGCCTTGGAGGGGAGGAGACCTCCGTCACGGAGGAGCCTGACTTGAGGACGACTTCTCTGGAGTCCGGTACTGAAGGGATACCTTCTACTTTACTGTCTATAGCAAATCAGGCTATGGAAGTCATGATAGAACCTGTACTTGGGTTGGGTTCATCAGGAGCTGAAGAGGTAGTGGTTACGTCGCCCTTTGGTATAGTGACGGGACCGACTATAGTGGTCAAGTGTCCTCCTGCTTCTTCCAGTGAGTGCGGAAGTGAATGTTTAACTTCTCCGTTTCATAACCGATTTGATTGATAATCTTGTTTTTCATTTATCATGACATTTGTTCTAACATCCATGGGCAATGTCACATCACTTTCATCATGGGAGGGATTACTACCCCAGTCTAAATCGTGGGCTCATTCTGGAAAGCATGGCTATCCCCAGCTAGGCTGTTACCCATGTGCAGAGACTTACTGTCCTCTTAGAAGGATGGATTGTCATGGAATACCGGGGGACTGCTACCCCCAGCTCTGGTTGCAGTTTCATTCAAGGTGGCATGACTACCCCCATCCTTCATTCTTGAATGCGTGCCTTGGAATACCCCCACGACAGGTACTTGTTTGTTGTTTTTCATATGGCTTCGCGGTGTGCTGACCGACACCCTTAGGTTAGGTGATCTATTCTTGGAGATCTTCTTCATAGGGGGAGACCTCCATATTGAGCAACATAAAGCGAAGGGCAATTATTTCTCTTCACATGGTTGTTTTCTAGGATGCCACCGAGACAGTGCCGCGGAATACAATCGCTAAAACACTGGCTGTCTGGTTGGAGGGACTGGCGTCTCGGTACAACAGTAGTTAAAGATGATATTGGCACAAATGTGTCTTTAAGGGGACACGTCGTGCGCAAAGGCTCATTCTCTCGTCTTTGAGGGGATATGTCGAGATACGGCCGTAACACATGATTCATTAAATCCATAAAGGCGGTAGGGGCACTGGTCAGTCCAAATGGCATTACCAAAAACTTATAGTGGCAGTAGCGAGTACGAAAGGCTTACTTCGGCATGTCGTACGGCTTGATCTTGATCTAATGATAACCCGAGCGAAGATCAATTTTTTAAAATATCGTTGTGCCTTGTAGTTGATAAAAGAGGTCATCGATCCTGGGAAGGGGGTACTTGTTTCAAAATAATTGTCTTATTCAGTTCACGATAGTCTATGCAGAGCCGCATCGAGCCATCCTTTTTTCACAAACAATACAGGCATGCCCCACAGAGACACGCTCAGACGAATATACCCACGATCTAATAATTCCTGTAACTGGACCTTTAGCTATTTTAGTTCTTCCGGGGCCATTTGATATGGAGCTTTAGAAATCGGTCAAGTCTCTGAAAATGTACCTATAATGAACTCTATCTCTCGGTCGTGCGGCATGCCAAGCAACTCTTCTGGAAACATATTAGAAAATTTTGCCATAACGAAAGTAGACTCTACATTTGCACAATCTTGCTGAGTGTCTCGAACAGACACCAACTGCCCTTTACAGCCAGAATATATCATCCGTCGAGCAGACATTACAAAAATCACCATGCAGGCATTCGATGCTCTCGATGCTGGACTGCACGCATAGCAAAATTCGATCTCGCCAGGTAGACGAAACATGATTTTTTTCTACACAATCTATAGTGGTCGAGCAAGCGCTGAGCCAATCCATCCCCAGAATGATGTTGTAGTCCCTGATGTCTAAGACTATCACATCGAGTGATAATTTTCTTCCTCCGATGCAAATGTAATCGTCATGACAAACTAAGTGAGCCGGCAAATCTATGCCCGATAGAGTACTGACGCCAAGGTTTAATCCTAGCGGTGTCATCCGAAATTTGTTTTCGACGACAAAATTAGTCATAATAAAACTATGTGTGGCACCAAAATCAAACAATACTCGAGCAGGTACATTATTGAAAAGTAATATACCTGACACCACCGTGTTGGAAGCAAACTCCTCTTCCCGAGTAAGAGCATAGACCCAGCCTTGAGCATTTTTTGGTGCCATCTGGTTCGCTCGAGGTGCTTGACCCTGATTCTCAGGAGGACGATATTGTTGTTGCTGAGGACGGTGTGGAGGGGGATTGTCGGGGCGATCCCGACAGTCACGAGCAACGTGGCCAAGCTTACCACAAACAAATAATCTTCCTTTTTGAATACGACAGTCATTGACATTGTGTCCTGGCCTGTGGAAGTAGGCACAAGGTGGCCCTCGGTTCCTTCCTGGATCGTGGTCTTGAGAGTCGTCGTTATTGTGGTGCTTGGGTGCATTATTACCTCATGTGTTGCTATGGTGCTTGTGATAGAAAATTTTTACAGCACCGGTACGAATTGGGGGGTACTGCGGCTCTAGGGAGAGGGCGTAGTTTAGAGATTCTCGCATCGTACGATATTGAGGGACGATGATGTGAACATGAATAGAAGGTCGCAGTCATATCTCAAATCCGCGGGCTCGACTCTCGACGTCACAGAGATGAGACTTGGCAAATTTTGCAAGCCTGTTGAATTCTGCGGCATACTATCGCACTGTCATATTCCCTTGTTAAAGATGTGTAAATTCGTCTTCCTTCTCGTGACGGACGGTTGGAGGAAGGTACTCCTCTTCGAAGGCTTTACGAAACACGGACCAAGAGATAATTGCCTTGTCGTCTTCACTCAAGATAGCATGTTTGTGCATATCCCACCAATCATGCGCATTCAAATAGAGCTGGAGCTGAGCGCAAGCAACTATCTTAATATCATCCATGCGAAGCACTACAAAGTGGTCTTCTAGCTCAACCAACCAATCTAACACCAAGGAGGGGTCCTCAGTCCCTTTGAAAGTAGAATGACACATCTTCTTAAACTATCATATTTGAAGGATGGAACCCTTCTCATCTTAGGGTGGAGATTCCTGAGAGCCCTGAGGTCCCGCGGTCTCGAGTACAACTGGCACTGTCGCGATAGCCGTTGATGCAGAATAGTTGTTGGCACGAGCGTTGTCATAATCGTTTATAGGGATTTATTTACTTCTGCTGCACCTCGGCCTGAGTCCGCTGTGCTTGAAATTGAGCCTCAATCCGGGATCGAATTGGCTCTGACGTAATTTTGCCTGCCTCTGTTGCGTTTCCATCTAGCGTATCATCTGCTCGAACGGATCAACAGAGGGCGCGACTGCTTGACTTCCAGAGCTGCCTGAAGTGCCGGAACTGCTCTCTTGCACCTGTGCCATTACCTGTGCTTGTGTGTTCGGCTCTGAGATCGTTCCTTCAAAGAAAAGTAACTTATATCAGTCTCAAAATATTATAGACTCACTATATGGAACACATCATATTTTAACCAAGCGAATTCAAGAGTTCAACTAGGAGGGACATGGTCGTTTCAAGAAAACTCTTCTGACATGAAGGTCAAAGTATATAATGCCATGCTCTGATTCCAATATATTATGTCCCAATTTTTGCTTGATCGATAATCGTCCCCCGGGCGTGATACCGTACGAGCATAAGGCGCGCCCACATAAGGCCTAGTCATAATGATATACTTTAGAAAATATGCAACAGAGTACGTAAATGGAATATCACACATTGGAATGAAGAAAAGTGTTCTTTATTGATAATGAACATCTTTGTTACAAACTCTTGACTCAATAGTAAAGGGGTACCGCACGGACTTATAAGATGGACGCAAAATGAGATAGCCAATCCATACATTACATCCTTTACAAAAATTCAAAAGGCAAACCACCTTGGGTGCGTGTTTGCACTATCGCCTAGGAGCTTCAAAAAGGGTATGTGAGCTCCTTGAGAATATGTACTTGCGCTCCAAAAGTCACGAACACAAACGTGTTAGACCAGTGAAAGGTTGGGGGGAAAGCTTTATCTCCTCGCCGTGTCGCCTTGGTTCGGGGAACCTGCTGTAACTAGGGTCTGTATTTCAAAAAGTATCGGTGACGGCGAGCTAACCTAACACACCAAATTGACATCGTATTCATGTGAACATGCACCATTATTATTATGTGATATTTTTTATCTTGTCTTAGTTCAATTTTTACAACATGCGATATAATTAAAAGGACATAACAAAAATGTGTCACCGCTCGGTGACTTTTACCTGAACCATCTGAACCACATATACACAACTAACCATGACCTTCCTTGCTATGAAGACATAGTTAGTTTGCACAGTTTAAATATACATAAAGATTACTGTCATAACAAGCCATCAAGGACTATAGTCTGGGTAGATATCGATGCTTGCAGCGCAGGTAGCGAGCCCTGCTATAAACTCCCATCTCCCTCGTGCTAATTTGCTAGCACTACTAACTGTTGTTCCGCCCGGGACGAATCGGCCCTGGTGTCCCGGCGACCGTTCGCAGGAACCATATACCTTGTGCACAAGTTGTCCATGACCATTGACGATCTAAACACTAAGTTAACATACGAAGCATTTTAAGATATCAGAATTAACATAAATACTTTAGCACAGTACGATGGCATAGTCTTTCTGCTGATATGATCATATTACAAGTTATGTACTATCCATTGAACAATTATAGATGAATAAGTTCTAACGATACTGAAACATAAATAGATACCTGTATAGCAGCCCAGCACGCAACAATATGATCAAACAGTAATTTTATGTGACAAGCATTAAGTGTTTCAAGTCTACTCCTTTTATCTTGACTCAATTTTTATTATTATGGTATCGTTGATCGAAACGCACAACGAGTTAGATTATTAAGAATGAAGAGTTGGAAGAAGGACGCTAATTGAAAGTAAAGCCACTCACAAGTTGGAAAATCGGGGAAGAGAAATAGGAGATCTTCAAGACTACGCTTGCTCGTCGCCTACACGATCACCTGCACGCATTAACAGATGATCAATATCTCCTGCCTCGGTCTCCCAGAGTTTGATACGAAATACGAAGTCCAAAGAACAAAGGCAATAAAATCCATCAAAATCGTTCAAGAAAATGCAAGTCACAAAACCAACAAAAAAATAACCAAGCGGCATAAAAACGGGCAAAGAAATCAGCGTAACAAAAATGCCCCTCGCGACTATGCCGCCGAGTCCTTCCTTGAGGCATGATCCGCTGAATGTGGGACTTGATTTCGAAGAAACCAATCCATAAAAAGAAAATAATCTTGATTTAATCTCTTCCGATCGAACGATACTAAGTATTTCTTAGTCGCACTCCTCAAAAAGGGGGAACGGGGCACTACACCACTGGGTATAAACAAGACATTCATTGGGGATCACAATCTTATGAATGAAGCTTTGTACGTCATTCAAAGTCCTATATGGCATGTCCCTCGTGGAGCAAGAATTATATCACCAATGACCCTCGTATAGTTAGGCTGAATGCTAACGAGAACATTATGCAGGCTTAATCATTCATTCGCATAAACTCTTCATATTGCTTATGTTAACGATAATCCTTGTTTTGTAGGATAAGACAAGTGGTATGTTGGTAAGAATCGCTAATAAGCGATATATAATATTTTGTATGTATTCAATGTATACTGTTGATTCTATAACATACTTTCACTATGTTGCTAAATATCCTGATTCCTGTGAAATGAACATAGTCTCTAATAAAAAGATCATATTTCTAATAACTACATGTTTCACATGATTACTTAGTGTTGGTTTAGGTCAGTGTGCTATTTTTTGCTCACTAGTACGCAATATGTACTGGCCTAAGTTTGTGGGCATCCCCAAGTCAGCTTTGGGGAGTGGCTAGAACTGTCCCGAGGCATCGAAGCATTATTGTGGCGTATATAAGCTCTTCTTTCAAAGGATGTGTCTTCTGTTATAAAGGGCATAATGTATGGGACATTATAATTCAGTTGTATAAGTGAGATTGTAAGCCAAGACGACAAATATCAATGTAAGCCAAAATGGCCAAGTATCAGTTGTATCCAAAGAGCTTTGTAAGCCATGTATTCCATTATCATTATCCATAAAGATATGTATTTCAATCTATTCTACGGTGACTTCAATTTTTCTGCTTATTTTTACTGCCAATGTCGATGTTTTTAAGATACACTATTACTTGTTCATCTTCTTGCCTTATACAAGTGCAATCTAGGCTTGTACGACATCACGCCCGTGGCTACTTTCGATTTTTTGGAATCAGGACGTGACACCCAACACTGTATATAGGTGAGTGGTTAATCTAAATTATGGTATATCTTTCGAATAATTTCTTAAACTTATATTAACGGATAAGTTGGTGACATTATGATACTCATAAGAATAAAATTGAGAATGATAGAAAAATCAATAATATGTGGTATGGATTTTAGTTTGAAGAATTATCAATCTCATGTACAATTAGTATCTTTTGGTTAGGAAGAAATTTTAGAACTTTTATAGATTGTAGAGTTCAATAATAGATCATGAGGCTAGATAATAGATCATGAGGCCATATGGGCATACCCTTCAAGATTAGTTAATTCTGAGGCAGTCTGAGCAGATATTTTAGAACAATAATTTTAATCAACTATTTTATCTCCCTGTTGACTATATTATTGTATTTATTCATACCAAGTTCATTATAATATGTTACCATATCAGTTAACTATATTTTGTCTATCCTAGTTTTACTATTCTTTAAATGTTTAGGACAATTTGTTGAATGTTGTAGGGATTAAGAAGTTCATAAGTGGAACTCCTGGTAAAGACTGCAAGGCCATGACAAGTGAAGATCATAACTGTGTATGAATGATAATAGAAGAATAGTTTTAACAACAGAACTGTAACACAAATTTTGATGTTAGAACTTTATCGGTCATAAGTATTTCGAGGATTACAACTCTAGAGAGAAATTGGATAAAATTGTTGAAGTAAATCTTGTCGGAGAAATAATATTTCAGATAGAAACATTGATGTTAGAAAATTTCAAGATTTAAGAGAGTAAAGTAAGCTTTGAGGTAGTAAAGGGTATGAATGAGAACCTGTAATTCAAAGAAAAGGAAATGGACTATTAATAAAGTGGTGCAAGTTAAGGGTGATGTTGAGAATTGCTAGATAACCAGGAGTGATGATTGATCTTGAGGATCTTATTACTATTCCTAGTAGATAAATTTAGTGATGGGTAAGAAGGATATACTTAAGAATTTGAATTTTTGCTGGTGTTGAAATCATATTGAATCTTGAGTTTCTGTGGTTTTATATGTTGAGAAAAAAAATGATGAAATGACTAAGATAAAGATTGATCAATATGGATATTAATACAAATTTGTGATGGATCCTATACTTGTAGTCTTGGGGATAATATCTAAATATAACAAGATTGTGGATTTTAAATCAAGAGAAATTTTTATGAATCTAAGTAAATGAGAGCATTCAAGGGTGATAAAAGATATACTATTTGATCAAAACATGGAATTGAGATTTTGAACATACTTAATGGAATGGAATAAAATCCCGAGTGATAAGAATTATAGAGTGAGAATATGTGGTTTGAAGGAATATATGTATAAGATATAACTAGAATGTATGTTGTATCCATAAAGATTAAACTACAGAAATAAGATAGTTGATAGTAAAGTAGTTTAAAATTAGAATGATGATAGAGAAGATTATGAAATAGATGATGAGTAACAACAAGGGGTATGTGATGCGAGATACGAGACATAAAATTAAACTTGGGGGTACATACTTAGTGGATAGAAATCTTGAAATTGATACGATGTATGCGTAAACGTAAAAGTGAGGTTACAATTTTGAGAAGATGGACTCCTTAATAGACAAGAGTAAAAATTTGGTATCCATATCTTACAGAGTTTAAAATAGATAACGGAGGATCATAAGATTAACTGAAAACGACAAAGAGGTAAATACTGATGGACAAGAAAAGTGAACTGTCAAGGAGTTT
Organism: Iris macrosiphon; assembly: GCA_036927795.1. Classification (NCBI taxonomy): domain Eukaryota; kingdom Viridiplantae; phylum Streptophyta; class Magnoliopsida; order Asparagales; family Iridaceae; genus Iris; species Iris macrosiphon. The sequence goes on along the minus strand of JAYESA010000005.1, from coordinate 100,391,533 downwards.
CATGAATGTAAATGTTAAGATCGAGAGATTAGATGGATACGATAGGGATTAATGTATCAAGGACTGTGTAATAATATATATTAGAAGTTTCAAGAATTATATAATGAGAAATCAAGATTTGAGGAACATAATAAATAGTTGATATCTACCAAGGAGAGGGATGACAAGATGTATGAGCGATACCCTATTTTGAGCCGTGAGGTATTCTCCCTTTTTTCGTGTCTATTTTATCTTTAAATTTTGAGAACAAATTTTTCCTAAGGAGTGTAGATTTGTAACCTCCATTTTTAAAAACCTGTAATTAGGAATTATTTTATCAACTTAATTTTATCTACTAAATAGTATTATTTATACTAATTTAATTAGTTTGGTTTAGTGTTTAGTTATAGATTTATTCATGGATAGAATATTCATTTCCTAACTAACTAGATTTCTTTTCCATTGGAATTCAAATTCAAATTGGAATGATGAATGCTAAACTTGTAAATCTTAACCAACCCATTCCACCTATAGTGGCCGGCCCTAACCCTTTTCCTCTATTGTTATTTCACTCAACACTTCACCTTCTTCCCCAAGTCATATTCTCCACTTCTCTATCTATTCCCCAAACCCTAGTTTCTCTTCCACCACTCAAAATCAAGCTATTCCTTCCTCCAAACTTCTTCCAAACAGGAGCTCAAGCTTGGGAGCACAAGGAGAGCTAGGGAGGAGCATAAGCACGGTAGATTGTGTCCGATTCATCATCAAATTTATGGATCTACAAAGGGGATCTACTTTCAATAGGTATTTGAACTCTTTTCCCCAATTTCTATGGTACAATTCTCTAATTGAACCAATACGAACCATTAATAGGTAGTAATGGACTTCTAATGTATGAACTAGGTTTTAGTGGACTCAATTCTAATAGATCTAGGTTTTAGGTTGGTGGATTTGTGTTATTTATGTTATATTTGGTTTTGTATCCACCAAGTGTTTGATACATGTTCCCAAAGGGATTTTGTGTCCAATTATGGGTTGTGCTTGTGTCCTTGTGTCCTAAATAGGATACTAGAAGTTTGTGTCATGATACTTTAGGATTTGCATGGGTTAATATAGATATTCATATGTAATTTGGTTTAGGAAGTGTCAATTTAGCATTGGTATGTGTCAACTAATGAGTGTTTGTGCATAGGTGAGAGTGTTGAATTGCACATGTATCAAATTGGAGTGTTCAGTATCTGCAAGTGTTGCGTATCCATATCCAGTGAGGGTATGTTCTGTACCTCAATATTCTATGTGTACAACAAGACAATTATATAATGATGAAAATACTCAATCACAATATAATGATAAACAATAATCACAATAAAACTAGCGAAAGATAATGGCACGACATCAAATAGCATAAATAGAATCACGAAGTCTCAAACTAGACATCACAATACTATCCAAGTCTAGTAGTCTATCCACAAAACATAATAAGTCTCAAATATAAATAACATGCCAAATGTCTGAGCTGGAGACATATCCAGTACAATAAGAAAAAATAGCTAAGTGTCTGCATTAACTAGTTGAGCCTCCTCAATAGCTGGTGCTAATCCTCTTGTACTAAGGGTGCTACCTCAGCTGGCTCGCCGACCTTTGGCCGTAATATGTAGGACACCAGTCCTCTAAATAATCATCTGAAAAATATATCCAGTCAGGATTGGAGCAAAGCACACCTCTAATAGTAGTCCTAATAAATGATAAAGGCTATGTAATAGTAAGTAGCAAAAAATACAGGATAATTTAACAAGAACTGGAAATATGGTAAGAAGTGGAAATGTTGTAAAGTAAATACAAGCGCAAGGAGTATTATGTACAAAAATCAAGAGTAAAACTAGCTAAGTGAGTGAGTACTAGATTCAATAAATGATCTGCTTGGAAAATTGCACAAGGATAGGGCCTGGTTAATTATCATGCTATATTACCGAAATACGGAGATGGACATGGCCAGATACCCTATACAAGGTATAGAACGTCGTACGGTAATCCCGGCTGTAACTAGACAAGGGGTGCATGGTACAACCAAGTCACTTAGGGTCACATGGAAAATCTATTATCTCAATCAATCAAACAAGAAGCAGTAAACATAGAACATATATGATAAAGCAGAAAGGTGTTCCAAATGCCATGTCAAAATATTCTAGAAGTTATACAAAATAAGAATCTGGAGGAGTAACACAAGTACATGACCGTGATCAGCTACAATCTGATTAAATACAATAATGTAAAAAAAACTAAATATCCAGGCTTGCCGGCTAACAGGTGCTGGTGGCTAAACGCCCAAAAGAGTAAAATATACAATAACGAGTAGGGGAGAAGAAATCCACTCATATCCCTCAACAGCCATCCGCTTGGTGCCCACCATTATTCAGGGTAAAGTAAGCTGGATCATCGAGTGCTGGCTCTAAACTTGGCCATGCAAAACTAGTGGAGTTAGACCCCAAATAGTAAGTACCATAAAGGAAGCACGAATGAAGAAACAAAAACTAAAGCAATATATAAATATATAATTTTGTCTTGTAGTTTCAGTCCATAGCCTATCGTGACACAACAATCTAACCCTACAACCAAACAAGGACAAGGGTTAGACCATCTTACCTTGATAGTCCATGTCCTTAGGCTACTTAACAGAAGATATAATACACAATCAAGCTTAATTATAAGACGACCAATCACTTGTACGGCTTGCTAGGTGAAGTCTGGGTTATACCGTAATTAATGCATAACTAGATATCCTCAGATCATGAGTTGTTAAGCGGGGATAGCCGAGCTATCCTAAGAAGGTAGCATGTTGTATATGCATCGGTCCCTCGTAAGGCCACAATGCTAAATCACGTAGAGAACTTGTACAATATAGTATTCAGAAATTATTGTCCACTAGCGCGTACGTGACACAATATCCATGGGGGCCAACCTTGCACATCATGACGATTATCTGAGGTGGCTCACATGCACAATCTCATGATTCCATCCCTTCCAATGCTCTACAAGTTTTAGTTGCCTATTTAACCCTACGGTGATCTGGAATCACATGGCGTGGTCACATGTTACTCCCCTTATATGTAGTATCGCAGTACGAGCACGCTAGATACGAATCCACTTTGTCACTTGATAGTTCAATTTGAATTCACCCGAACGTGATGCAACAATCAAAAAAATTCCTAGACACGCTTAGTTATTGACTAACTATCATGTCCATGTTGGAGAAGTAATATAGTATCACATGTCACGTAGGATAAGGGCAACTCGATGCACAACCCAGAACATATAACACAACACGTAGCAAGATATGTCGTACCTCAGTGCACATGTAACACATAACACGTAGGAACGCATATCAAGTAGTAAATGCATCAGCACAAATACTATAGTCAAGTTACCAATCATTGGTCATTCGTATGAGTTCTAGCACATTGAACCACATAGGTCCGGTACACATAGTCACTTGGCATATGGGTAATATAGCCACTAGGCGCATGGTCTAGTTCTGCACATTGTCGGATCAGACACATAGTTAGGTATAACACATGGTCACTTTGTTCTCATACACTTATAATTATTAAGATCACACATGAAATCACAAAATCCAATAAAATGTCCAAACCAAAAAAAATCAACAAAATATGTGCATAGGACAACATCAGAATCAGGGAAGCATAGGGATCAGGGACGCATGGGATTAGCTGGCACATGAGTCAGTTGGCACATGAGTCAAGCTGGCGCATAACTCAAGGCAAAGTCCACTCCTAGGGACGAGTGCTAACTGACGGGCATTTAATATATGTCAGAGATGTGACTGATGTAACATGCCATAAATGTGTCAGAGAAAAGACAAAAGCATGAAAAAATGTGCATGACAAGATGTGCAAGAAAGAGATGCATTCTTAAGTCGCATGCTCAAGTGCCACATAGACCCTTGGACGCATAAACCCTCGGGCGCATAGACTCTTGGATGCATGAACTTGGGGACTTAGAGAAATTTCATGCATTTAATGACTCTTTGCATCTATCTTAGGAATGCATACGCCAAGCAGACATGCGTCCAATAAGATAGGAGCTTGCTGGAGGATCCGCATCGAGCTTTGCCGCACAAGACACCTTCATCCCAAGACAGCACAAACTCCATGGAAAATCTCTCCAAAATTTGAAAATTATTTTCCTTATAAATTTTTTATTTTAACTCCAAATCAAGTGAACCAAAAGCCAAAATGCCTAAAATTGAATGCTCTATCATCTAGAAAAATTAGTTTTTAAAATACTATATTTTAATAGATCAAAACAAAAAAACTCATGGAACCTATAAAAATCCTTAACTAAATATGTAGATCTACTCAAATTCATCCATCAAAACCGAAAACTCCAATTGCTAAACATGCTTAGAATCATAATGCACACATATTAGACTAATAATATACAAGCATAATCAAAGAAATAAAAATTCTATGTTTTTTCCATTCTCATGCAAGTCGTACTTGCCTAAATGAAGAAGAAAGAGAAAGAAAGTGAAGAATAAGGGAAGATAGAGAAAGATGATGGATTATATAGCTCGGACTTGAGGTTTAGACCATGGGTTTAAACCATGACCAAAACCAACCACAAAAATAAACCATGAACCAAGTTGAACCAAAGAATTGGTCTAGACTCATGCAACCTAATTATCTTGCAAGCAATAAATAATACGTTCCAAATACGTATATTGGGAACGAGGAGTGACATCTCTACCTACCTTAAAAAAATTTGTCCTCGGAATTCAAACCCAAGGCTAGCTAGAGAAATCAGAACAAGCAATACGCTAACTACAAGCACATCTACACAGGCAATCAAATTCAATCATATAATAAAGAAAAGCAACATCAAACTGCATGGGTAAGTGAATCACGAGATTCGAGAAGGCATAAGAATAATTATATCTTTCGAGTCGAAGATGTGCAGATATCGAGATCAAATATCGTCCTCGTGCTCCCACGTCGACTCTCCAAAAGGATGATGACCCCAAGCAACCCGGACAAGACGAATAGTCTAATTCTTGATCACCTTCTCCCTTCGGTCCAAAATGGATACGGGTTGCTCCTCGTAAGATAAGTCAGTACCAACGACTAGCTAAGAATGGTCAAGGATACGACTCTGATATGGAAAATACCTACTTAACTAAGATACATGAAATACATCGTGCACCTTACGTAGCGAAGGTGGAAGGGCAAGACGATAAGCAACATCGCCTACCCGTTCGAGGGTATCGAACGGACCGACATATTGCGGACTAAGCTTCCCCCGAACCCTGAATCTAATGACTCTACAGGTCGACAAAATCTGCAAGAACACGTTATTACCGACACAAAACTCTAAAGGCCTACGATGCTAATCTGCCCAATGATGATGCCTATCTTGTGCAAACCGAAGTCGCTCTCTGATCTTCTTAACAATCTCTACTGTCTGTGTGATCATCTCTGGGCCTAACATCTTACGCTCACCAATATCATCCCATGCTAATGGTGACATGCACTTTCTTCCATATAACGCCTTGAAGGGTACCATCTAAATACTCGCTTGATAACTGTTGTTATATGAAAACTTAACTAGGTGAAGGTGACCATCCCATGACCCTCCAAAATCCAAAGTACAAGCTCACAATATGTCTTCTAACATCTGGATGGTTCTTTTTGACTGCCTATCTATTTGAGAGTGGTAAGCCGTACTAAATCTTAACTTGGTACCCAAAATATGATGCAAGCTCTTCCTGAAATGAGAAGTAAACCGAATGTCTTGATATGATACGATACTCACTAGGACACCGTATCATCTTACTATCTGTCGTATGTACATCTCTGCCAACTGCTCTATGGACTTCCTTACTCAGAAGGGAAGAAAATGAGCTACTTTCGTGAGTCGATTCACTATTACCCAAACTGCATCACGACCAGTCGAGGATCTAGGTAAACCGGTCATAAAGTCCATTGTGATATGCTCTCACTTCCACTCTGGAATAGGAAGCAACTGCAATAAACCTGTTGGTCTTTGTTGGTCGGCCTTCACAAACATCGAGAGACGGATCATGCTATCTTCCACCAAAAATGTTGCTTGATATCTTGATACATCTAGACATCGTTTTACCATCGATAATGCGGCATAGGCTGGACGTACCCACAACTCATGCCCGAATTTTTGGGTGCGGGTCATGACAATCCTCTAAGCTATCTGCTATTTCTAGGTACTAGCTATTGAAGTATTGCCTGTATCTTATCTGTATTCACTTTCACACCTTGTTAGAGATAATGCTACCTAGACATCCATGCTGCTAGAAAAAATAAACATTTACTCCTTTTAATTTTAAGTTGGTTTACTTCTAGCTTCAGGAGGACCTTTTCTAAATGTATGCATTGAGTGACATATTGGTCACTGTAAACCAATATGTCATAAAAAATACTAGAAAAATTTTCTTCAAATAGTCCTTAAAGATAGTGCTCACGAGGGCCCAGAAAGTAGAATGTGCATTGGTTAGCCCAAAAGGCATAACCAGAAACTCATAATGCCATTCATTAGTTCTGAAGACTATCTTATGGACATCTTCTTTATCCATCCTTACCCGATGGTACACTACCATGAGATCAATCTTAGAAAAATATTGTGCTCCATGCAGCTCATTAAATAATTCTTCTATAAAAGGAATACAGAACTTATCCTTTATAGTGTTATGGTTTAAGGCCCAATAATTTATGCACATACTCCATCTATCATTTGCCTTTTTTTACTAAGATCACAGGTGAAGAACCAGAACTGTTGCTAGGCTTGATGATCAGTGTTTCCAACATCTCCCTCACTTGTTCAATTTTATTTTTTTGTATGTAGGGGTATTTATAAGGCCTGCTGCAAACTATAAGGACCTTGGAATTAAGAATACATTGTGATCAAAATATAATTAAAGAGGCAGTCCTCTAGGTTCATCAAAATGTCTTTCATACTTCTTCAATAAGTCAAAAAAAATCAGGACTAGTTTCCTTCAACATATTCTTCTTTCTGCAGGGAACACAACTGAATAATGAAGGTTTGTGGCTTCTGTCTCAGGTCTTTATCTACTGGTTTAGTTAAGTGACCATGTTGTGATTATATTTGTCACCCTCACTTTTTGGATTAGGGTTATTTTCGTCTTTTCGTAATTAATGAGTAAATAATTGCATGATAATCAATTTTATTTAATTTACGGTGACCTTAATTGATTGTTGCACTTTATCGTTATTCGATAACTAGGACGCTACGCTAGCCTTGTCTTCCAACAGATTCACACCTTGTCCTAGATACGCCAGACCGTTAATTGATGCTTGTGTCCCACGTAAATCCAGCCCTTTGTACTTCTATTTAATTGTAGAACACCTCCTTGTATTTAATTTTAATTAAGCAAACAATAAACCTATTTTATACAATTTTCCAATTGTTGGCACTGTTATGTAAAAGAGCATTAAGTATACACCCGTTTGACACGACACGCGTTATAAACCCATTTTTCCCCCTTCATTATATTTTCCATAAATTTTGGGAATACGTAATTTAACATCAACCCCTTGAAACCATGACCTCCAAACCCTTAGACCAATACAATTCTCGCAATTTCATCCGAACCCTAGCCCATTGGAATATCTCCATAACAAGCCAAGGTCTTTCCCTAGTGTTGACCAAAGTCAACATATTCTAGGTCAAACTTAACATCACATACATATATATATATCTATTCCCTTTTTTTCTTTTTCCCCTTAACCCTAAATAACCCCAGCCGTCTCCATCCCATCTTTCTGTTCACGTTAACCCTTCACTTGCCAGAGTTTGGAAGCTGCCGTGACCTTGCCAAGCCGTCATACTCTTGTTCATCTCCCTTCCAAGCAACCCGATCGTAAACCCGCCGGAACCGAGCAGCCTTGAGCCGGCCAAACCCGACTACGAACCGCGACTGAACGCCGGAGCAGCCTAGTCCCGCATTATTTCCCCCTCACCGCCTGCGAGCCGACCGGAGCATGAACCCCGATGCCGTCAGTCCGCCTCTCCTTCCCCACGTTAACTGGACCGACCGTTGTCGCCGGATCGACTACACCAGGAGCAGGCCGGAGATGCTGCACTCGACCTCGACCCTCCGCGGACTAGACTAGACCGATCGACGAGAGCCGCGAACACCGCTGTTGACGACGACTTCGACGAATCCTGGGAGCCGCGCCGTGAACCCGCGTAGCACCCCGCTACCACCTCCTTCGCGATGACCTCGACATCGAACACTTCGCTTTCACGATCACAGGTTTGAACCCTCGCATGCATGAACACGTACACGTATATATACATATTCTTCGTGGTAATCCAATACGTATTTGCCGTAGCGTATCCAGTATACGGACGGGATGCACATATTGCGTAGGTGTTGTTATATGATAAATGTACCTGGTATACATATATATATATGGTGTATCTCCATCGCATATATACAGATGCATATGCCCTGTATATATATATATATATATATATATATATATATATATATATATATATATATATATATATATATATATATATACCGTATTGTGCTCAATTAACATAAAGCCTACGTATATGTATAATACGTACATGCCTAGTACCTGTTTAATATATGCATATAAGTACATAGTATAAATTGAGTAGTATATATATATATATATATATATATATATATACACACACACAATATAACCCTGTTAAGTATTAAATGCATACTTCTGTTGTAATTGTAATTAATTAAGTAGTGGTGTTATGATAGATAACAACAGGTATTATATGCCCGTGTACTAGGTGACCCTAACAAAATTACGAATACCCGTAGCTATCCCAACCTGTGACCTATAGCGTAGCCTGTTGAGATCATTATGTTGATTGTGTGCTAGAGTAATGTCTGATAAAGAATTATATTATATGATATGTCTTTAGGATTGTGGGATCACTCAGACAATACCTTGGAACCCGGACAGTGGTATTGCCAGCTAGGGACCCCAGGCGAGTACATTATCTGACAGTTTCCATTATGTTGATTATCTCTATAACACTTGTTGCATAGCGTACATGACTCTGACACTATTGTTTACACGAGTTGGCATTCTTGAGACCTGTTACGAGGAGTCGTGATTAGAATCCATCGTGCTAGCTGGGGATAATTGGGGAAATATTAGTAGCTTATGTGATCATACCCAACTTTACATGCATCATAGCTCACCCACACCTCACGTCGGTGCAGCCTTACCCTTACATGCCTCATCGCTGTTACATCTGGTTAGCCTGACCTGTTGGGGATGACCGCTAATTAATGTAATGAGTCATATGGTCCCAAGCCGATCTCATGATATACTGATATTTCACACACTTAGTTAGATAATTCTTGACATGTATCTTGGTATATTGATCTTGCATTTCCACATGTTGAGTTATTGATCTTGTATATACTTGCATACCAGTTCATTATTCTTGCATGTACTTATAGTTCTATTCATTGCTAGATGTATATTGATGATGATGTTCCAGTATTTTTTTTCCAGCATTTCCTTTATTCCAGTATCTTTTATTGTCAGTTATTTATATCTGTCTTATATTTCTGTACACTGTGTTATAGTTTTGTCAATATATGTGGAACTGATGTTAGAGGTGTATTTCGTTCCAATCCTGACTGGATATTTTTTCCAGAGAATCTTGAGGATTTTTGTACCACGCACTACGGACCAGGTATAGATGCAGACTATGCACAGGAGATCCTAGAGGAGACTATGCCTCTAGATGAGGCATTGCCTACACTATCTAGATGGTATTTATTTATGCTTGAGACTTATGGAGGTTGTTTCAGTTTATGTTTAGACTTATGTTGTTTAATGGGAGACTTGTGTTGGACAGCTAGACTGTGAGTTATCTTTATGTTTGAGACATGGTGTTTAACTATGTCATTTCCTTTTATCTTTATCGTGCCTTATAGTTGTTGTGATTGAGTTACATTATGAAATGTATATTGACCTCCTTATGGAGATGGATATCATTGACAGATGTTTAGCTATATAGTATTACTGTGACCTAGACAGCGTTCTATCGTCGATGCTTCGACGTAGGCTGGATGTACCCACGCTCTCGTGCCCCTATACCGGGTGCGGGTCGTGACATGTTTTTAGTGGTGGCCCATACGGGTCTAGTTTCGCAAGTTATACGATATCGTGGTAGTGCGACAACTTAGTTGTACTGCTGCGAGCCTGTGCTAGGATATAGGAAATAGGATCTAGGATGAGAATATGCTCAATCACACTAGGAAATTCTGAACTTCATATTGCTATTCTAATGGATTGCTTCATTTAGCACTTTACTGTCCTTCCTTGATAATATTATATCTATTACCTTAATAGATTCTTTGATCTGTATTCAGGATGCCGCCGAATACTAGATCCATGGGAATGGGAGCAGCCAATTCAGAGAGGACTGCCACCTCTCAACCTGACGAACAGATACCGGGAGATCCTCCCACATCTCCTGTTCGTGTGGGAGTGTCTGCAGCTAACGGGATTCCTCCTCCACCTATACAGAGGATTGTCCCAGCTATGACAGACAACCTTCCACCACCACCGACACCGATTTTCGGAGGAGTGCCCGCTGACGGGACACAGATGTTCGCACTGATGCAGGGCATGCTAGAGGCCCAGAGAGTAACATCAGAGGCTTAGCATGTTCAAGCTGAGGCTCAAAGAGTGCAAGCAGAAGCACACCAGGCGCAGACCGAACTGATAAGAGAGAGCATGGAGAATGCTCATCAGGTGACTCTCCAGGCTGTGGAGAGAGTAGCACGACAACCGCAACATCAAGGTCAACAACAACAGAGGCCCGGTACCATAGTGGACTTTAAGAGGATGATGCCTCGAGAGTTCAAGGACACAGAAGGAATACTCTATGCTGATGAATGGTTAGAGGACATAGAGAGGAACTTGCGCTTATCACAGATTTCAGAGATTCTTCAGATAGAGGCCGCTGGAAGTCAGATGTTTGATATCGTACTAACGTGGTATCATACAGAGTCGAGACTCGCCGTTGAAGGACTTACTTGGGAGGACTTTAAGGAACTCTTCAAAGAGAAATTCTTTCCTGACGTAGCCTTGGGAGCATTAGAAAGTCAGTTCCATGACTTAGTCCAAGGAGGCATGTCAGTCGACGAATATGCTGCAGAGTTTTGTCGATTGAGTCGATTTGCGCCATCGATGGTTCGAGACCCAGGAGATAGAGCTCGAAAATTCAGGAAGGGATTAAATAGGAAGATCAAGTCTCGTACTTCGGGACGATGTACTGCTACATTTGAGGGTATTCTGATGGATGCCCAGATTGCCGAAGATGACTTGGACCTCAGGCCCAAGAGAGGATGCGATACATCTGGAGCAACAGAAGGTAACACAGGACCAGCCAAGCACCCACACTTTCAACAACAACATAGGCCATACCAGCAACAACACCAACAGCAACACCAGCAGCAACACCAGCAACAGGCACCAGTTCGAGGACATGCTCAACAATAGCAACCACAAAGACATAATCAACTCGTTGCCCCATGTTCGTATTATGGAAAGATGGGACATATAAGAGACATCTGCAGAAAAAGGTTGGGCACTTGCTTATCGTGTGGATCAGCAGCACATCAGCTGAGGGACTGGCCAACTATTCAGACTCGCCAAGGAGGAGGAGCAGCTCAGAGAGGACCAGCCAGAGCACCCATTATACCAGGAGGCCAGCAGAGAAGACCTCCACTTCCACCACAGCAGGAGAGGTTTGCTTAGCAGCAGCAGCAGCAGAGAGGAGCACAACAAGGACGAGCTTACGCCATGACCACTGAGGAGGCCGAGCCAGCTGGAGACGTGATTTCAGGTTCAGTTTTACTCAATTCTATTCCAACACTTGCATTATTTGATTCTGGCGCTTCCCATAGTTTCGTATCTGTATCTTATGCCCTTAAGCATCATTTAAAAATGGAACCATTAGATAAGACTTGCAAGATCACGACAGGAGGAGGCATTATCCTAGTCCGTGATTGTTGCAAGGATCGGAGAGTGTCATTGGAAGGCCGAGAGTTGAGCGTGAGTTTACTCGTCATGCCACTTTTGGAATACGATATTGTACTCGGAATAGAGTAGTTAAGTAAACACCATGCTTCTATAGATTGTCACGGAGGAAGAGTAGTACTTCGACCACCAGGAGAGCCAGAGTTTGAGATTGCCAGAGGAGCAAAGGAGCGGAGCAGAGGCACTTTTTGCGGAGCCAGGGTGGAAGAAGAAGAGTTACCGCATCTACTTATAGCAGAGTTCCTGGATGTATTTCCAGAGGAGTTGCCAGGTTTGCCGCCAGATAGAGATGTTAAGTTCTCTATAGACTTGATACCAGAAGCGGATCCTATTTCGCAACATGTCTTTAGAGTTAACAACAACGAGTTGGTAGAACTGAAGAAACAAGTTGAGGAGCTGCAAGACAAAGGTTTTATTAGATCCAGTTCATCGCCATGGGGAGCACCGGTATTATTTGTACCAAAGAAGGATGGCACAGTACGTCTGTGTATCGATTATAGAGCTTTGAATAACCTCACTATCAAAAACAAATACCCGGTGCCAAGGATAGATGATCTTTTCGATCAATTGAGCGGAGCGAAGGTGTTTTCAAAAATAGACTTGAGGTCAGGCTATCACCAGGTGAAAGTGAAGAAAGAAGACATACCGAAGACCGCCTTTCGAACCAGATATGGCCAGTTTGAATTTACAGTAATGCCGTTTGGTTTAACCAGTGCACCAGCAGTATTTATGAACTTGATGAACAAGGTGTTCCACCAATACCTTGAAAAGTTCGTAGTGGTGTTTATTGACGACATTCTAGTATATTCAAAAACCCCAGAAGAGCATGAAGAGCACCTGAGAATAGTCTTAGAAACTCTCAGGAGAGAAAAATTATACGGGAAGCTTTAAAAGTGTGAGTTCTTTCTTGACAAGGTTGAATTTCTTGGACATATGGTAACGGGTGACAGAATTTTAGTTAATCCAAAGAAGATAGAGGCAGTGGAGTCATGGTCTACCCCCGGTACGGTAGCTGAAATCAGGAGCTTTCTCGGACTAGCAATATACTACAGAAGATTTGTACAAGACTTCTTCAAGATTGCAGAGCCAATGACTAGGCTGACCAAGAAGGATGTAGAATTTGTTTGGACAGAAGAATGTCAAGCCGCATTCGATGAGCTGAAGAGGAGATTGACGACAGCACCAGTTTTGACGTTGCCATTAGGGATAGGTGGATTCACTATCTACAGTGATGCTTCAGGAAAAGGGTTAGGATGCGTTCTTCAACAACACGGGAAAGTAATTGCCTATGCTTAAAGACAATTATGTCCTCATAAAAAAAACTACCCCACTCACGATCTGGAGTTAGCGGAAGTTATCTTTGCCCTAAAGCTGTGGAAGCACTATCTGTACGGAGAGCGTGTGGAGATCTTCACAGACCACAAGAGCTTAAAGAACGTGTTTACACAGAAGGAGCTGAATATGAGACAGAGAAGGTGGTTAAAATTGATGAAAGACTTTGATATCTCATTACAGTATCATCCAGGGAAAGCCAACGTAGTCACGGATGCCTTGAGCAGGTACCCAATGGCTATGTGCTTGACTTCGGATAGACACTTATTAGCTGATCTAGAGAGCTTGAAAATTGAGGTATTAGTTCCAGGAGCTGAGATTCAGATGTGGGGACTGCATATTCAATCAGAGCTGATAGACAGAATTAGAGCTGCGCAGTATGATGATGAGACTCTAAGAAATATTAAAGCACAAGTTCAGACAGGATTGATAGATGACTTTACTATTGCGGATGATGGATCCTTACGACATGACACGAGGATGTGTGTGCCATGTGGAGAGCTACACAAAGAAGTTTTGCAGGAGGCACACCGCTCTCAGTACTCGATGCATCCCGAAGCCAACAAGATGTATCGAGATTTGAGGAAGCATGTATGGTGGTATGGTATGAAGCACAAAGTAGCACGCTTCGTATCCCGATATTTAGTGTGCCAACAGGTGAAAGCAGATCGACAAAGGCCAGGAGGATTGCTTCAAACTTTATCCATTCCAGAATGGAAGTGGGAGCACGTGACTATGGACTTCGTTTCGGGACTTCCTCGTTCTCCAGGAGGAAAGGACGCAATTTGGGTCATCGTGGATAGGTTGACCAAATCAGCCCACTTCTTACCTTTTAAAGTGGGTACATCGACAGAGAAGCTAGCGAAAATGTATGTACAACAGATTATCAGATTAGATGAAGTTCTTGTAAGCATTATCTCAGATCGGGATAGTCGTTTCATTTCCTATTTCTGGAGGAGTCTGCAATCTAGCTTGGGCACTCAACTCAAGTTCAGTACCACATATCACCCTCAGACAGACGGACAGTCTGAAAGGACTATTCAGACTCTTGAAGATATGCTACGCATTTGCGTATTGGATCTCGGAGGTTCTTGGAAGGATCATCTATATTTGGTAGAGTTTGCTTACAACAACAGCTACCAGGCCAACATTGAGATATCACCATTCGAGGCCTTATATGAACGGAGGTGTCGTACCCTTTTATCTTGGGATGATATTGGGGAAAGAGCCTTGTTAAGACCAGAAATGGTCGTGGATGCAGCAGAAAAGGTAAAACTTATCAGAGACAGACTACGAGTGGAGCAGGACAGACAGCGGCATTGGGCCGATAGCCACCGTAGACCCCTAGAGTTTCAGGTATTGTTTTGATTTATTTTGTTTGGTTTGTGATTGTTTTGTTTAGATTGCGTGTTAAGATCGTTGTTCTAGGTTGGCGATTTGGTGTTCCTACGGATTTTTCTGACACGGGGCACAATTCGTTTCGACAGAGGAGGAAAGCTTAGTCCATGATACATCGGGCCCTTCAGTATTCTTGCAAGGGTCGGTACAGTGGCCTATAGACTAGACTTGCCGCCTGCTCTAGATAGAGTACATAACGTATTCCACGTGTCGCAGCTGAGACGGTACGTGGTAGATCTTAGTCACGTATTAGATCACTCGGAGATCGAAGTTGGACTGACACTCAGCTATCCTGAACAACCGGTGGAGATCTTGGATTATAGAGAGAAGATATTGTGGAACCAGACTATTCCCTTGGTTCGTGTTGCATGGAAAAATTACTCTCCAGGAGAATCAACTTGGGAGAGAGAGGACGAAATGCGCGAGCGGTATCCATATCTCTTCGAGACTTGAGGTATAATTCATTAATTGATTGCTTGTTCTTGTGATAGTTATTTTAAATTTCGAGGACGAAATTCTTTAAGGAGGGTATACTTGTCACCCCCACTTTTTGGATTAGGGGTATTTTTATTTTTTCGTAATTAATGAGTAAATGATTGCATGATAATCAATTTTATTTAATTTACGGTGACCTTAATTGATTGTTGCACTTTATCGTTATTCGATAACTAGGACGCTACGCTAGCCTTGTCTTCCAACAGATTCACACCTTGTCCTAGACACGCCAGACCGTTAATTGATGCTTGTGTCCCACGTAAATCTAGCCCTTTGTACTTATATTTAATTGTAGAACACCTCCTTGCATTTAATTTTAATTAAGCAAACAATAAACCTATTTCATACAATTTTCCAATTGTTGGCACTGTTATGTAAAAGAGCATTAAGTATACACCCGTTTGACACGACACGCGTTATAAACCCATTTTCCCCCCTTCAATATATTTTCCATAAATTTTGGAAATGTGTAATTTAACATCAACCCCTTAAAACCATGGCCTCCAAACCCTTAGACCAATACAATTCTCACAATTTCATCCGAACCCTAGCCCATTGGAATATCTCCATAACAAGCCAAGGCCTTTCCCTAGTGTTGACCAAAATCAACATATTCTAGGTCAAACTTAACATCACATACATATATATATCTATTCCCTTCTTTTCTTTTTCCCCTTAACCCTAAATAACCCCAGCCGAATTCTCCATCCCATCTTCCTGTTCACGTTAACCCTTTCCTTGCTGGAGTTCGGAAGCCGCCGTGACCTTGCCAAGCCGTCCTACTCTTGTTCATCTCCCTTCCAAGCAACCCGATCGTAAACCCGCCGGAACCGAGCAGCCCTGAGCCGGCCAAACCCGACTACGAACCGCGACTGAACGCCGGAGCAGCCTAGTCCCGCGTTCTTTCCCCCTCACCGCCTGCGAGCCGACTGGAGCCTGAACCCCGACGCCGTCAGTCCGCCTCTCCTTCCCCACGTCAACTGGACTGACCGCTGCCGCCGGATCGATTGCACCAGGAGCACGCCGGAGACACTGTACTCGACCTCGACCCTCCGCGGACTAGACTAGACCGATCGACGAGAGCCGCAAACACCGCTGTTGACGACGACTTCGACGAATCCCGGGAGCCGCGCCGTGAACCCGAGTAGCACCCCGCTACCACCTCCTTCGCGACGACCTCGACATCGAACACTTCGCTTTCATGATCACAGGTTCGAACCCTCACATGCATGAACACGTACACGTATATATACATATTCTTCGTGGTAATCCAACACGTATTTGCCGTAGCGTATCCAGTATACGAACGGGATGCACATATTGCGTAGGTGTTGTTATATGATAAATGTACCTGGTATACATATATATATGGTGTATCTCCATCGCATATATACATATGCATATGCCCTGTATATATATATATATATATATATAATTGAGCACAATACGGTATATATATATATATATATATATATATATATATATATATATATATATATATATATATATATATAATTGAGCACAATACGGTATATATATATTTTGAAGAAGAGTTCATTAAGGATTTTAACAATTGAGTTTGTTATAAATTCAAAAGTTATTCTTTTGCCTTTATAACAGGTAGTAATTCCTTCCTTAGTAATCTCATTAATTGGCATAAGTTTCTCTAGGAAAGGAGTTCCTAGAATAACATGCTGAGATATTTCTTTTACAACTATCAAGTGTATAGGAATACAAACATCATCCTTACAGATATTTACATCTGTTATTTTATAAGGAGTAGTAAGTGCTTTATTATTAGCTGCACTAAGTGTCTGAGTAGTTCGTTCGCAATATTTTATCGGAACAACTCCTTCTTTGACACAATTAAGATCTGCACCACTATCAACAAGTGCAATTAGATTAGTTAAATAATACTCATTATTAACGAGCATATTTATTTTAATATACCATTTATGGGTAATAAATAAATCCATTTTTTGTAGGAAACTATTTTTTTTACAGGCACTCTGAGGGGTTGGTGGAACAATTGTTTAACTGACACTCAAAGGCAAGAAATATTAAGTGCTGTAAAAACCGAATCTAGTTCTGAAAATAATATTCAGACAACTAAACCTGATGCGGTTTATACTCTTATTATTACCATCCTGGAACACTTTACAGGAGGTATATCTGATCATGGAGAAAGAGTGAGAACTCTTCTTCAGAATTTAAGATGTCCAACACTTGTTTAATACGTGCATGCCTAGTACCTGTTTAATATATGCATATATGTACATAGTATAAATTGAGTAGTATATATATATATATACACACAATATAACCCTGTTAAGTATTAAATGCATACTTCTATTATAATTGTAATTAATTAAGTAGTGGTGTTATGATAGATAACAACATGCATTATATGCCCGTGTACTAGGTGACCCTAACAAAATTATGAATACCCGTAGCTATCCCAACCTGTGACCTATAGCGTAGCCTGTTGAGATCATTATGTTGATTGTGTGCTAGAGTAATGTCTGATAAAGAATTGTATTATATGATATGTCTTTAGGATTGTGGGATCACTCAGACGATACCTTGGAACCCGGACAGTGGTATTGCCAGCTAAGGACCCTAGGCGAGTACATTCTCTGACAGTTTCCATTATGTTGATTATCTCTATAACTCTTGTTGTATAGCGTACATGACTCTGACACTATTGTTTACACGAGTTGGCATCCTTGAGACCTGTCACGAGGAGTCGTGATTGGAATCCATCGTGCTAACTGGGGATAATTAGGGAAATATTAGTAGCTTATGTGATCATACCCAACTTTACATGCATCATAGCTCACCCATACCTCACGGCGGTGCAGCCTTACCCTTACATGTCTCATCGCTGTTACATCTTGTTAGCCTGACCTATTGGGGATGACCGCTAATAATGTAATGAGTCATATGGTCCCAAGCCGATCACATGATATACTGATGTTTCACACACTTAGTTAGATAATTCTTGACATGTATCTTGGTATATTGATCTTGCATTTCCACATGTTGAGTTATTGATCTTGTATACACTTGCATACCAGTTCATTGTTCTTGTGTGTACTTGTAGTTTTATTCATTGCTAGATGTATATTGATGATGATGTTCCAGTATTTCTTTATTCCAGCATTTCCTTTATTCCAGTATCTTTTATTGTCAGTTATTTATATCTGTCTTGTATTTCTTTACACTGTGTTATAGTTTTTGTCAATATATGTGGAACTGCTGTTAGAGGTGTATTTTGTTCCAATCCTGACTGAATATTTTTTCCAGAGAATCTTGAGGATTTCTGTACCATGCACTACGAACCAGGTATAGATGCAGACTATGCACCGGAGATCCTAGAGGAGACTATGCCTCTAGATGAGGCATTGCCTACAGCTATCTAGATAGTATTTATTTATGCTTGAGACTTATGGAGCTTGTTTCAGTTTATGTTTAGACTTATGTTAAGTTTAATGGGAGACTTGTGTTGGACAGCTAGACTGTGAGTTATCTTTATGTTTGAGACATTGTGTTTAACTATATCATTTCCTTTTATCTTTTATCGTGCCTTATAATTGTTGTGATTGAGTTACATTGTGAGATTATTGTGAGATGTATATTGACCTCCTTATGGAGATGGATATCATTGACAGGTGTTTAGCTATATAGTATTACTGTGACCTAGACAACGTTCTACCGCCAATGCTGCGGCGTAGGCTGGACGTACCCACGCTCTCGTGCCCCTATACCGGGTGCGGGTCGTGACAATATTCCTTTGAACTGATGCATCACCCCTTTGTCTACAAATTTTATGTTTAAATCTTGGAAGTTCCAGATAATATCTCCTAGAGTGCTTAACTATTTTTTTCCCAATACTATCTAACATCCTGCAATATGTAGGTGTAACAGACTAACCATAATTTTCTTTCCCTAACAGTCTTTACTCGTTTCCCTGTCTTTGTAGCTTGTCCTCATTTGCCACCATCACCTCAAAAGACCTCTCCTCACCCTTAGGAAGACCCAACCTCTCATTGAATTTGCTGTATATAAAAGTATGTGTAGAGCCCGAATCTATTATTATCATAACAGGTATGTTCTGGAGTGTACCTCTCAATTTCATGGTTGAATGATGTGTAATGTTAGACAAGGCTTGCAAGGAGATAACAAAAGAGCCATGAATATTTTTAGTATTAAGTTCTTCCCTCTCCCCCATTGGTTCTATGGTCTTTGTATACTCCTCATCAATTGTCAGCATGTAGAGTTTCTTTTCTCTGCATTTATGGCCTTTAAACCATTTTTTATCACATCGGAAGCAAAGTCCTGGGTTGTTCCTTCTCACTATCTCACTAGGAGATACCACTGACGCTTGTTGGCTCATTACGGGTTGTGGGGCTCCGGTTGGGGGTGTAAAATATGACTTTTACTAACCTAACCCCCCTAGACTACTACATTACTGGAGTTTGTTGTTGCCTTTACTGGAAAAATATTTGTTTTGTAAGTCCTTTTAATAGCCAATAACTTAGTCTCATGTAGCATAGCTAGTTACATAGTCGTTGGCAATATGGAGGGATTTGCTATTTGAACTTCATACTTGACCTCTTCCTTTAGTCCTCCCATGTACAGACTCACCAAACAATCTTCACTCATACCATGTATCCTCTTAGAAACTTTTTGAAAATGTGAGTCATACTCTTGCACAACCCCTTCTTGTTTTAAGAGTTTAAGCTCTATAACATGGTTTGTGAATTAACAAGGCTCAAACTCCATCCTTATAGATTGGCAAAAATCCTCTAGCTTATAAACCTTCCCCTAATTTTCATTAACCAATCAAACCAGAATGCAACAATGCCCTTCATTTGAACTGAGAAAACCCTCACCCTATCCCATTCTAGAATACTGTAATAGTTAAAATAATGTGTCACTCTTAACAACCATTCCTCTATATCTATGTTCCCATCAAAATTAAGTATCTTGAATCTAAATGTAGGTTGTCCCCAACTCTACCCTGATTGATTTGAAGAGAGGCTCCCCACTAACTGGTCAAATAAGGGAAAGTTTCCATAGTAGGTATAGAGATCTGCACATTTCCAATGATAATTACTGGAAGAATTTAAGATCTGTTTGGGACTTTGGAGTTCATATTATAGGCATAGGGAGTATAGGTCCCTATGGTATTAGAGTTCTGGTATTGATATTGCCCCATTTGAGGAGGATTTATAGCTAACCCTTTATTACTTGCAGAAAAGTTGATATGCTAGGGTTCGATGCAAAAGCTGATCGATTAAGATTTGGTGGGGGTGTAGTTGTACTTGACAATCCGATCGAAAATGAAGGAATCTTAGTCTCCTTCCTAGATCTGGCCAATTTCTCTAATACTTTATCAAATTTGTCACTGACTCGATCAAATTTGTCACTGAATTGGAGGAATTTACCTTCCAGGGATTGGAATCTCTATTCGTTGGATGAAGCAGATTGATCTAGCGGAGATCCATGCCGAGATCTATGACAATTCGAACTGTGCTCCTAGCTCGCCTCGAACACCGGATCTAACGACTTTGATGCCAAGTTGTTAGATCCCCCACCTAACTGTCCCACCATTGGAGGAACTCGAGGGAAGCTCGACATCAAAATATCAGAATTAAGAAGAAGAAGAATAAGAAGAAGACGAAGACGGAGAAGAACAAATGAAGAACTTGATGTAAACTAGGGTTTTATTATTGCTGGATTTTGTAAAGGAATACAAAAGACATTGGAAGGAAATTTGTATGATTCTTTTGAAAGAAGAACGAAATGTTCAATTTTCTGATACCAATCTCTCTCTCCCCTATATAGCTGGAAAGTTACATGATTAAGGATGCTAATTCTGCAATTAAAACTAACTACGTTTAACTAATTGTCTACTGAGCTGGTCTTGTAGTTGCTGACCTGGAATGTGATTAGGATTAGGATGTCCAATACACTCTGATACTTGTATCCAGAAAGACGAATTGCAAATAAACTTAGTATGTGAAACGCTGATACTCTACTGCTCTGATACTCTACTATATACTCTGATATAGAGCTACACATTGAACTTCCAATACATTCATACTCTGGGTAGAACTACACTAATCATAGACACTTACGGCCATAATGAACTGCAGACTGATATGGACTGAACTCCTCATGATTGATTCCTATCATTTTAATATAATTTAAATTTATATATAATTTGTTAATAATATCACAAAATTTCTTGTGCGTAAATAGTATAATAGTACGTGAACATGATTAGTATTAATAAATAATATATACAAAATGATGTATCGAAATAAAATTTATATTAATATAGAATTTCCGGAAATATTGAAAATTTTGTCCCATACGCACCCCACGGAAAATAAACAGTAATAATAATAAAAATTTAGTAACCTCTGGATATTGGACAGCCGTCAGATCTCAATCGGACGGTCTAGAATCGGACTTCCCACGTCATAACTCCCCGCCGGCGAGAAACAAAAACCGATGAATAAGAACCAAATCGAAACCGATCAAAACTGATAAAAAAAATTTACACAAAAAATAGAGAAAACGAAAAGAGAAGAGAATTCTGTCAGGAGAGGAAGAATGGGTTGGATAGGAGAGTGCGTGGAGTCGATCCGGTCGATCCAGATCCGCCAGCTCGTCAATCAAGCCGTCAGCCTCGGTAGAACAACCCCTAAGATTTCGGAGAAAATGCAAATTTCCCCCAATTCTTCTCTTTTATTTGTAATTATATGATTTTTTTTTTAAAGTTTAGGCATGATTGTTACTTCGGCGTTGATCATATGGAAGTGCTTGATGTGTGTCACCGGGAGCGAGTCGCCAGTCGTCGTCGTTCTTTCCGGAAGCATGGAACCCGGTTTCAAGAGGGTGGGAAGTAATTTTAAAAAATTGTATTTTTTATGATATTTGGCTTGATTATGTGATTCTGGTTGAATTTGTAGCAAAAAGATGCGATCTGTATGGTTTCTGATCATGTTTTTGAATCCTTTGTTGCCTTAAAATTGAAGAAATTGTTAAGTTTGATAAATTAGGTATGGATAGGGTTTTTAATCTGTGGCTGTCTTGATTCCTTGACTCTGGTTAATTCTGTACGAAAAAAGATGCAATTTTTATAGTTTATGATCGAATCGGTTGTTTCCTTAAAATTGAATAATTGTTAAATTTGACAAAGTAGGTCTTTATCTAGTGTTTTTGACTTGTGAAAAATTTGGTAGGAATTTTTAAAATTTTGTGATAAGAACCTTGAGGCATAGCCTGGATCAACACTGCAACTTGATTCTCAACTCAGCTCTCAAGGATTGTTCACTTAGGCAATTAGAGAATTCAGATTCTGTTAAGACAGTTAGCCTCATTGCCAGCTCAGTCATGGTGCCAAGTCATCATTGCCAGCTCAGCAATCCTGTGCCAGTCAACCTAGGAGGGAAATACCTATAAATAAGAGGGAGGCAGAGGGAAAGGATTATCAGAGAGATTTCCATTTTTTTTCTTCCAGTTGCATTTGTTTTTTCAAATTCAAATTTGTAATTCCCGCCTTTATTTTCCTTACCAGAAAATTGAATAAAAACCCTAGTTCATCATCAATTCATCTTCCTCTTCCATAGATCCACACTGTAATTGTGCAATTCATGGCTAATTTCAGTAGATCCACTTCAATTCCCCACTCAGGATCCAGGGATCTCAACAATTTGGTATCAGAGCAAGGTTTGGAGGCGGTTGCAGAAACAAGCCGTGAGGGAAGCTCTAGCCATGGCGGATCGGGAGGAACCACTGCAGAAGATCGACGAGGCCCCATTGATGAAGGAAGGATCTTCTCCCTGGAAAATACTGTGGGAATACTCTCAGGTACAGTTCTAGATCTGACGGGAAAAGTTGATAAAATTGACAAAATTGAAAAAAATGTTAGAGGAGTTAGTGAGATCAAAAAATTTGTATGAGAATAGCAATCAATCACCTCCTCTGCAAATTTCCCCCACTGCACCCAATTACTATCATACTGTTCCTGTGTCGAATTCATCAGCCCAGGGAATGAATTATCAAGCTTGGAGAATGAATTCCCCTATGCTGAATCCTTTGTCTTCTACAAATGAGCATACACCTATGGGGTCATTAACTCCAACTCAAAAATATAGGCCCATGGCCACAGGATTGGGAATTGGGGGACAAGTAATGCCTGCAAATTCTCCACGAGCTGCTGCAGTGTATACAGGTCCACTACAAGGAGTTCAACATCAAAATCATGGCAGGAATGCTCCCACCCCTAGAGTTAATCTGCCTGATTTCGATGGAACAGGAGATGTAGAGGAATGGTTGATGAGGGTGAGTAGCTTCTTTGAATACTATAACACCCCTGAAAATGATAGACTTAAGCTAGTCTCAGTACAACTAAAAGGCACTGCTGCCTATTGGTTGGATTGGATGGTTAGTATCCAAGATGAAAGAGTAACTTGGGAGGACTTTTGTAGATCAATTAGAGTGGAATTTGGTCCCTCCCAATTCACAGATCACATGATTGATCTTAAACTACTGAAACAAGACTCCAGTGTACAGGAATACAACTCACAGTTTCAGAAATTATCAAAAAAGGTATTGAGGTTACCTGAAGCCTGTCTGATTAGTCAGTATATTGGGGGATTAAGGGAAGAACTCAGATATGAGTTGCAAATTGCCAGCCCTGTAAACTTGATTACTGCTATGCAACTTGCCAAATTGCATGAAGCTAAGTTCATGGCTATGAGGAGGGGATATAAAGGAAATTTAAGTACCAGCAGGAATTCTGCCAACAATGATTCAGGATCAAATAATTACAGTGCATACCAGGGGAACAAGGAACAGTGGAAAAAATCTACAACCCAAAATTCTAGTGCCCCTTTCCCTGTTAATGAAGAGAAGCCAAGAAGCACAATATCTCCTGCAGAATTGGAAAGAAGGAGGAAGCTGGGCTTATGTTTTTTGTGTGAAGACAAGTGGTTCAGGGGTCACAAGTGTAAGGAAAAAAAACTCTTTATGTTGATCACTGATGAAGTGCAAGGTGAAGACTCCCCAGAAAAAGGGGAGGAAGAAATTGAAGACTGTGGAGAGACTGGTACAGAATCTGTTGCTATCTCTTTAAATGCCTTGTCAGGAGAAATGCAAGGTTCTACAATGAAGATGAGGGGCACTATTAACAGCAAACCAATGATGATACTCATAGACTCTGGTTCCACACACAATTTTATTGATGCTCATTTCAGTGGAAGGTTAAAGCTACCAAATGCAAATGATGAACCATTTGAAGTCCTAGTGGCTAATGGAGAGAAGCTACAAGGCAAAGGGTATGTTCAGATGTGGTATTAGACTGTCAAGGCAAGAAAATTAAAGTTAGTTTACTTAAACTGCCTATTACAGGATGCCAAGTAGTATTAGGAGCTAGTTGGCTCAGCACCTTGGGGGATATCACCTGGAATTTCAAGGAGTTAACAATGAAATTTTTTCAGCAAGGCCAGATACAGTGTTTCAAGGGTATACATCCAGATGAAAATGCTATGTCAGAGCCTGACAACAAGGAACTAAGGCAGATGTCACAGTTTTACTTGATTCAGTTATATGCCCAGGAAGTTCAACAACAATCCTCAGCTACATCCCCTTATATCTCTGAATTGTTAAGCAGATTCAGGCATCTATTTGAGGAGCCAAAAGGTTTACCCCCACAAAGAGATTTTGACCACAAAATTCCCCTCAAACCTGGAGCTATTCCAGTTTGCCAGAAACCATACAGGCAACCCTACATCTACAAAAATGAAATTGAGAAGCAAGTCAGGGAAATGTTAGAAAGTGGAATCATCAGACCCAGCACTAGCTCATACTCTTCCCCTGTTCTGTTAGTGAAGAAATCTGATGGGTCATGGAGAATGTGTGTGGATTATAGGGCCCTAAATCAAAATACTATCAAGGACAAATTCCCTATTCCATTCATAGATGAACTGTTTGATGAGTTGCATGGGGCTCAGTATTTCTCCAAGTTGGATCTAAGAGCAGGCTATCATCAAGTGAGGGTGGTTGAATGTGATGTACACAAAACTGCATTCAGAACCCATGAAGGACACTATGAGTTCATGGTGATGCCCTTTGGGCTTACTAATGCTCCCTCAACCTTTCAGGCCATGATGAATACACTGTTTAAAGATTTCCTAAGGAAATTTGTGCTGATATTCTTTGATGACATACTAGTTTATAGTAGCAGTTGGGAGAAGCACTTAATACACTTAGAACAAGTGTTCAAGAGGCTATCAGATCATAACCTTAAGGTTAAGGAGAGCAAATGCCAGTTTGCACTGCAAGAGGTGGGGTATTTAGGTCATGTTATTTCTCAAGAAGGTATTCAGGTAGATCCAAACAAGGTAGAGGCAGTGGTGCAATGGCCAATACCAAAATCCTTAAAGGAGCTCAGGGGATTCCTAGGCCTCACTGGCTACTACAGGAGATTTATCCAGAGTTATGGATCTATTGCAAAACCCCTAACTGACTTGCTAAAGAAAAATAGTTTCCATTGGACTGACACTGCCCAACAAGCTTTTGGAAAACTGAAGGTAGCCCTCACAACCCCACCAGTCCTTACAATGCCTAATTTTGCAGAAATATTTGTTTTAGAGTGTGATGCTTCTGGGGAAGGAATAGGAGCAATTTTGATGCAAAGAGAAAAGCCCATAGCCTATTTGAGTCAAGGTCTTAAAGGCAAATCTAGACTGATATCCACATATGAAAAAGAAATGCTAGCCATTCTGTTAGCTATAAAGAAATGGCATCAGTACTTGTGGGGAAGAGAGTTTGTTATTAGAACTGACCACCAGTCCCTGAAATACTTACTGGAGCAAAAGTTGTACACAGAAGCTCAATTTAAGTGGGTCATGAAACTGCATGGGTTCAATTATAGAGTAGAATATAAAAAGGGAAAGGAAAATAAGGCTGCAGATAGCTTGTCAAGACAGGAGCACCCCTCTCTGCAGGCAATCACCACAGTACAAGCTGAGTGGATAATACAGTTCAAGGATCAAATGAAGCAGTCTCCCTACTATACAGAGCTACTCCATAAATGGGAACAAGGAGAATTGGATACCAGAAAGTATGCTGTGAGGGATGGACTGCTATATTACAAAAACAGGTTACTTGTAGATCCTCAATCTGAATTTGTGGGGATTATGTTAAAAGAACACCATGATCATCTTCTAGCTGGGCACTCAGGGGTAGCAAAGACCTTGCAGAGACTGAAGAGGAGTTGTTACTGGAAAGGAATGAAGACTTCAGTGAAGAATCACATCAGGACCTGTGTAGTATGCCAACAGAATAAGTCTGAACACACTAGTTCAGCTGGGTTATTACAACCATTACATATACCAACCATGATATGGGAGGAGGTGTCCATGGACTTTATAGAGGGATTACCTGCTAGCTATCACAAAACCACCATTCTGGTTGTAGTGGACAGACTTACTAAATACACACACCTATTTCCATTAAGTCATCCTTACACTGCTGCTATGGTAGCCAAGGTGTTCATTGAAGGGGTTGTAAAGCTTCATGGACTGCCCAAATCCATTGTATCAGATAGGGATCCTATTTTTACTAGCCAGTTTTGGCAAGAATTCTTCAAAACACAAGGAACCCAGCTCAAGCACAGTACAGCTTATCACCCACAAACTGATGGCCAGACTGAGGTAACCAACAGGTGCATAGAAGCTTATTTGAGGTGTTTCTGTGGGCACAAACCAAAGGAATGGAGCAAGTACATTCCCTGGACTGAATTGTGGTTTAACACAAATTGGCATTCTTCAACTAAAATCTCTCCTTTTGAAGCAGTTTATGGAAGACCCCCACCACACTTACTGACATATGTTGCAGACCAACCACATGATCAAAGTGTGGCTGAGGCTTTAAACTCGAGGGACAATGCATTGCAGGTTCTTAGGGATAACCTCCAGCTAGCTCAAGACAGGATGAAGAAGTTGGCTGACACAAAGAGAACAGACAGGGAATTTGAAATTGGGGATTGGGTCTTCCTCAGGATCCAACCTTACAGACAGGTATCAGTAGGGCAACATAGACCACAAAAGCTATCCCCAAGGTACTTTGGTCCATATCAAGTGATTGCTAGAGTGGGTGTAGTAGCTTACAAGCTTGACTTGCCTGAAGAAGCCCTCATACACCCTGTTTTTCATGTCTCTCAACTAAAGAAGAAGGTGTCCCCCAACATAGAGATCCAATCAGAGGTTCCTAATCAAGTGGAAGGATTAATTCTGGAACCAGAGAGGATTGTAGACAGAAGGATGATTAAAAAAGATAACAAGGCTGTTACAGAAGTTCTGGTACATTGGAAAAACTCAGGTATGGAACATGCTCAATGGATCCCATATGAACAATTCACCAGAACCTATCCATTCTTCGACCTTGGGACAAGGTCGATTTGAGGGGGAGGGTATTGATAAGAACCTTGAGGCATAGCCTGGATCAACACTGCAACTTGATTCTCAACTCAGCTCTCAAGGATTGTTCACTTAGGCAATTAGAGAATTCAGATTCTGTTAAGACAGTTAGCCTCATTGCCAGCTCAGTCATGGTGCCAAGTCATCATTGCCAGCTCAGCAATCCTGTGCCAGTCAACCTAGGAGGGAAATACCTATAAATAAGAGGGAGGCAGAGGGAAAGGATTATCAGAGAGATTTCCATTTTTTTTCTTCCAGTTGCATTTGTTTTTTCAAATTCAAATTTGTAATTCCCGCCTTTATTTTCCTTACCAGAAAATTGAATAAAAACCCTAGTTCATCATCAATTCATCTTCCTCTTCCATAGATCCACACTGTAATTGTGCAATTCATGGCTAATTTCAGTAGATCCACTTCAATTCCCCACTCAGGATCCAGGGATCTCAACATTTTGTAAAAGTGTTTTTATATGGTAATTGTCTTTATTCTGCTACGCTCAATTTTGTAGCAAAAAGATACGAAATTTTAGTTTATTTTTGTGTATTTGTTACCTTCAAATTGACTAAATTGTTAAATTTGACAAAATTTACGGCGGGCAGGTCTTGATCTAGGGTTTTTGACCTGTTAATGTTTGATTCGAGTCCAGCAGTACTTGGACCCTACTTGACCAGTTGTTTGTAGTAATTGAAATTCGGAATATATTTTCTAGGAATTTAAAAGTATGCAAGAATTTTTTTTTTGTTATGAAGAAATCATTGTTTAAAAATTATGTTCACATTATGCTTATGAGTGTCTATTTGTGATAATTAAGAAATCAATGTTTTTATACTAAAAATGTGTAGAATGAATGAAAGATTTGATGTATCGTTGCGAGTATTTTGGTAGCAGCGTTGAGGCTAGAAAACTATCACTATCTACATAGAGATAAGAGTTACGAGCTTTGACTTTGATTTGTTGCGATTGATATTTGCATGTGCAATAGTTCATGAGAACTGTTTGGTATGTATGCTTTGTTGTATCTATCATTTGAAAGTAAGTAAAACTGTTTCTATGATTGCAGGGTGATATTCTGTTCTTGCACATGAGCAAGGATCCAATTCGTGCTGGTGAAATTGTTGTATTTAATGTGGATGTAAGTGTTATTTTCAGTAATTTATTATTAGGTCATGCATTATCCTACAAAGCTTCTTACTTTCTTTAACTCTCGTGACACAATAAACTGTATGCAATATATTAGCACTTGTAACCTGTAGCACTTGGGATATGTCTGGGCTAAAAAACATTTACCCGAGTAGTATCAATCAGTTTATTTGTCTTTCATGTATCTACTCTCATGTTTACCTCAAGGTTCGAAGTATCGGCCGATACGTATCGGTATCGGCTGAATCATATCAGTTTTGAAGGTGTCCGATCAGATACTCAGCCAAAATATCGGTATCAACCGATACATAGTCCAAATTTAAATTTATTGTATCCAAAATATCGGCCGATAGGTATCCGATACAGATCGTTACGGAAACAAAAAAAAGGTATCAAAAGTTTCAAAAGGATGACTAAGAAAAAAATAGAAGAAAAAACAATAGTGAAGAAATACATGAAAAACAAAAAAAGAGAAGAATACTTGGCAATAGTATCTGATCTCTCGTAAGTGAAGGAGCGGCGGCGGTGGTTGAACTCGACAGACATGGAGGAGGCAGAGATGTGGTCCGAAGGGAAGTGGGATTTGGAAGCTGCGATTTGGAGTTGTTTGGAGGCGTGGAGATGTCTTCCAAATCCCAGTGGACGGAGAGAAATGAAGGGCGAAAAGGAAAATAGGGACATAAAGGAAATGGGGACTGGCTCTCTCTCCTCCCGTGTGTGTGTGTATATATATATATATATATATATATATATATATATATGAGGGATCGGGATCTCTCCATTTTTGCATCTTCCAAGCATTTCCATGCTCACAACCGTTGGATCTTATTTAAGTCATCTAATATTAACCATTGATTTGGTTCAAACCAACGATTAAGATTATATAACGTAAACAAAATCCAATGGCTATGAAAGAGGGGAAATTAGGAGATGCAAAAATGAGGGGATCCCGATCCCTTATATATATATATATATATATATATATGGAAACCCAAACCCCATTTCAATTTATTTATTTTTAGTCAATCCGGCAAATAACCAAACTGTAACCTATATATATGTATAACCAAATGAAGACCGAATCTATTATAAAATGAAGTCCGAATTATGAAATTTTGAAATGAAGCCCAAAATGGTGGTCGCTTCAATAACGATACTCATACAAAATGTCTGATACCGATACTTTGAACCTTGGTTTACCTACAATCTAAGCCGTTTGTCATCAAAAGACATATTTTGGATTGAGTCAGTTCATTATTAATTGCCATCGGTTAACTATCCTATATATGGCTCCTGGCAATCTTATCTCATGTATACCTCGACCATTTTTAAAATCTTTGCATTCTTACTTGCAAATATTATTCTTCAGACTCTATGTATCATTGTCAATGTCATCATCATCATTATCCAAACCTTTCCTATCGTAATGGGGTCAACTATGGAGCAAAGAAAGCTCCATAAAAGATCTTACAAAGATTTTATGACCCCACTTGTTAGCCTGGTGTCAATGCTTTATGGTTGTGTCAAATTTTTAGCCAAAATAGTTATGATCATGAGAGGGTCATACCATAAAACCATAGTTTGTAGTATTGGCCGATACCACTATCGTTTGACATGTCCCGATCCAATATCTATTGCTACCGATATTGACCGAGGGTCTCTTTATCAATCAATTCGACAAAGAAAAATGTATGGAAAAGACCAATCAACAAGGGTGTAAAAACATAGTAAGGTTGTAAAAACATGTAAACGAAAAAAACCTACTTATCGCAGTTAAACCAAGTCCGCAATGGTGACTACTATTTTATTCAATTTCAAAACTACTAGGAAATAACATTGAACATACTTAAAATTATGCCTAAATATATGAAATAATTTTCTAAAAATTTAATAATTTATTAATAATTATTTGTTTTCCACTACCAAAAAATTTCGATACTCAGATCCGAATCCGATCCGAAACCACTAATAATGCTGATCCCGATTCTCATAGGAAGTGTCTGGTATGGAGACTGCAAATCTTGCATAAAACATATGTTACCAGTTGGGCAGTTGGCATGTTGCATATGCATTATAAGCCATAAAACCTTTGTGGCAAGAGTGTTCTTCACACACTACCGATACAATGCAAAATTGAAATATAAACACTTCCATGCTATTTTTTTTTTTTTTTGAAATCTACATGTGTATGAATGTGCGCTCGGGAATGTGGAATTGGAAGGTAGGGTGGATATGGATATAAGGGATACTGTGTCTTAATATGTAAAGTGCTACAAATTCAGTTAATGGATCTTGGTTTCATGCTTATTATTTCCATTATGATTTTGACTTGGAAGAAGCCATAGTTTGCATAAGGCATGCTGGAGACATTGTGTTGCAAAGCCTAAGAGAGACATTGAGAAATTATACTTTCAAATAAGTTAACAAACAACATATTTAAAATGATGATGTACTTCCAGAAATTTTAATAGATTCCCCTTTTCTTATCGGCCAGTATTTTTGCTAATAAAATTGCTTTCTGTTAGTATTCGGGTCCTTACACATGAATGCTTTATCAATTTTCCTTTCTTGAATACAGATTTATCTTATATTGCTTAGGTATCTTTACTTCTTTAGTGAAATTGGATCTTGTGTGGTGTATCTGCTTACATATCTAGAAGCTTAGATCCAGGCACAGGTTTATCTGCCAATTAATTTCTGCTAATATAGTGATGTTTTATTTTTTGGCTGCAGGGGCGTGAAATTCCAATTGTTCATCGTGTAATTAAGGTAAGGCTGTCCTCCTGATGAATGCCTACTTTTGATCTTGTGCACTTGTAGTCATCTTAGCTTTTATATGTATCATAACTAGGATTCTTTATATCGTCTTTCTTTTTCTCCCTTCGTTTATTTGCTTATTAATTTCACTAAACCATTTTTAAATTGAAATACCAACACATTCAAGTACAAGTCCTTAAGTATTTATTATCATATCATGTGTAGATGTCAACTTCCATTTTATGATAGCTTCTTGTTGGTTACTCTTTTAGTATATTTGCAAGTTATATTGAATTTTTTAATCAGTATTTGTCTTTTTGGATCTCTCTTTATGTTACATTTGTTGATAGCTTTGTGACCTTGTGGCTTCTTAATTGTTGATCATCTATTTTATATTATTTGCTTTAAATATGATGTTGAAGTTTAAGGAAGCAATTTGCGGATATCAGTTACATGTGTACACGACAAAATATATTACTCCACAGTTCTTGTTTCCATCATAAAAATGGTGTTGCAGTCCATTATTTTTGCATATGCATTGATCCGGAATAGGGACATCTTATGTACAAAGAACTGTCAATTCATTTGTATGTATGCAATGGGTTGGCATACCTTAATTTAAATTTTTTGTTGCACCAAGACACAAAAAGGAAGCATATCTTGGGAAACTAAGATATGAAGAAATATTTCACAAATAGGTGTGCAGAATTTGTTATCACTCGTCAAAACCTGCAGAGCTTGTGAACTCCCTGAACTCTTCCTGAGATTGGGAAGTTGCATCAAACTTGTGCAATTTCTTATTAGGAGAAGATACGTTCTTTGACAATCACTCGTTAAAACTTCGCAGTGCTTGTGAACTCCCTTACTCTTCCTAATATTGGAAAGTTGCATCAAACTTGTGCAATTTCTTACTAGGAGAAGATACGTTCTTTGACAATTACTTTGTCTTGTAATGACAGGGATTTTTGAATTATTAGAATAGTTCCTAAGCACTGCTTGCAGGGTTGTTAGGCCTTGTTTGGATACTGCTGCATTTTAAAAAGCTGCAGAAGAAGAAGCTTTTGAAAGCTGCCTCCACCTGCTTTTAGAAGCTTCCCCAAAATTGAACTAGCTTTCCAATTTTTTTTTGGCTGTTACCAAACAGCTTTTGGGACTGCGTTCAAAAAATAAGCAGAAGCAGCCATGATGACCAATCCCGAATCCAGCCTTAGCAGGACCAAATTTGTCACCGTCGTCTTCAGTGCAGCATCCGGATTCACTGCAGCATCCGGAATGTCATTGTTTATTTTATATTATATAATAGTTAGAAGATAAGTATGCAAAAAAAAAAGATGGTATAAGTTAGCAATGCAGAAAGCTAAATGTGAAACATTTAGAAACCCAAATGAGTTCTTGACATGTAAATTTTACAAAATGGGAAATTTTCAATGAACTTATGATCAGAATTTGAGGCTTTAGAGTTGTTCTGGATTCTAGTCTGCATGCAGTTTCTTTTGCACTGGTTACCCTTTCTAATTATTCCTCTTGTGAAGTTCTGTACTGTGCTCAATACGATGACATAGTGCGAGGCATATTAAAGAATCCCGGTAATGTTAAACATCTGTGAATAATAATATAACAGATATCTATGAAATCTATACTACTGTTTAGCAACTACTTTGAGCCGTTGTTGTGTTAGTAGTCATCACGCTAGGAAACGAAACTGTGGAGTCTGCCAACAATTTGAAAATGAATTTAAATTTCAAACTCATAAGTCCTCATCTCATCGTACTATGTATGCATTATTTTACTCATGGAATACATGCATGCATGCTACAACTGCTCTACGAACCCAACAAGGCAACAACACATGAATACATGCTATAAAAGCTCCACTAACTCAAAATCAATTTCGCTAACTCAAAATCAATTTCGCCTCTTGGTATTCAACATGCATGTTGTATAACCATTGATATTTTTTTCATTTCGAGGCACGTGCATTTCCTAGTGCCTACTTTCTCTAGATATTATAAATTCGGAGACACATTCGACAAGTGGGGGAGGTACCGTTATTATCTAAAGATTATCACATAAGACGATATCCAAAGAAGACGAGTCTACATGATAAGTGTCCGTGAAACATATTGAATAAGCCCCCTAACGGTAGATCTATCTAGAGTCAATCGGTCTTCTTGGTTATGTTACAATTTACAAGTCCCTAGAGAAAGTAGGTATGTGTAAACACACGTGCATCAAAGTGAGAAAAATATTATTGATTACACAACATGCATGTTGAATGACAAGATCATCAATTGTTGTTGGGTGGGGGAGCATTTATAACATATATGCATGTGTTGTTGGTTGTTGGTTGTTGGTTGTTGCCTTGTTGTTTGGTTGATGGAGAAACTATAGCATGCATGTATTGTATGAGTAAAATGGTGCAATACGATGAGTTAAAGAAGTTGAGGGCTGATGGGTTTGAAATTTAAATTCATTTTCAGATTTTTGGCGGGCTCCTGAGGGTCTCATTATGATGGCGACGGCTTCAAAGTTCTTATAGTTAATGAGTAGTTAGTACATAGTATAAACATGTCCAAAATGGGTGAGGTTGCAACGTTATCTTGCAAAGACATGTCCAAAGCAGACTAGTCTCTGTGATAAGTGTCCATGCAATATATTGTTATAACCCCCAAGTGTAGATCTACCCACTGTCAACTGGTCTTCATGGTTATATTACAATTTACAAGTCCCTCTCTTGCTTTCTCAAACTTTTCTTAGTGAGATGTTTGGCACCGGTTTATCCATGTGAGGTTGAGAACTTGTAAAACTTGTTTTAACTTTTATGATGTGAGGTTGAGAACTTGTAAAACTTGTTTTAACTTTTATGGAGCATTCTTGACTTTGTTATGGCTCCATTAGCTGTCTCCATTCTGATGTCAAAAGACCGGTGATGATAACAGGTCGGTCAGACCTATAAATTAATTAATTGCAGGTTTGCTAGACTGATAGATTAGCAAAAAGTTCATCTACATCATCCTTCTCCCTTGGGAGACCCATTGGCTCCCTTAAATTGAGTCATCCTGGGAAACCTTTTTGTTACCATCTCGCTATTTGAAGTAAACTATGTAAAAAGTGCTCTTTGTTGCCAATATATTTTTGACTGGTCATTTTGATTACTATTTGTTTCCATGGATGGCACTATAGGGTTCCTCTTCTAATCAATATTCGTGTATAAACATTGATCTGATATTTTCTCTGATTTCGTGTGCAGGTCCATGAGACACAAGAGACTGGAGAGGTTGATGTTCTCACAAAAGGTACCCGCCATTTGGTTTTTCTCAGTTATGGCTAATTGTTTTCTCATAAGCAACCAGTGTTGTTAAAGGCGTCACCTAGACATGTTTAGGCGTCCAAAAGGCCGCCTAATCCAAAGATATGCGAGATATCTTCTCTAGGCGACGCCTACGCAAGAAGGTGCCAAAGGTGAGATTAGGTGAATGGATAATTAAGTAAGCCTATGTGCACGCCTAGGTGTGTTAGGTGTTTATGCAACCTTTTGGGCTTTGTTTTTTTCTTTTTTTTTTCTTTTTTCAATAAGTTTTATGAGCTTGTTTGGTTTTATTGATTTTTAAAGTTGCATGCTTAAGTTTTAGATGTCCAAATAGAATCTTTTTTAAGTTTTAACAGTATAAGTTACTAAATAAACATAAAAATGACAATATCGTGTAACGACGACAGATAAGAAAGAAATGATATTACTCTCAGCTGTGCTTCTCTTTAGAACAATTTTTGGGCGATTTTTATTTTTCTTCAAAATCAAAAGAGAAATTTTGACTTACCCTCCACTTTTTTTACCATATTTAAGGGTGCACCCCACATTGTTTCCATAATGTACATGTTCTCCCACTTTTGACGGAATTCGTCCAAAAGTAACGATCAACCCATTTGACCAATTTTTTTGACGAAAATGCTCTCCCCATCTTCTTCCCTCCTCTCTCCTCCAAGCAGCGCCACAACAGCAAGTCGCCGTCGCGGCGAGGCGAGCGGCGGCGAGCGCGCCAAGCGGCGACGGCGAGCACGGCGACAAGTGCTGGGGGAGTGGGAGCGGGGAGGGGGGGAGCACGGTCGGTGGTGGGGAGGGGGGGTCTACGGCGGTGGCTGTGGCTGTGGTGGGAGAGGGGGAGGGTGAGATGATAGGGTGAAGACGAGGGTATTTTCGTCCATTTTTTTTGGTCAAATGAGTTGATCGTTACTTTTGGACGGATTTCGTCAAAAGTGGGAAGATAAGTACATTATGGAAACAATGTGGGGTGCACCCTTAAATATTGTAAAAAGAGTGGGGGGTAAGTCAAAATTTCTTAAATCAAAACCACCATAACAAAACTGTCTTCTTCAATACCATTACCACCTCTACTCCACCTCTACCTCCATTGACACTTTTGGATGGAGAATAAAAGACAAGATAAAATAATGAACAAATTCTATCAATCAATGAGGAAGAAGATTGGATTCGATGATGATATTGATGATAATGTTCAAGATGATTTGAACTTAGATGATGAAGATGAATTATGAATGATTGTGTAGGAAGGAGAATGATTCGTTAAGTCATCTAGTAATATGGAATATTCGCTCGTTGATTATCTTATGTTTGTTTTTCATTTGAACAATTTGTCTTCTATCATAATGACTTACATGTGAAGTTATTGTTTTTAACCTAATAATGATGTACGTATGAAGTTATTGTTTTTAACCTAATTTAATGTTTCGTAGAGTATTTCGCTGTAGAGCTATTAAAATGATCCTTGTATAAAAAATCCCTTACACGAAGAAAACAATCAGCTAAAAGATTGATGCGCAAGCTTTTTGTAAAAAAAAATGGTTGTTCGCATAAAAGCTACCCAACTAAATGTATTGCCTCCGCTGAAAATTGGGTGCACAAGAAAAATTCCTGCGCAGAAATGCCACCCAAAATTGGGTGCGCAAGAAGCATCCATGTGCGCAGAAATGATATCTAGCCAAAGGGTATTGCTTCTGTAGAAATATGAGTAGGTTGGAAACCTTTTTACGCGTAAAAAAAAACATCCTCATGAGCCAAAAAATAACTGCTCAGAGAGGTTTCGTGGCAACTACAACGAAAATATAGCCGTCATCACAACAATCAAAGAGAATATTATGACTTTTTTCGGCACACTTTGCTCGATCAAAGCACAGCCGCAGAAATCTACTCTAATGTCCGAATGAGACGTGGCCGATGCATATGTCACCCCATTAATGACTCTTTAATGCGGTGCCACATGTCCACTATTTCTGCGGCGCATTAATGGCGAGTAGCTATGTGGCCACTACCTTTCAAGTGCCATTTATATTAAGGGCCACTCGGCATGAATTCCTTTGAGAGATTCTTGCACACAAAAGGATGCTCATCCAAAAAGATTTTTATGCATAGAAGGGTGCCCGGCCAGGGAATGTCTCTCGCGTGTAGAAGGATGCTCATCTAAAAAGTATTTTATGCGCAGAAGAGTGTCCAACCAAGGAATGCCATATGCACAGAATGCCACCCAACCAAAATGTGTTTTATGCGCAAAAAGGTGTCCAACTATTGGGTGCCTTGGGTGCAGAATCCTGCTCAGATGTCAGAAATTTAGATTGACATACATTTAATGCGTCTGCCATGCATTAAATGCACTTATGAAATCCAATCATTGTCTCGAATTACAAATATTCCTCTTTTATTGCTAACATTCCTTTTTTAATGGAAAGATCACATCCAATCATCCAAGTGGCAACCAGCTCTACGTGGCACGCATGCAAACACACCAGATCAGCAAAAACCGCCTCCTCAGCAAGAAAATGTGCTCTGTAAAAATTGCTAATTTCTAGGAGGCTCTCATTTTGAGGTATATAAATCGCTAATGTGCGGCTCATATATATGGGTTTAAAAATTTAGCAAATAAGTTTACGATTAAGAGCGTACCAAAAAGGAAAGAGAACAAATAGAAGATATCTCTTCGTAGAGAGCTCCTCGTTTGACCTGTATTGAACATGATTCCCTTTGTGTCTTTTTTGGCAAACATCTGTTGGTGCTAAAAAAAATGACCAAGTTCTGAGTCCATGATCTTCAAGCCTCACATGAGGTATCGCTCGACAGGTGGCGCGAAGCGTCAGAAGGATAGGGCAAAGTGTCCCCCTACGGGGGTTCTGCTATCCGGTCAGCGGACGGGGTTGAGAGAGCAGCGCCCCTCGTGGGGGTGTAGGGATGAATCTCTTATTAGAATTTTTTTCGTTGAAGAGAAGGAAAAAACCTTCCACTGAATCGAGAATGAAGATCCATCCTTCATGCGAGAAGGGTTTCTCTGCGGGAACATCCTTCAAGTGAGAAGGACTTCCTCGCGGGAGTCTCCAATATGAAAGACATTTCTGCAGGAGCATCCTTCCAGTGAGAAGGATATCTCCGCAGGATCTTCCTAAAGTGTGAAGGACTTCCATGTAAGACACTCTACTTCCAGCTAGAAGAGCTTTTCCTTGAGAACTTTCCTTCAGCGAGAAGGGCTTCCCCGTTGGGATTTTCCTCCATCGAGAAGGGTTGCTCTGTCGGAATTTCTCTTCTTGTGGGACTAAACATCTGCATTTAATGTGTCGTATGCGCAGAAGTCGAAGTGATATTTGCATATAAAACGTGGAGTAACCACAAAATTTGAGGCGGCTCGTCATGTCAGTTAGAGACGTGCGCTTCGTTGGACGTGCAGTTACAATCACAGAAGCCACGTGGCAGAACATGCAACAGGTCTTGTGGGAGCGTAACTATTCTCCCGCGTAATCACTGCTACGTGACAAAATTTCCTCGTGAGCTGCAGGAACATGGAGCTACGTGTTAGCATCTCCTTGAGTCCTGTGTGAACGTGGTTTAACCGGCTCCGCATAAAGCCTACAATTGCGGGACAATGCTTCCAGCGGTAAGTCTTCTCTCGCGGGACAGTGCCTCCCGCGGAAACTCAACAATAACCGTTTTTGAAACTTTCGCTATAAATAGTCTCGGTTTTTGTGTCTTGGAGGCACAATTTGGATCTATATGTTGACACTCATCCAAATCAAAACACGTTGGTGGTTATTACTTGGTACACTTCGTCTTCTTTTACGAGAATTCTAAGACGTTCTCCATGGGTCTACTACGTCATATTACCTATAGTAGACGTGACATTGAAGAATACCGAAGATGTAACGATGCTCTAAAGAGGCAATGCGAGTTTAGAGGTGATCCCTTCGATTCTACTATGACTCGGTGACAAAAATGCTCTACCGACGAGCCCTCAACGAAGTAAGAGTCCTACTTCGCTGCTTATCTCCCGCGAAGCCCAAGAAGCTCTTTAGGGGGCTAATGACGGCACGTATGGGGCACACCAATCAGGTCCTAAGCTGCAGGACCGCTTAACACGCCTTGTCTACTACTGGCTAACTATGCTCAACGATGCGACACAGTATGCAAAGAAATGTCGGGCGTGCCAGATCTATCGATTTTATCCAAAAATCGTCGGAGTTTCTGTATACGACGATAGTCTCATGGCCGTTTGAATCTTGGGACATGGGTGTCATCGGTCCTACAAGTCCTTTTACTAAAGGTCGGTTCATCCTCGCGATAATTGATTATTTTAAAAATGGACCGAAGTTGTGCCTCTTATTGAAGTTAAGACGTCCAATGTCATCAACTTTATTAAGTACCATGTCATCTATCGATTTGGTGTGCCCAGGAGGATTGTTGCGACACAACGATCCCCAATTCACCAACAATGCGTTTATCGGTTTTGCGACAAATACTGGATTCAGAACATAGTTTCCACAACATATAATTCGGATGCCAACTGTTTAGCAGAAGCGTTCAACAAAACAATTATCAAACTACTCAAAATGTTGTCTCCTCCAAC
The DNA here is from genome assembly GCA_036927795.1 of Iris macrosiphon. Taxonomy (NCBI): domain Eukaryota; kingdom Viridiplantae; phylum Streptophyta; class Magnoliopsida; order Asparagales; family Iridaceae; genus Iris; species Iris macrosiphon. Next base: position 100,351,909 of record JAYESA010000005.1, on the reverse strand, counting down.
GAGCACGATTGGAACGAAAAACTTAGTGAAAGTATTTGGGCCCTACCGCACAATGGTTATAACGTTTACCGATGACTCCCCATACTCAATGGTGTACGAAAGCAAGGTCGTGATAGCATTAGAGATCCTAATATCCTCTCTCTGTGTCGCTCTGGCCACCAAGCTGGCCATGGAAGAAAACGACTGTCTACGCTTACAAGAATTAGAGGCCCTCGATGAGAAACATCTACTAGCTCACTAACGCATTGAGATATATCAAGCCTGTATCTCTAGAGCCTTAAACAGAAAGGTTAAAGAGAGGGTATTCCGAATTGGAGAAATTATCAACACTGTTAGAAGGCTATGGTCATGACCTACAACAACAAGAGCAAGTTCCAGGCAAAATAGGAAGGTCCATACATAGTTGAAAATGTTTACTCCAACCGTGCTTACCGACTCGCTAAACAAAAAGACGACCTAATGATGGTGCCTATCAACGATAAGTTCCTGAATAAGTACCATCCTTAGGACTTTGTTCACATGGGAAGCGTTTTGCTAGTCACTCCCATTGTAAATCAAACTTTGTCTTATTTCCTGCTCCGTCATAGTCGCATTTAATGCAGCCGCTGATGGCATGAAAACCGAAGCGATAAAAGGAGGCTAACTGACTTCAACGTGACAGATGTTACTTTACTAAAATGGCACAACATGGGATAAAGTAGAGATCTGTTCCACTTAGACATTTTTGTGTGCACAAAACAGCTTTTATGTGCGTTTAACATAATCTCTTTCTTGCGTGCACAAAGAAAGCAGCCTTCTGCACATACAACGTACTCTCTCATGCGCGCACAAACTAGATTTTCCGTGCACAAAAGACAAAAAGGCAAAAGAACATGCCATGTTGATATTTTATTCTAAGCATTTCAAAATCTAAAAAGTTGGACAAATTATAACTTTGATGGGGTTTTTGTAAAGCCATAAAAATGACCCATGCATAAAAGGCCCTCACGTGCAGAAAACAACCCAGGCAAAAGATGGATGCTCACAAAGCAAGCTTCTTGTGCAGAATAATAGTTGTTCGCTGAAAAGCTACCAAACCAAAGGGTATTGCTTCTGCTAAAAATTAGGATCGCAAGAAGCATCCTTGTGTGTAGAAATGCCACCCAGCCAAAAAGTATTGCTTCCGCTAAAAATATTGGGTGCGTAAGAAGCATCCATGTGCGCAGAATTGCCTCCCAGCTAAAAGGTATTGCCTTCGCAGAAATATGAGTGCTCTTAAAGCCTCTTCACGCGCTAAAAAAATATCCTCATGTGCAAAAAAAAAAAATTGGTCAGAGAGGCCACGTGGCCACTACTGACGAAAATAAAGCTGTCAGCACAACAATCGAAGACAATATTACAACTTTTTAGGCAATCTTTCCTTGGTCAAAGCGCACAGTCGCAGAAATCTACTCCTATGCCCGAATGACTCGTGGCAGCTACCTCTGTTACCGCATCAATGATCCTCTTTAATGCGGTGCCATGTGGCCGTTATTTCTGCGGCCGCATTAATGGCGAGGAGCCACACCACCACTACCTTTTAACGGCCATTTATAGTAAGGGGGTAACATGGCATGAATTCCTTGAGAGATTCTTGCCCGCAAAAGGATGCTCACCCAAAAATTATTTTATGTGAAAAGGGGTGCCTAGCCAGGAAATGTATTGCGCGTAGAAGGATGCTCATCAAAAAGGTATTTTATCGCAAAAGGGTGTCCAGCCAAGAAATGTCTTATGCGCAGAATGGTGCTTTGCCAAAGAGTGTCTTGCACGCAGAATGCCACCCAACGAAAGAGTGTTTTATGCATAGAAGGGTGTCCAGCCAGAGGGTGTCTTGTGTGCAAAATGGTGTCTTGTGCGCAAAATGCTGCTCGCATGTTAGAAATTTATATCTGATACACATTTAATGTGCCTGCCATGCATTAAATGCACCGACACACTGAAATTCAATCGGTTCCTCGAATTGCAAACATTCCTCTTTTGATTGGAAGATCACATCCAATCAGCCAAGTGGCAGCCAACTTCACGTGGCACCCATGCAAACGAACCAGCTCAGCAAAAGACCGCCATCTCAGCAAAAAAAATGTCCTGCAAAAATTGATAATTTTTGTAGGGATTTTCTTTTTGAGGTCTATAAATAGCCCATGTGTGACTTATTTATAGGGGTTCAAAAATTTAGCAAACGACTTTCTGATTCCATGAGTGTACCAAAAAAGGAAAGAGAACAAACCTATGTTACCAGGACTCAGGTACGGATGTTGGATAAGGGTACATATCCAAGAGTCGAGTCCTTCAAACTCATAAAAGAAGGACACACGGACTCGACTAAAAAGAATCCAAATTTTGGATACAGGTACGGAAATATGACTACTAAAATAAATATATTTGAACATGGTTTCATAAAAAGACAACTCTCTAATTAAATTTGCATGTTTCCATAAAAACGACAGTTGTAATTAAGTTTGCATGGTTTCATATATTTAAGCTTATAATGGAATTTGCAATTGTTTCATAAAAAGACATGTAATTAAATTTGTATGGTTTTATAACTTTACTACCAGTCTACCATATTAAAATAGACTATCTACTTCACTACCAGTCTTCGGATTGTCACCATGAAGGATCTGATTGTCACCATGGAAGAACGGATACGGATTCCATATCCATATCCATGTCCTATCAGGTGGACACGGGTACTTCTTCCTAAGGTGGAGAATCTGGATAACATAGGAACAAAACATAAGATATCTCTTCAAATAGAGAGAGAGAGAGGGAGAGAGAGAGAGAGAGAGAGCTCCTCGTTCGACCTGCATCGAACGTGAGTCCCTTTGTACCTTTGCCATCAAACAACATAGCCGGCTTCGAATAATCAACGGAGAGAAGTGGTTGAGCAACGACTTGCAAGACCTCCATCGTCAAAGTAGCCAGAACCAAATAAAAAATTTGTAAATATGGGTTATTCGAATTGTATGTGCACGTGATTGTAATACGATTAAACGAATTCATTACTTTTTACATTACTCCCAAGTTTTCTCTTGGAAGAAACCTAGAAATACAAGTTTTTATACTCTCTTTTATCGGGAAACATATACATCGGGATCGGTGGCCCGCTGGTCTACTACACATAGGACATCCCTTTTTTTGGTGTCTTTGACTTGACTTGCTCGGGATAATGAGGATAGGATGCGTATGCCTACAGAATGGAGTATAACCTCATTACTCCTTTTCTCATTTGCGTTCGTCTCACTTTGATTATTTCAACGAAAATAGTCGATCTTGTTAAGTTACTTTGTTGTTTTCTATTGGTAATTTGATATTTTTACTCTTCTTTAGTTTATTGTCTAAAAACTTAAGTTTAATGAGTTTTTAGGGATATTGGACAAATTTGGATAGCCTAATATTATCTACAAAAATGACAATGTGTTAGGAAAATAAAATTTGAGGTGTCCAAGTGGCACTTTTCTTCTCCGGGCGAGCCTAGGTCAAGTTTCACAGTATCTAAATCGGTATCAGACCATTCCTATGAGTATCGGGATCGATGGTATCGCTAGTTTCTGATCGAAGTATCAAATTTTTTGATATCGGAAAGCAATATCAATAAATTATTAACATTTTAGAAAATATATTTTATACATTTAGACATAATTTTAAGTAGAGAAAATTTGACTTATCCTCCACTTTATTTACCCATATTCAGGGTACACCCCACATTGTTTCTATAATGTACAAGTTTTCACACTTTTGACGGAATCCGTCCAGAATTGCGGTCAACTCATTTGACCAATTTTTTTTGACGAAAATGCCCTCCCCAATTTCTTCTTCCCTCCTCCCCCCTCCTCCCGGCCACCGCCGTCACCCCCGTCCCCGCTCTCCCCCTCCCCGCTACCGTCGCCGCCCCCACCCCCGCAGCGGGGAGGCGAGTGCACGGTGCTGCTGCGGGGGAGGGCGGCGGTGGCGGGGAGGGGGGGTGGGGAGTCGACGGCGGTGGCTGCGGTGGGGAGAGGGGGGGAAGGGGTGAGGGGGTGAGAGGAAATGGAGAAGACGAGGGTATTTTCGTCCAATTTTTTTGGTCAAATGGGTTGACTGTTACTTTTGGACGAATTCCGTCAAAAGTGGAAGGACGTGTACATTATGGAAACAATGTGGGGTGCACTCTTAAATATGGTTAAAAAAGTGGAAGTAAGTCAAAATTTCTCTTTTAAGTATTTACAGTGTTGTTTTTTTTAGTAGTTTTGAAATTGAATGAAATAATAGTCACCCTTTCCGATTTGTTTACATGCGATATATAAGTTTTCTTCTTTTTACATATTTAACAACTTTACTGTGCTTTTACATCCTTACTTATTGGTCTTTTAGACTCTCAATGTCGATATCGGTCAGTATCGGATCGGGACATGCCAAACAATATCGGATCTGTATTGATCGATACTGCAAACTATATGGGCTAGGTGCGCCTAGTCCTTCCTAGGTGCGCCTAGTCCCTCCTAGGCAATGAGGCAACGCATCTCGCCAAGGAGTGCCTAGAGCTTTTTAAAACACTGCAAGCAAGCCAAAATCACATACACTAGTATCTTAAAATTATTATCTGTGTGCTCAGTATAAGTATATTGCTTTAAATGGAAATTCTGGAGGCAAAATGGAAATTTCATTTTCAACTGTGCATAAACAAAGAAATCATTTAGTTAACCAGGAGATCTTTAGTTGGAGAGTCCAACTTGGGAACTTTTAGTAGCTATAGATTTTTTTTTTGCATTTCCAGAAATGGTAGCTTTTGGTACACAACATGGATATACTATAATATCTTTTAAGCCATTTTCATGTCGGACACTTCTTGGTTTCTTTGCTCCTCTCAGGTGCTTGTCAAATATGTCCTTGATTTCTACTAAGTTTTTGTTGAATGCTTCTTGTGCATATGACAAAATTTCTTAGGCCACCCTTTGATATACGTTGCATATTTTAGAAATTATTTTCTTTTGCTTTTCACTTAAGACGACAGTTTTAATGAACAACAAAACGAACAGATAATATCATAATAGAAGTCGCATGTTGAAAATGGTTATGAAATACATAAAGTAATTCAATGGGAGCAAAGTATATTATAGATAGTTGCGTGCAGGTTTCTGTCAAACATTTTAGTGATTACGCAATTCATATTTGATTTACTTATTACTACAAAATTTTAATTTCTTGACCTTTTCACTTTCATCACTTATCTTTTGATAGTCCCGACCAGGACTTTTCTAATCCATATGGGGCCATTCTCATACAATTATATCAACCATTCCCAACTGCATATAAGATAGAAGTATACATTGCCTACTCCATGGAATCATGATATTCCAGATTGCAGAATGTGCTGATTTGTATCGGTTTGATATTAATTAACATAATTACAAAATTTGATTGATCGATTGGTTGAACAATATAAAAAAAACACTCTCTACCGAATTTGCTGTTTGGAGGGCATAAAATTTGAGCTGAAAAGTATTGAAGTTTGTTTATCTGATGAAATGCACATAGTACTATTTGTTGAGTAATAAAGTTGGACCTGTGATAACTGAAGATTCAGTGAGATGATCTTTAATGTGTGGATTAGATTGTAGAGTTTGGACCAGTAGATACTAATGTTTATTGATTTTACTCAGGAGATAATAATTTTGGGGACGATAGACTTCTCTATGCTCCAGGTCAGCTTTGGCTTCATCGGCATCATATCATGGGGCGAGCTGTAGGGTGAGAACTATTATGCCATAAGCCTCATCTTTCTTATGGATCTCCAACCCATGATCCAACTGTCAGCACACCTGCCTTCAGTTCTACTTCATATTTTTCTTCTGATGCTTAGATTTGGTTTTTGTATTGTCAGATTTTTACCATATGTTGGCTGGGTTACCATTATCATGACTGAGAAGCCAATTATTAAGGTATGATGATACTTTACAATCTTATATCCTGAAGTTGCTGTATTCATGTCCTGTCATGATAGTTGCTTATGCTAAAGTAGTGTAGATGCCCTATGATATTGCAAAAGCCCTTTTAAGTGTTGCTTATTCACGGATGTTTTAATATTTCAGTTAGCAAGTGCATGGCCTGTATAGACTTTTTGATGCCTTTTTCTCCTAGGCATTTTCTGAACCAATATTACTTATTTTCTTAATTGTATTAATCAGAAAGAACTGTATCTGTAAGTTGATAGAGATTGAAATAGATTCAACATATTTAAGTTATCATAATAAGGGTTGTCTTTATTTTTTGCTTAAAGTATGCTTTACAAATCTATCAGCGGGTAATTGAAATGAACTTTTGTTTCTTTTCTTGTTTTCTAAAGCCCCCTATATATGAACTAAGTTATCCTTTGTTCTTGTGTCCCCTATTATTGCTACATCTAGACTTCCTTGGCACCACATTTGCTACTCTATTCCCATTCCATTCTCAAGATTTTTCATCCAAGCCTTCTCCTATAACAGGGTTAGTGAAGGAGCACAAGCATGCTACACAAAATAAGTGGATAAGTTTTTTTATGACTGCCCATCACTGTAACATAAACGTTTTGTTTGATGCCAAATTCCGAGCCAAGATAATATGAGAAAGAGAGGGCTCTGCATTAAAACCTAGAAGGGGCCAGCTGACTAGTAAGCACCCTCTGGTCATGGAGTTTAAGCTCATGACACCAAGGAACACCCTCCAAGTTCTCCTAGAATAAACAAGGGTTGATGAAGAGACAAAAAGGCTTAAATGATATTATTGCTAGAGGGAATTTACCACAGGGAATTTGCATTCATATTTATGATACAAGACAACAAGAATGAACGTCCTTTGACACCCTCCAAGTTCTCCTAGAATAAACAAGGGTCGATGAAGAGACGGCTTAGATGATATTATTGGCTAGCGGGAATTTACTACAGGGAATTTGCATTCATATTTATGACACAAGGCATCAAGAATGAATGTCATTCTTAACATAAGAAACTGGAAGGGACTAGAAATCATATTGGCTCGTCTTAATTCTTGTCCTGTGCCTCTTTTAATTTTACCTGGGAAAAACTGCAGTGAAGGCCTTTCTAGTTCTTCCTTTTGAGGACTAGTCTTAGAGCATGTCTTTGGAAAGTGCAAGTCTCTCTTTATCAATGAATTTTAGACTCCTATAATGCTAGAGAATTTTATGCTATTATTCAAAAGTGTAGTTCTTACATTTAAGGTTAAGGCTAATATGCAGCTAAATAACCATGAACTTTCACTCTTTTTCAATTTCTACCATAAACTTTCAAATTTTGCAACTTAAGTATGTAAGTTAAGACCATGAACTATCACTTATTTAAGTTAATACCATGAACTGGAGCTATTAACTGGTGTAAGTTGTAAAATAAGCAATAATTTATGGTATTAACTTACAACATAAATTATATTTCACGGTAGCAAGTTGCAAAGTTTGAAAGAAAATGACAACAAATTGCAGAAGTGATGGTTCATGGTATATAGTTGCAAATTAACCTTAGGGTTATAAGTAGGCTTCTATTTTCTGTTGATGAAATATTGGTGGAAACAACACCTTGTGGGCATTTACATTATATTTTCATACCTTTTTCTTATCTACATTCCATTCGTAGTTGCAGCTACCCCGCATGTTTCTGTCTATAAAAATGATTTGCTAGAGGCTCCTAGAAAACAGCCTCCAATGGCTATGTTTTTCGTATTAATTGAAAATATGTTCATCTTTTTTGCAGTATATACTCATCGCCGCGTTGGGGTTGCTGGTTATAACTTCGAAGGAGTAGACTGTACCAAAGTGGATGTTAAACTCCAACAAACTATACTTATCTTTCATTAATTTGACCCCTCCAGATTTTGTAAGACTCCATAGCCCCAGATGTTTGAGTGGGAAAGAGATACTTGGATCAATATATTGAGAGAAGGAACTGTTGTAGTATTTACATCAATAGATGGAGTTGAATAATTTAATTCAGTGTAGTGTTCTGCTTTGTCATTTTCTCTCGAGTTCTTTCGTAACTGTACTTATTGGTCATGTTGTCCCAACTTATGATGACTAATTTTAATAGTTGGACTCAAAAGAAGTGCAGACATTGTTACAATCTGATAATTTTTTTTTGCTTGTATTTGTAGTATACTAAATGAAAAAACTTTATTGAGATCTGTGTTGGAAGCATCCAGTCTTTCTTGCTTCGATTGTGATGATCAATTTTTAACATGTTTTATGCCTTTTATATCATAATCAACATTTCGAATTAGCAATTCATATTTGCCTATGGATTTATTGTTAATATTAACAAGGGAAAACAAATTCTTTTTTTAGATTAGCAGGCTTTTTATTAATGATAATTAAAGAAATAACAGAACCAGAGATGCACTGGAAAAACAAAGCTACAACAGTCAGATCTTCGACAACTGACAAGTTTGCATAGAAACTATCACATTTGTGGATCATACGTCACAAAGTATCATTATTTGTTAACGATGAAACGTGCCAATCAGGAAGAGGAGATGGTTCTTGATAGAAAAAATTGTACTAGTTCTTTTCACGTAGGAGCAATCAACTACTGCTGCAACATAACTAGACAAAGAATCTTCTGTTATAGAAAATTATCAGTCACAAAATGTTGAGCATCTCAAACTAGTCCCCACATAATGTGATAGAAAACTCCATGAAAGGCTACTAGCTAATCCAGCTCTTCCTCGATGTTAACTGACCTAACCAGCAGTTAGATTATTCAGATACATCTAACCCTCTTAGAGAGAGAGAGAGAGAGAGAGAGAGAGAGAGAGAGTTTGGCCGCTCCCTGATGACATCAAACCCCACCTCTGTTGGGTCAGTTGCTTGCACCTCATAGTGGACCCCATCCAAGACACTCCTCAGCCCTACCTTGGAGGTGGCATAGAGCATCTTTCATAAGTTTTGATTTTTAAATAATTATTTGGATAGTGGAATCAGAAGAAATGAATGTGAAAAAAAATAAAATTCAATTATTTGAATAGTTGTTGAAAGTGGGTTTTCTAATAGATTTTTTGTTTGATTGTTATAATGAAAGTGGAAGTGGGTTTATCTATCTCCCCATGTTATATCCAATATAAATTATGTTCTCATATCAAAATTTAGAAACAATAGCAATGGGACTAGAATTTCCACAAAATTTATTTTGAATTATTTTTAAAAAGGAATAAAATTTAAAAATAGGAAATATACACATATTATAGAAATAAAAATATTATATACAATCATTTTAACAAATCAAAATATACAAATAGGATACATAAAAATAGGATATACATCCTCTCTTTTCTCCCATCCCAAAAAAATAGGATATATACAAAATAAAAATATAAAAATAGGATACATAACCAATTCCAAGTGTAAGCAATCTTCTCCCTCTTCTTCTTCCTCCCCTCCCCATTATTCCCAATTGAGGAAGCCTCCCTCAACCAAATCCCCAAATCCCTAACACTAATTTTCCTATATCCATGGTTCCCTCCTTCCTCCTCCTGATGTTCACCTCGTCGTCGTCATCATTCTGCGATAAGAACAACGCCTTCCTTGCCGAAGTCCGCTCCGACTTCCAGATGGTCTAACACTAGCTTCGGTGCACTATCACCTTCTCTCCCTCATCATGCACCTTCTCTATTTGCCGCCTCGACATGATCCCTAGATCCCCTCCACACTCTGGTGGGGACAATGTAGGTGGCGATGAGGATACCGAGACCAGAAAGGGAGGGGTCACGACAGGAGCAGGCTTTGGCGGGGCTTTAGTGGGAGCTGACGGACGCCTTGGCCTTCCGTCGTATGCTCTTCAAAATGGTAGGATTGATCGCAAGATAGCTATGTGTTTGACAAATTTCTCTGTCGTTCACAACGCTGGAAATCATATCCTTCTTTTTCACTTCGACTATAATTCAGACTATTTTTTTGATGTCAAATGGAAGAAAAAGTTAGGAGATAGGAATTCTACAATGTCAAATCAAGCAGTTTCAGTTTCACTCCATGGGCGAACCAAATAACTGAGTTGGGTTCACTTTAATATTTCTTTCAAATACAAGCCACTTTCAAGTAACCAAGCAGGTCCCAAAAGAGATAAAATAATACATAAGCTACTTAATACACCCTAAAGTGTCGAATCACATTAGTTGACAGGTTATCGAAAAATTATTATCGAATATGACTGTTCTGAAGCAGTTAAGGAAATTCAGAGAGTTTAGCTTACCGATAAAATATTCAAGTTCAGAGAAGAGTAACAAATCATGGCTATCGCTATTTGGATTTATATCTCCTAATGTGAATTTCTTGTAATATGAATATATCATAATGCCATTATGCTGATGTAAATAAATGGAAATTGTATGAGATATTGAACTATCTGTAGGAGCTATTAATAACGCAGAATCGATAATATTTTATCTTATCAGTATTATGGAACATTACAATATATTAGTATTAAGGGATTCAATAACCATGATGGTCTGTCATGTTGGATGGTGATTATAGGGGACCAAGCTCTCGCTCAATCCATCTTATACTTATTTTTATTTGTCATATGTAATACCAAAGGAAATATAATGCATACTTAAGGCAAGAACTAACATAATCTACTAACAATATGATGAATAAAATCTTGCTCTTAGGGGCTATTTGGTTTGTTGCATATGCATTGAAAGTGCCTTGAAAGTGGCATTTTTATTATAACTGCCCCATGTGGAGATAGTTTTTGTGTTTATGTTGACATTGCAACTCTATTGCTAGTGGATGTAATATTATATTTTATTGCAACTGAAAGTGTCATTTCTTCATTTTTTAGTTGCAGGAGAAAATGATTGCAACTCCATTGCAAGTGACTATGCTCTCTACTTTTTTAATTCTCACATACACTTTTATGTTATCATCCAAACAAAATAGTTTAAAAATCCTCACTTTTAGGGGACAAAAAACTATGTATCCAAACATATTTTGGAAAGTGATTCATTCATACTTTCATTGCAAGTGCACGCATTACAACATGTTGAAAGTGGCACTTTCACACTTTCGAGGACCTACAACATCCTAATAGCCCCTTATGACAGTTATTATGGGTGACAAATTCAAAGTTGAAGACTCTCTTCCATTCCATATCCATGAACTAACTTCGACATTCTTCGACGTTCATCCCCTCGCTCGCAGGAAGGCAGTAAGATGTTGGAACCCCTTATTTGTTGCCAACTTTGTCTACGATCATCGATGTAGAGGTAGACCCTATTCTACTTTATCTCCATGAACCACCTCCAACATTCTTCTGTTGGAGTGGGTGGGGTTCCCAACCTATGTGGAGAACACCTCGGAGTGAGACGAGCACCGTCTGTGTGTCAAAGAAGCTTGGGGAGGCGACGAGGGTCATTCGAGAAGTCGGAGAAGCTCGAGAGCAGCAAATAATGGAGTGAAGGGGCTACTGGAAACATGCCTACCGAGTCTAGACCGAACTCGGTTCCCAAGGACGAGTTCGGGCTAAACTCGGTCTGGGTGCTCCAGAAGCTCCAGAGAGCTGCTGTTTCGTTTACTCGCAAATCACTGACTCGAGCCAAATTTGGTCCGAGTTTGGTCGGCGAACTGAGCAAAATTTTTAAGGTATTTTATACACCGTTGGATCGTATCCTACGGTTTAGGTTAGTTGTGGGATTAGGGAGTATAAGTTAGGTTTTTTCTAACCCTAACATATGCAAAAAGGAGAGAAAAAAGGAGACAAGAGTACCATTGCAACTTTGGAAAGGAGAACGAATGATTGGAGGTCGTTTCAGAGGAGGAGATCAATTTTGGGCAATTTTTCATTGTCTTCTATCTTCGTAGTGTAATCTATTTTCTATTCTTACGTGTTGTGGAGATCCATGTTGGATTGGGAGGAGCTTGTAGAGGGTGTATTCTTTTTATTCCATTGGTGGAGGTTCTTCAGGGTTGGACTCCGATAATTCCGTAGTTTTTTCTCCGATAATCCCGTAGTTTTTTCTATATGAGTTTTTCACGTAAAAAATTATGTGTCTGCGATTTCTGTTTGGCATAACCAGGTTATGGAATTTCAGAAGGGTGTCAGGAGTTGATAGGAAAAGTAGGGAGGAGAGATGGACGTGAAGCCGGTGCATATGGTAAACCTGAACGGTACCAACTATCATTATTGGTGGAGCAAGATAAAGGATTTGTTATTTATCAAGAAGTTTTATCTACCGGTAGTTGCTTCCAAGAGGCCCAGTGACAAATTCGAAGAGGACTGGAAGTTCGAGCATATACAGGTGTGCGTATATATCAGACAGTTCATTGACGAAAATATGTAAAATCATGTTGCCAATATTGAGCACACGAAGACACTGTGGAATAAGCTGGAATCTTTGTAAGCAAAAAAGACCGGGGTAAACAAATTGTTCATGATCCGGATGATGATAGGTCTGCGGTACAAAGATGGGGCGTCCATTACGGATTATTTGAGTGAGTTCCAGGGTGTGGCGGACCAGATATCCTCGATGGAAATAAAGTTCGACGACGAGGTTCAGGGACTATGGTTGCTGTGTACATTGCCAGACTCGTAGGAGACTTTAAGAGTGTCTATGATCACTTCTGCTCCGGAAGGCATGGTCAGCCTGGAGTTTTTCAGGAGCGGGATACTAAATGAAGAGATGCGAAGACGTTCTCAGGACACTTCATCTACATCCCACTCAGTGGTGCTAGTTTCAGAGAGCTGCGGAAGGGTTAAAAGAAGGGGTCCAAACGGTGGCAGAGACAAAAGCAGGAGAAAGTCCAATGGTCGGTACGAGGACTCGGAGTGTTACCATTTTGGCAAGAAGGGCCACATTAAGCGGAACTATTTTGCTTGGAAGAGAGAGAAGAAGGGCGACAAGGGAAAGCAAGGCGAGAACACTACAATAGCAGCTCGGTACATGGAGGCGATGTGATCATTATAGGTAATGAGGTTGTCATGAACCTCGTTTGGGATAAAAACTCTTGGATGGTGGACTCAGGTGCTTTAGCGCATGTATCTCACAATAGGACACTATTTGCTACTTACACAACAGGCGACTGTGGAGTGTTGAAGATGGGCAGTGGAGATGTATCGAAGGCGGTTGCCATTGGAGATGTGCATTTAAGGACAAAGACGGGTGTAGTTTTTATTTTCAAAGACATCCTTCATGTCCCTGTGTAAACCCCCTCGATTTATTCTGTAGATAGTTAGAGTGGATTTGGAAAATTTTTGATAGCAGATGTTGAGGTTTAGATATTAGAGGATTTTATCTGGTATTTAATTCAATTAATTAAAACCCTTGGCGCGCCCTATCATTGTTTGATTATTCGGAGCCCATTATCAGCCCATAAATTTCGTACAAATATTGTACACTCGACTTAACTCGCCAAATTAGGCACTGGACTTTTCTGACTGTTAAAATCAACTTTCGTGTGCTCTAAATTAATTGCGCAACATTCCGAAAATCGTAAACCGTATTTTATTTCGTGTCGGACACCTGTGTCGTTACCCTCGATTTTGGGGTACCAACTTAACCCGTTGAGCCGGACCAACTAAAGGGTCCAAGACCGACTCTAAGCCCCCACCATTTTTGGCCTTTGCGCCGTTTCCAGATTTTGACCCCGCGGACCCCAATTAAATTAAATTCGCGGAACGCGTTATCTTTAATTAAATCGGGATTTACCAACTCTGTAAATTCTATTTTAATATTAAATTAATCCCAATGCCCATTTAATTAAACCCGTTCCTCACCCACATTACCCCCTCGTCATACATTTTAATAAACGCAATTTTCGGCACAATTTTCGCGTCATTTCATGTGTCCATGCAAATTCCCGAATTTACGGGGGCTAAGTCGCAATTATCAATTTGTGTGGCAAACTCCTATTGGCCATATATAAATGAGAGGGTCCCAAAATAGGGTCCCAATCTCATCCCCCTTCATGAAGAAACCCACTTCTCTTCATAATAAATCCCAACCCTCCATTTTGAATGTCATCATCTCCACCCTTCATCTCAACACACTATCCTATAAAACCATCACATCACCCTCACCACTCCCCAAACCGGCCCTAATCCCCATGCCTAGAAAATCCCCCACTCTCTCTCTCTCTCCTCCCTCTTCCAAATACTTAGCAGCCAAATACTTTCCTCCTTCCTTCTTCCTCTTCTTCATTTCTTCTTCTTCTTCTTTTATTCTTCTCCATCATTTTTCTTCCTGAAGAACTCAACCCCGTCCGGCGGCTGACCTCGCTCCGGCCGGCCAGCGCCCTGCCGACCCGCTGTGCGGTACATCCCCCGCGACGGTGCATTTATCCCCACGGCTGAGCAGCTCCGGTCCCCGCACTGTGCGTCCACCTTCCCGCAGCGGCTGACCTCACTGACCCCGCGGTGAACTTCGGCCCGCGGTGCAGCTGCCACTCCGGCACTGTGCAGCGAGACCCCCGCCCGACTGACTGTGCATCCCGACGCCGGCAGTGCGTTCCCCCGCAGCGTCCGGCGGTGCAACACCCTGTCCGATCTTCTCCCTCTTCCGGCCATCTCCCCATCCGACCGTTACTCCACCACTATCGACACCAACGCACCCCGACTCCGCCGCTCGAGCCTGCTCCACTGTGACCGCTCCCAACTCCGGCGACTTTGTGCAGCACCCCGACTCCACGGTGCGGTTGTTCCCCCGTTCGGCAGCCACCTCCACTGCATTCTTCTCCGATGAGAACCTCCCGCACCGCCGTCCGTCTCCATTGCATCATCTCCGGCCATCCAGGGTTCTCCGGCCAGCAGCTATTCCCGCCACCCTCCACCATCTTCATCATCATCTTCACCAATCTCACCATCATCACCGCCACGTTCACCTGACTCCGGCCATCCAGGGTTCTCCGGCCAGCAGCACCCACGCCAAGGTGAAATACCTCCCTTCCTCTCCCTATATTGTTATATATATATGTTTTGTGTAAGTAAAATGTAGTACTTTTGATCTATGTGTTTAAGGAGGGTGCCTAGAGTTAGTGTTGAGATTAAGTTTTGTGTTGAGTTTTGAGTTTAAGATACTACGTGAGATCTTGGGGTTTATTACGTGTTACAATATACAAATCATGGATGTAAAGGATGTGGATTAAATTTGGGTTATGAATGCTGGGTAAGGAATTTTAGGTCTCTTTTAATTAATGTATACATATTGGTTATTGACGACTAGCAGTTTTAAATGGTTGTGAAAAGAATATTTCGATACTAAAAACAGGGAATATACTGAGGTACAGATTTAATTGTCGTAGTATACCGTTGTGATATCAAGCATTGGTTAATATTGGGAGCTAATATTTAATGATGAATATATTGGAGGAGTAGCTACTGACGGTGTTTATAACCGAGGGTTTAAGTAATTAATAATAACCAGAACCTCGAGGATAATTTTTTTGTTAAGGATAATGTGTAATGAACATGGAAATGGCTGTAAAGACTAGATTGGAATTTGAGAATTTGATCCTGGCTTGAACTACTAAACTTTGTGATGAGCATAGTGTGATTGAGGTTTGGATTGATGATATCGTACAGATATTTAATTTGATTAGATGTAACTTGCTCCGAGTCAACTTTGGTCAACCCTCTAGCGTCATGCCCCTGTGAGTCGAAGCTGAGACTGAGTCTAGGTATAAATGTGTGTAGCACACCTGTCTGTTGTAAAAATAGATTATTGATTCTGGTTTATATCTCATCTCTAGGTACTGCCGGACCTGAGGACTTGGATGTGGTACCGGATCCACGTCATCAGCAACCGCACGCAGGCAAGTGTACCTTGCCACCCTGTATTTCAGTTTACAGATATTGTTGTTCTTTATGTACTCGTGCACATATTTCTGTTGACGAACGATACTCCGTGTCCGGTTCACAACCGGGTGTTGACATTCGACTTAACGACCTAGAGAAATTACTGATGTTTCATAGAACCTCGATGCACGTACCAGAGTACATCGATACCCCAGGACACACTTATACACTGTGATCGTGCCAGATTCCTGTATCCTGATACTGACATCATGACCAGAGACTGGGACGACCTTAGGGTCGCGTCTGTTGAGTTATTCCTTGTGTCGAGACTGTTAGATAGAGGTTCAGGTTCAGCGCACTATCGCGGACCGCTTGGGAAGGGGAAGACAGTTACTAGACGTTTGGGCTACTCTGCACGCGCTTATATATATACCTGTTGTGATCCTGTTTGATAGTGTAGTGGTAACACCCGTGTGTCTCTGTGCTCGGAGCTGCGGTACGACCCGTGTGTCTCTGTGTTCGGAGCTGCGGTTTTATTTTGGACAGCCCACGCGTCGAACATTGTCTTTAAACCGTGTCACACTAGTTGGTTATGATAGAGTACCCTGTCGTGCACTTGTACTTTCTGTTTACTTGGCTTGCTATATTTCTGTACCTTGTTACGTCCCTCTGAGGACTTGGTTCTCTGCCAGTTTTGCAGCATAGACGATTACGGAGCACTTGGAGATACCGATGGAGTGGCATATCTTGCGAGCATGGTACCAGGTACTCACATTATATCTACCGGCATTATGGTTATTTTACATTGATTATTCATCTGCTGTTTTAGCCTAGTTTTGTAGACTCATACTTCTTCTCGAGTCTATTCGAGTTAGTGTGTTATTGGGTGGCCGACCTTAGCACATTTAGCTCTTTCTTGTATACTGATGTACATTGTGGATTGAGACATAGAGGTTTACATTTATGGAATATCTAGATAGTGCCCTTTTATATTACAGCTTATACGTATTCGAGTCAGACCAGAGTCTGGTCGAATGCGTAGCTGGCGTGTCACGTATTCCTGGTCCTACGTATTTTGGGACTGGGGCGTGACATGTTTTTGTGGTGGCCCATGCAGGTCAGATTTAAATCGTCTTGGTCACCTGACTGTGCCAAGCGAGCCTGCAAATTAGGAATAAATGTTATGATTGTTGAGTAGGATCTCAATCCATAATCGATTTTAAAACTCTTTGTATGTGATTATCGCCCTTGGATTTCCACTTTGCATTCGTTCAATCTTCGTCAATGTCGCTATCCTTGTTTCTCGTCCCCTATTGTTCGGGGAGACGAATGTTTGTGACTGATGATTCCCTCCAGAAGAAGATTGAAGATCAGACGGCAGAAGACAGAATTCGTATACCTTTCTCGGAGAAGATTGATACCTTATCAGGATAGATGGATGGGTTCTTTGGATTCTAGAACTAGTATAGAAGGTTGGCAAGAGAGTTGGACCCAGTAGTACCCTACCCGTGCTTGAGGCAGCAGTGATCTTGGAAGTACTAAGAGCCAGAAGGACTATTGATCATGACCTAGAATGATTTATAGGAATCCAAAGCCTGATGATAGAGACTAGTGGTTGTATACGATAACAATACCAGGAACGAAGATTATGAGCTAGAGGAGATGAAGATTTTAGGATCTCACTTGGGAGATAATAATCGGATTTCAGGAAATTCCAGTATGTGCTTGAGTGATACCATTATTGTACTAAGTGACTTGGAGAGATAAATAACGAAAAGAAGAAATGCGAGGAATAGAATTTTAGGAAAAACTTTGAGGAGAGAATTATACATTAGGCTAGGAATTGTTTTTTGAGAATTGATGTTAGAAACAGAACGGGAGAAATTATTGTGAGGTTTAGTCTAGACTATGACCTTATCCTAGACATGGATTGATTGAGCCAATATCACTCGACGCGAGATTGTCGAAGTGATTACATTATTTGTGACTACCAGATTACCCTGAGTTTGAGATACTTCAGGGAGCCGGGAGCATGGTGCCCCTCTACCTTAGAGACACACATTGCAGAAGGTGAACCAGTGTACCCCGTATTATATCAGGGTTTGAGGATGTGTTTCTAGAGAATTTTTTGGGCCTGCCACCTGACAGAAAGAGTTTGTTACAGAGTTGACTCCAAGAGCCGAGCCGATTATTTTTTTCTGTCTTCAGACTAGCACCGACAAAGTTTGGTTGAGTTGGAAGTCCATAATAGAGGACCTCTTAGACAAGGGTTTCGGTCGGGCTAGTGTTTTTCCATGAGAAGCAACCATCTTATGGTATCGAAGAAGGACGAGACGGTACGTCTGCGTATTGATTTCAGGGACGGTATGTTTGTGTATCAATTACAGGATTTAATGCAGTAATGGTAAAGAACAAGTACCCATTGCCGCACATCAAAGATTTATTTGAATCAGCTAAGTGGCGCATATGTATTTTGAAGATCGATCTCAGATCCAGCTATCATCAGATCAAGGTACGGAAAGAGGACATCCAGAAGACGGCCTTTCGGACGAAGTATGGCCATTATGAGTTTTTAGTCATGCCGTTTGGTTTAACCAACGTGCCAGCAGTATTCAGGTGTTTGATGAACAATATTTTCCACCAGTACTTAGATAAGTTCGTGGTGGTATTTATAGACGAAATCTTGATATATTCCAAGAGCCAGGAGGAGCATGAGAGATATCTCAGGATTGTGTTGGAGACGCCGAGACATGAGAGGCTGTACGCCAAACTCAGCAAATGTGAGTTTTGCTTGGATAGAGTACCATTTCTAGGACACATAATCACCGGAGATGGACTATCAGTTGATCCGGAGAAGATAGCTGCAGTAGAGACTTGGCCTACCCCTACATCAGTTACGGAGGTTAGGAGTTTCCTCGGACTTGCCGGATATTACCGGAGGTTCATGGAAAACTTTTTGAGGATAGCTGCGCCTATGACCCGACTAACGCGTAAAGGCGAAGAGTTTATCTGGACCAACGAGTGTCAGGCGGCTTTCGATGAGCTGAAGAAGCGTCTGACATCAGTACCGATTTTGACACTACCTTCCAGATCAGGAGGATTTGTAGTGTACAGTGATGCGTCAGGGAACGGATTTTGATGTGTACTGATGCAACACGGCAAGATGATAGCCTACGCATCGAGACAGTTGAGAGTTCATGAGAAGAACTATCCGACGCACGACTTGGAGCTAGCTGCAGTGATATTTGCACTAAAGCTATGGAGACATTACCTTTATGGTAAGCGTGTTGAGATTTATACAGATCATAAAAGCCTGAAGTACGTCTACACGCAGAAGGAACTCAACATGAGACAAAGGCATTGGCTAGAATTTATGACAGATTATAATATAAAGTTGTAGTACCATCCTGGCGAGGCAATTGTAGTAGCGATGCCTTAAGCTAAGCCAATGGCCTATTTTTATGACTCATCGCCAGTGGTTAGAGGATTTTTCAGGAACTCAGGATTGAGAATGTATTGCCAGGCATGGATGCACAGATGGCCAGTCTTGAGGTTCAGTCTACTGTGATTAAGCGGATCAAGGTAGCATTGACTACGGATACGAGATTTAGACGACTGCGAGAAAGGACAGAGGTCGACATGCAAACGGGACTCAGGATTCATGAAAACAGAACATTGAGGTGTGGAGATCGCCTATACGTTCCAAGTGGCGAGCTACGCCAAGAGTTGATGACCGAGGCGCCTAGCTCGATTTATACAATTCATTCCAGGGATACGAAGATGTACCGAGGCTTGGAGCAACAATTCTGGTAGCATAGGATGAAAAGAGAGATTTCGAGATTCGTAGCAAGATGCTTGGTATGTCAACGAGTCAAGGCAAAATACCTGAGAACTGCAGGACTATTGCAGTCGCTTCACATTCCTGAGTGGAAGTGGAAACACATTACCATGGACTTCGTCACATGATTCCCGTGAAGCCCAAGCGGGTAGGATACAGTTTGGATTGTCGGGGACAGACTCACCAAGTCTGCACAGTTCTTGCCCTTCAGAGTTGGGCAATCCACAGAGATACTAGCTGACATGTATATGAGGCAGATAGTACGATTACATGGAGTGCCTGTCAGCATCGTATCGGATCGTGATTCCAGATTCACGTCACATTTTTGGCGGAGTACGCAAGAGAGCCTAGGGACTCGTCTCAAGTTCAGTACTGCGTATCATCCACAGACTGACGGACAGTCAGAGCGCACGATACAGATATTAGAGGATATGTTGAGAGCGTGCATGATTGATTTTGGAGGATCTTGGGAGGACCATCTACACTTGGTGGAATTCTCCTACAATAACAGTTACCAGGCCAGCATACAGATGGCACCTTATGAGGCACTGTACGGCAGGAAATATAGGTCGCCAGTTTGTTGGAGTGACGTGGGAGAGCGTCAGATACTTGGTCCCGAATTGGTGACACAGACAGTAGAGAAGGTCAAGCAGATTCAGAGCCACCTGCACGCAGCACAGGACAGACAGAAACACTGGGCAGATGCGCACCGCAGACCATTGGAGTTCAAGGAGGGTGACCACGTATTTTTGAGGATATCTCCCACTAGTGGTACCATCAGATTCGGAGGCAGAGGCAAGCTGAGTCCGAGGTATATCGGACCTTTTGACATTTTGGAACGAGTTGGCGAAGTGGCTTACCGTCTTGCATTACCTCCATCATTAGAGGGAGTACATGACGTATTTCACGTATCGCAGCTGAGGAGATATGTCGCAGACCCTAGCCACGTGCTTGATCATTCGGAGATTACAGTCGGGCCTAGTCTGTCTTACGTAGAGCAGCCATTGGAGATTCTCGATCACAGCGAGAAGACTTTGAGAGGGCAGACGATTCGACTGGTCAGAGTGGCTTGGAAGCACCATTCACCAGGCGAGTCTATTTGGGAACGCGAGGATTCTATTCGGCAGCGGTTTCCGTACTTATTTGAGGAGCAAGGTACAAATTTACATACGGAATTTGATTACTAGTGTTTTAAAATTCTGTTAGATATTATCGTGCTTTACTTTTAATTTCGGGGACGAAATTTTTCTAAGTTGGGAAGAATGTAAACTCCCTCGATTTATTCTGTAGATAGTTAGAGTGGATTTGGAAAATTTTTGATAGCAGATTTTGAGGTTTAGATATTAGAGGATTTTATCTGGTATTTAATTCAATTAATTAAAACCCTTGGCGCGCCCTATCATTGTTTGATTATTCGGAGCCCATTATCAGCCCATAAATTTCGTACAAATATTGTACACTCGACTTAACTCGCCAAATTAGGCACTGGACTTTTCTGACTGTTAAAATCAACTTTCGTGTGCTCTAAATTAATTGCGCAACATTCCGAAAATCGTAAACCGTATTTTATTTCGTGTCGGACACCTGTGTCGTTACCCTCGATTTTGGGGTACCAACTTAACCCGTTGAGCCGGACCAACTAAAGGGTCCAAGACCGACTCTAAGCCCCCACCATTTTTGGCCTTTGCGCCGTTTCCAGATTTTGACCCCGCGGACCCCAATTAAATTAAATTCGCGGAACGCGTTATCTTTAATTAAATCGAGATTTACCAACTCTGTAAATTCTATTTTAATATTAAATTAATCCCAATGCCCATTTAATTAAACCCGTTCCTCACCCACATTACCCCCTCGTCATACATTTTAATAAACGCAATTTTCGGCACAATTTTCGCGTCATTTCATGTGTCCATGCAAATTCCCGAATTTACGGGGGCTAAGTCGCAATTATCAATTTGTGTGGCAAACTCCTATTGGCCATATATAAATGAGAGGGTCCCAAAATAGGGTCCCAATCTCATCCCCCTTCATGAAGAAACCCACTTCTCTTCATAATAAATCCCAACCCTCCATTTTGAATGTCATCATCTCCACCCTTCATCTCAACACACTATCCTATAAAACCATCACATCACCCTCACCACTCCCCAAACCGGCCCTAATCCCCATGCCTAGAAAATCCCCCACTCTCTCTCTCTCTCTCTCCTCCCTCTTCCAAATACTTAGCAGCCAAATACTTTCCTCCTTCCTTCTTCCTCTTCTTCATTTCTTCTTCTTCTTCTTTTATTCTTCTCCATCATTTTTCTTCCTGAAGAACTCAACCCCGTCCGGCGGCTGACCTCGCTCCGGCCGGCCAGCGCCCTGCCGACCCGCTGTGCGGTGCATCCCCCGCGGCGGTGCATTTATCCCCACGGCTGAGCAGCTCCGGTCCCCGCACTGTGCGTCCACCTTCCCGCAGCGGCTGACCTCACTGACCCCGCGGTGAACTTCGGCCCGCGGTGCAGCTGCCACTCCGGCACTGTGCAGCGAGACCCCCGCCCGACTGACTGTGCATCCCGACGCCGGCAGTGCGTTCCCCCGCAGCGTCCGGCGGTGCAACACCCTGTCCGATCTTCTCCCTCTTCCGGCCATCTCCCCATCCGACCGTTACTCCACCACTATCGACACCAACGCACCCCGACTCCGCCGCTCGAGCCTGCTCCACTGTGACCGCTCCCAACTCCGGCGACTTTGTGCAGCACCCCGACTCCACGGTGCGGTTGTTCCCCCGTTCGGCAGCCACCTCCACTGCATTCTTCTCCGATGAGAACCTCCCGCACCGCCGTCCGTCTCCATTGCATCATCTCCGGCCATCCAGGGTTCTCCGGCCAGCAGCTATTCCCGCCACCCTCCACCATCTTCATCATCATCTTCACCAATCTCACCATCATCACCGCCACGTTCACCTGACTCCGGCCATCCAGGGTTCTCCGGCCAGCAGCACCCACGCCAAGGTGAAATACCTCCCTTCCTCTCCCTATATTGTTATATATATATGTTTTGTGTAAGTAAAATGTAGTACTTTTGATCTATGTGTTTAAGGAGGGTGCCTAGAGTTAGTGTTGAGATTAAGTTTTGTGTTGAGTTTTGAGTTTAAGATACTACGTGAGATCTTGGGGTTTATTACGTGTTACAATATACAAATCATGGATGTAAAGGATGTGGATTAAATTTGGGTTATGAATGCTGGGTAAGGAATTTTAGGTCTCTTTTAATTAATGTATACATATTGGTTATTGACGACTAGCAGTTTTAAATGGTTGTGAAAAGAATATTTCGATACTAAAAACAGGGAATATACTGAGGTACAGATTTAATTGTCGTAGTATACCGTTGTGATATCAAGCATTGGTTAATATTGGGAGCTAATATTTAATGATGAATATATTGGAGGAGTAGCTACTGACGGTGTTTATAACCGAGGGTTTAAGTAATTAATAATAACCAGAACCTCGAGGATAATTTTTTTGTTAAGGATAATGTGTAATGAACATGGAAATGGCTGTAAAGACTAGATTGGAATTTGAGAATTTGATCCTGGCTTGAACTACTAAACTTTGTGATGAGCATAGTGTGATTGAGGTTTGGATTGATGATATCGTACAGATATTTAATTTGATTAGATGTAACTTGCTCCGAGTCAACTTTGGTCAACCCTCTAGCGTCATGCCCCTGTGAGTCGAAGCTGAGACTGAGTCTAGGTATAAATGTGTGTAGCACACCTGTCTGTTGTAAAAATAGATTATTGATTCTGGTTTATATCTCATCTCTAGGTACTGCCGGACCTGAGGACTTGGATGTGGTACCGGATCCACGTCATCAGCAACCGCACGCAGGCAAGTGTACCTTGCTACCCTGTATTTCAGTTTACAGATATTGTTGTTCTTTATGTACTCGTGCACATATTTCTGTTGACGAACGATACTCCGTGTCCGGTTCACAACCGGGTGTTGACATTCGACTTAACGACCTAGAGAAATTACTGATGTTTCATAGAACCTCGATGCACGTACCAGAGTACATCGATACCCTAGGACACACTTATACACTGTGATCGTGCCAGATTCCTGTATCCTGATACTGACATCATGACCAGAGACTGGGACGACCTTAGGGTCGCGTCTGTTGAGTTATTCCTTGTGTCGAGACTGTTAGATAGAGGTTCAGGTTCAGCGCACTATCGCGGACCGCTTGGGAAGGGGAAGACAGTTACTAGACGTTTGGGCTACTCTGCACGCGCTTATATATATACCTGTTGTGATCCTGTTTGATAGTGTAGTGGTAACACCCGTGTGTCTCTGTGCTCGGAGCTGCGGTACGACCCGTGTGTCTCTGTGTTCGGAGCTGCGGTTTTATTTTGGACAGCCCACGCGTCGAACATTGTCTTTAAACCGTGTCACACTAGTTGGTTATGATAGAGTACCCTGTCGTGCACTTGTACTTTCTGTTTACTTGGCTTGCTATATTTCTGTACCTTGTTACGTCCCTCTGAGGACCTGGTTCCCTGCCAGTTTTGCAGCATAGACGATTACGGAGCACTTGGAGATACCGATGGAGTGGCATATCTTGCGAGCATGGTACCAGGTACTCACATTATATCTACCGGCATTATGGTTATTTTACATTGATTATTCATCTGCTGTTTTAGCCTAGTTTTGTAGACTCATACTTCTTCTCGAGTCTATTCGAGTTAGTGTGTTATTGGGCGGCCGACCTTAGCACATTTAGCTCTTTCTTGTATACTGATGTACATTGTGGATTGAGACATAGAGGTTTACATTTATGGAATATCTAGATAGTGCCCTTTTATATTACAGCTTATACGTATTCGAGTCAGACCAGAGTCTGGTCGAATGCGTAGCTGGCGTGTCACGTATTCCTGGTCCTACGTATTTTGGGACTGGGGCATGACACCCTGATATCCGTTTCAACCTGGTGGCGTTTGGAAGGTTGGATGACGAGGGTTTCTTCAATCTCTTCAGGAACAATCAGTGGATGCTTTTCAGAGGTTCGATGGTGATTGCCAGAGAAAGCAAGAGGTTCAGACTCTACTATATGGAAGGGAGCGCACACGAGGCACAAGATGTGAACACAACTACTAATGCGTCTACCGAGTTATGGCACAGGCGGATCTGTCACGCACCAGTCCCAAAATACGTAGGACTAGGAACACGTAAGCATGCCAGCCGTATGTATATGGAGACTCCAATATATAGAAACCATAACACATACATACGCTGTATTATAAACAATAATTCACAAGTGGTATATATCTATCACAAGTCACAGGGCATAACTAAATCTCATCCACAGAAATCATAAATAGATAAATAACCAATAACTATGTAACTAAATCTCAATATGAAGTATCAAAGAATGATAGTCGGGTAGAAACAAATCTATTACCAAACTAGAATATAAAAGTAAGCAATATAAGAACATCATCTAATGCTCAGAGAGGCTCGAAGAGAAGACCTCCTCAAAATATAAGTAGCTAGTCCGGATCCGCGCTCCTGCTAATACTCATGAACATCTACACCTGGAAAGGGACCAGGTCCTCAGAGGGACATAACAAGATACATAGAAGCATTCCAATAAGTACTGTAAAATAAACATCCAATGGGTCGCCTAACCATCTATGTGAATGCAGTTGAGAACAACTTTTCAACACGTGGGCTATCTGGCCATAAATTACGTGATTTAAAACTTGTATTGCGGTGTGGGTACAAATTACGTGATTTAAAACTAAAGAATAATCATCAATCACAATATAAAAGAACAACTCAAACCATCAAATTCTACTAAGCACATAATTTCAAATTTCAAGATTACAACTATAATCCTACCAAACTATATATCTTAACATAAGAGAATCACTTGGCCTACAATCCGAAGGGTTAGTGGCACAAATCGAAAGATGAAGGAAAAATTTTAGTCGTCGCACAAACAACGAGCGTTAAAGTTTTGGAGGAACAAGATATGAAATTAAATAGAGAGACTCTAGATAATATCATAGTTTCCTAAGGAGAAGTGGTATGCTAGTCTCTATGTTCGAGGTATGATCAAGGGAATTGTTATATTCATTCCTCTTGGCTTCCTAAGGTACTGTTATGCTAATATCAAGACAAGAATCTAAATTTATAGTTCTCTAATACTATCTCACTAGTTCTCTAATACTATCTCACTATAAAAGTTAGGTTTAGTCCTAATATTTAACCTTGGATTTCTATTGGTTCCTCAATACTAGGGTCAAACAATATAGTCAAATTTCTAACTAACCATAGTAGTGTCTATACTACTCTCAAGTCCTTCATAAATATATCAAGGGATAATGGTTAATTAATCTACAGGTAAGGGATGCTAGGGTTCATTAGGTATTCTAAACTTAGTGATGTATCAATATATTCTAGTTGTATTCTTAGTAGAAATGTTACCCTAATTATCATCCTAACAACAAGGATTCCTATATTCTAGGAGAGGGCTATACTCAAGGAACTAGTAGGGAAGCACATGAATCAAGCATGATGCATTTATTTAAATCGATTGGAAGAAATATGAGTCATAGAATTTAGAACATAAATAAAGAGGAAAGTCGAATATGTGGATGAGATTCTATAGTCTAATCCTATTTGCAGGCTTGCTCGGTACAGTAATGTAACCGAGATAATATGCTCTCGACCTGCATGGGCCACCACTAAAAATATGTCACGCCCCAGTCCCAAAATATGTATGACTAGGAACACGTAAGCATCCCAGCCGTATGTATATGGAGACTCCAATATATGGAAACCATAACACATATATACGCTGTACTATGAACAATAATTCACAAGTGGTATATATCTATCACAAGTCACAGGGCATAACTAAATCTTATCCACAGAAATCATAAATAGATAAATAACCAATAACTATGTAACTAAATCTCAATATGAAGTATCAAAGAATGATAGTCGGGTATAAACAAATCCACTACCAAACTAGAATATAAATATAAGCAATATAAGAACATCATCTAATGATCAGAGAGGTTCGAAGAGAAGACCTCCTCGAAATATAAGTAGTTAGTCCGGATCCGCGCTCCTGCTAATACTTATGGACATCTACACCTGGAAAGGGACCATGTCCTCAGAGGGACATAACAAGATATGTAGAAGCATGCCAATAAGTACTGTAAAATAAACATCCAATGGGTCGCCTAACCATCTATGTGAATGCAGTTGAGAACAACTTTTCAACATGTGGGCTATCTGGCCATAAATGGGATTGCCATGATTCTCTCGAAGAATTAGGGGCCTAAAAAGCATGTCGTCTTTTGAACGGCAAAGTCCGCCTGATAATATATAATATATAGTGGTCATCATGATCGTGCATCTTCGATGGAGCGTACGGGTTACACAAGAAAAGTGCAAAGGAGCCCAAACGCCTTACTTGTTGTTCTCCCCACCCCATGCTCTAAGAATGTCATATCCATGATACGATGATACCTCTAAATAACTGCCAGGTCTTCTAACATACAAAGTTTCTATCGACAGTTATTCCCTATCGCACGTCCCATACGTACAGGAGGCCAAACCCGGCACGCAAGTTCGTGATCTATATGAGACTCACACTCGTGTAACAGATGTGTCACGGCCAATGAAACCTAATGATGCCTCATGATAATGGGGTGGTCTCATAAACTAGGTCAACATGCATATATATAGATAAAAACAGAATACGACGTCACCGTCGTTGCATCCAAGTTATCCTTGGACGTGCAGTTTATATAGCAGTTAAAATATGTGAACTAAATAACAGAAATAAAATGCATGCATCATATGGAATATAAATTACAGTACAATGGCAAGGTATACTTGCCTGGCAAGAAAGCTGCGTAGTACCAATAACCTGCTCCTGAAGTCGCGCAGAACAATCCAATGGCCTATATACATATAATATAATACAATACAATATCAACCATTACACTAGCACACACATAACCATAATTACACTGGACTCAGAGAGTACGCTAGGGGTGATACTGGTCAACTAACAGGGTCAACTGTGCGTCTAATTACGCGGGTGTTATGTCTTCAAATGCTGTATCAATCAGACAGTCAACTAACACATGTCTCGCCAGTACGTCAGTGTACACAAGGCAGACAGATCACACTACCAGAAAAAGTCAAATTAACGACGTCTAAAAATGTCGCTAAAAAATGAAATGACGTCGCTAATTTGGTTTAGCGACGTAATTAGCGACGTTATAAAGTTGTCGAAAAAAACCAAGTCGCAAAAAAAAATGTCGCTAAACATCGCTATACCGACGTTTTTAGCGACTTTAGTGTGTCACAAAATTTAGCGACGCCGAGTCACTAAATAGCGACGTTTTCAAAGTCACTAAACGTCGCTGATTAGCGACTTATATAGCAACGTTACACCGACGTCTTTAATGACCTGGCTATTCTGCCATGTCAGCAATTGGCAACGTATAGCAACGTTTTTAGCGACGTCATTAGCGACGTATTTAGCGACTTGTTACAGCATCGCTAATTAGCGACTTATTTAGCGACGTAACTAGACGTCGCTAAATGTCGCTAAAAATGTCGCTAATTTTAAAAAAATTAAAAAAAAATTTGTGTCCAGAAGGAATTGAACTTGGGGCTACTTAAATTAATCTACTGGTGGGGACATATCAAGTAAGTATATATTAAGTAAGTATTCAATATATATTAATATTTTGGGAACTATATATATTAGACATTGTATTGTGCCTTGTGGGGACATATCAAGTAAGTATTCAATGCTGGAATTGTAGATGTAGCCAAAGTTTAACAATATATAAGATGAACAGTACAAATACGAGATAAGTATCCAATACCAAGGACTATTGTTGAAGTATCAATAATTCATAATATAGAAATCGAACTCGAGTGACCATTGTGTTTACCGAAGAGAGGTATAAGTTCCTGACTAGGTGGCGGAAGATCAATGGATCAAGCCATGGAGGCGTATTATTCCTTCCATTTATTAATGGTGGGAGTTGAGGGGGACAGTGGGCCCACAAGACGTGCAACGAAGTATGCGCAAAGTCCCGTACAAAATATCGGGCCACATAAAAAAAATTATTATAGTATAGGACAAATGTGGATATGCAAGATAACTATATAATCCAATTAAATTAACTAAAAAAATTAAAGACCACAAGAAGCATCATACATCATGCCTATTGTTTAAGTATCAATAATTCATAATATACAATCGCATCCTAAATAATAATAAAAATAACTATACTACTGCGGATCTGCAGGAGGCTGACCACCGGCGCGCTTAAAGGATAAGAACTTCTCATACTTGTCCCGTGCAATCGACACCGATGTCGATGGAGAAGGCAGTGACGTCGGTGGAGGCCGTGCCCGCTCCAAGTCTGCAAGTCGCTGGTTGTAAGAATCCAGGTTAGATAACAGCCTCGTACTGCTATGACCCATTGAATCCTGCATCCTCGTCAGCTTCTCGCCCATCGATAGCTGTGACGCCTGCAGCTCCATGATGTTGCGGTCATTGGAGGCTCTAATATCATTTGTCAAATCCCGTAGCTCCGTCATGCTGCGGTCGAGCATATCCAATCGTGCGATGAGCATCGGATCGTCCACCTGCGGCTGGGACCGGGGCTGCTCCTCCATACTTCGCAGCAACTCGTCACGGAGAGATGCAATCTGACGGTCAACGGCCTCCTGGACGGCCTCCTGGACTCTGGCCGACGACTGCGAGGGCTGCGATTGCGAGGGGTGTGTGGAATGCGCAGTTGTCGGGGAGGCCCTAGATGACTGCGTCGCAACCAGGGTGCCATAGGAGCCCGTACTGTAGTACGTACCCCTCTGGAGACCACCAGCTGCGGTCACCCACAGGTCGTCCGCCGACGGAGATGGAGCGGGCTGCGACAAAGTACCAGCCTCTCCAGGTGTAGGTGCACTAGCAGTCGCCCGATCACGCAGCCTAAGATACTCGGCCTAGAAAAGGTTTGGAAACTCGATAATTGCCTAAGTTATATTAAAATTAACACAAAGTAAAGTAATACTTACATAGGTCTGTGAGGCCCTCTCATCAATGAGATTTTCGTCCTTGCGATGGGTGGCCAAGAAGACGGTCACCATGTTTGCATCCTCCCCCCTCTGTACCTGTTAAAAATATATTATTTATTACTAAACTTAAATATTTTTTCCAAGTACCATTTTATGGTACTTATATTAAAATAATATATTTTAAAAGAAAAAACATACCAAACGACGGAAATATTCCGTCATCGGAATCGAGCCACCACACCACTTGGCAGCATTCTGCCTAGCCGCCTTGGCCTTCTTAGACCTTTCCTTGTAGCTCGGATCGTCGAATCTAGCCCTCATCGCAGTCCACTGCTCAGGCGTGATTCAACCTTGGATCGGTTTTCCAGCACGATCACGAGCCTTCTGGTCATCCAGAGCATCTCGGATAAGCTTGGCGGCAACGGTAGGAAAGAGCCGCTCGATCAACTCGGCCCGGTGCGGAGGATAAAAATACGTTTGCTACAATAAATAATTCATTAAGTTAGCATCACGAATAAGTTATATAATATGCATAAATTAGAGGATTTATTTAATATACTTTTACCTGGAAGTGCGCAAACCAGAACGCCTTCCTCTCCTCCGGAGCCTCAGAGTAGTTGATCCAAGGGCCACCGTAGTTGTTCCTCAAAAATTGGCCCAGGCGTCTCTGAACCGACGATGGACGATATCTATACAGAGATAATAATTTAGATTACTGAAAAAGTCAATATACGATGAATAAAGAGAAACACAAATATATACTAAACCATCTAATTGACTTACTTTGTACCGTCGGCCCAAATCTCTGTCCTCGTCTCCTCCGGAGGTGCGCATGGAGGATCTTGCTGATGCTGCGACAACGTCGGCACGACCTCCTCGACATGCTCATCTGTCCCCATGGTTCCGTCAGCAGGAGGAACGCTGGACGAGGGTGTACTATCACGCCAGGAACTACTCGTCCCAATAGTCGGAGATGTGAGTGATCGATATACTGGAGTACTGGGCGACGATGATCCGGAACCAACAGTAGGCAGTACCGGAGTGGCACTCTGTCTACCTCGGGACTTGTCGAATCCTCCGCGTCGTCCTGTCATATCTGATAACAACATATGATGAATATAGAGAAACACAAATATATACTACATTATACAGTCGAAATGTGATACATATCTCAAAGCATTCTACAGTCAAAATATAATACATATATTCGTTAATGGGTACATCTACTTCGTCAATTTTCCAACCTTGATCTATATTCTACAGTCAAAATATAGTTACATTCTACATGCAATATTTTTTATTTTCAATCATCTTCAGAAAATTTATCTTGTTCGCCTTCGTCGTCCTGCTCTTCCTCTTCCCCGTCTTCACTTTCATCTACTTCGTCGTCCTCTTCGGATAATTCTACATCTTCTACATTATTACTCATGTAATGAGTAACTTCCTGATGAGAACATAAAATATCATATTTTTATTACTTAATATATACTCCTTTATGCTCATTTAATGTCTAAAGATACTCATTACTTTTATATTTTGATCTAGGATGCAATTGGAGTCACTAAAAGCAAAATGGAGCTAATTATCAATTCTGGACAGTTCTGACACCTTGTAGCAAAATGGTCATAACTTGCTCATCCGAAGTCCAATTGAGCTGATCCAAATTGATTCGGAAAGCTAAGTGATAGAGGCACAATTTTGCTGTTTTGATTTTCCTGAGATTCTGGCTACATCATGGACCAAATCACGCTTGAAGTTGAGACAACTATGCTGTGCACAAAAAGTAGAGTTGATATAACCATTTCCCAACTTATTCAAAGATTTTATTTTATTGTTGGGTTGTTGTAACTCTTAGAGGATTTTTGGAAAGATATTGTGATCTTCAAACACTTATTTAGAGTGTATAAAAGGGGTAGAGATCAAGAGGAAAAAGGAGAACAACACACAACTCTTCTTCCTCTTCTCCAATATTCTTTTGAAGTTTTCTTGAACATGTGGAGCTAAAAGTCTTGTTGGTCGAAGGAAACAGAAGCCTTGAAATCAATAAAATTGTGAGATCTAAATTATTTTTATATGTTTTATTTATGCTTTGAGTATTGAATGTTTTTCTGTGCCTACTTTCATGATTGTTTGGTTTAATTACTAGGAGGCCTACTAGTCTATTATCCATCTCGATCTACTGCTAAATTAGACATCACATCCATAATTGTTTGATTTTTCTAATTTATGAAGCAACCAAGATTTAATAAACTGCTTTGTTTTATTAGATCTTAGGTGAAAAACTTTTGACAAAATTAAATTCAACCGCTTGTGCTTGTATTATTTTGCTTTATCGATCTCTTTATTCTTTAAGAAATTACTAGATTAAATCTTCAGCGCTTGTCTTGGATTATTTAGTAATTAAAGCTAATTAGATCGCTTGTTTCTAATATCTAAGCCTAAGAGAGATAGGAAATATTTCCAACGGTGAATATTCAAAGTATGATAATTTATGTTTGCATCAATGATCAATTTTAAGATTCTAATGGTGGATGTGGACTAAGACCAATATTTTTTTTCTTTTAATTATTCTAATACTTTTTAGCTCTTTT